>JAGTXR010000168.1:0-600000 GCA_022606575.1 Glossosoma conforme
TGCTGGTCATTTGATTTTTATATCAAGAGAACGGGAATATTAAATGTTTAATGGATGCATTGAATTTATTTTTAATCGTTGTATGAAGAGCCGTGCAAAAAACTAATAGGGTTATTAAAAAGAACGTAGACTTAAAAAATGAGTTCGTGTAAAGGAAAAATTGTTTACAAAACCATTGCCAAGGATAGCGAATGGCGATGTAAAATGTAAATACTGTGTGAAGTCTCGATGTACTCCTTTACGAGGCATTTTTTACCTACTTGTAAGAGAAATTTGCAGAAAAGATCAAACGACGCTTCTACTTTTTTTTGGAAGTTGAGGATAAATTTTTGTGAATATATTTTTCCTCGTTATCTCATCATGATGGAACAAAAACTATTTATTTATTATTAATTCTAAATGGAATTATTTAAACAGGGAAATATTTAGGCGCACGTGTAATACGAATATAATGCTTATTCAAATTTTCATTTGAGAGCTCTGTCATTTGTTGTCAATTGGCATACAGCACAACATTGCCATAACATGTAAATATTAGATATTTGCAAAATCTTATTTCGTTTTAATTTATAACAATCGAGCAGTGTTGCAATTCTTGTCGCTCGTGTGAATAGCTATTAAGTTCTCTACATATTTAAAATTTAAAAATATCTTTAGAAGTTTCTTTTTTAAGTGACATAAGATATACATTTTAATGCGTATTGTTAAAAATTACAATTTCAGTATTTTTAACCACGAATTTAATGAATAATTTTTCATTTTCGGTTACCATTAGTTGAGCAACAATGTTAAGTATGTTTTTAAAATATGTTTTATTTGTCAAGATTAATTATGCATATTTGAAGATGTTTGCTTTTTTACGTGTCCAATTATATGATTATGTACACTCTAAACGAAAAAACTGGTGACCTTTACGTATATTAAGATTTTTTATGTTTGTGAATTGGCTGTAGTAATAAAACATCAAAATTATATTAAACAGGTTTCTTATTTATTATGGTGTGGATCTTGCAGATTTTTCGTCATCGAAAAGCAAATTGATTAATCTTCCTCGCTTTACTGCGATTCACCTCACACAACTGGACATCGTGGTACCAGTACGAGTTTTCTCCATTTTTATATAGATGTAGTCCATCTCCATGGTAAGATTGCTACAGAGTATGTATTATAATTTTCCCTCTTGTGCGCTACGATAAGTAGAATAAAATGTATTTAATGGATCGATCATACTATGGAAATTGATGAGGATTCGTGTCTACGATTGTCATAAATTAATAGATTATAATTTTATTTTTTTATGACAATATTATGAAAAAAAAATTGATGGATATTTTTATTTTAGCAAGCCTGCTGAAATATTATTATATAAGATATTACTTTTAGTATGTGTAATTTAGAGTAACAACGATTTCCACTCTAAGAAAAATATTTTACACGCTATATGTACGTATTCTTTATCCGCTGGTAAGTAATGAAAATAAATACATATTATTTTACATATTTGTACATGGGTTCTAAAATATTCAAATAAATAACACTTTTTAGTATTCTTATTTGCAATTTTTTTTATTGCCATAGTGACTACATAAAAGTGTATTTTTAATATTGAGAAGAAATATAAGAATGACTCGTAATCACAAGGGATAGAAATTTATGGAATAAATAGTTGAATGACAAAGAAAATAAATAAGGTTGACCGTTGGATTTATCAATAGACCTCATTCATATATTGATTGTTTTGCCTAAACTATAAACTTGGTAGGGATATACCTACAATAAATTCCTCTATTTGCAGCGGCTGAGCCAACATATGATAAGTCAAAGACCATGGTGGCTGCGAGAATTTGCGTCGGGAGCGAATATGGAAATGATGATGTTGCCAATTAAATACTTCAACTAAGGAACGGTCATCGTAGGAAAACAACAATACCTGATATTCATTGAATCACGTCATATCCCAACGTAATCCAAAATAAATAAAATTGAATAACATATTTTATATAATGGTCGGTTTATATCAAACAGACGTTAATTATATTATACCATTATTATATTACACCGTTCATTTGTTTATACCAAATGAATGTTCATTATATTCCCACTCATACAGATTCACTCGGTTGCACCAATCCAATTCACTTGGTAAACCAAGTTTGAAAGTGTGTGTTCCATAGTTAAGTCGAAACCGGTATTAAAATAGAGATTGCTCAAATTATTTGGTTAGGTTAAAATTGAAATGTGTTTTTTATATTGACATGAAAATAGTGCGCCCATATTGAAACAGGAAAGCACCGGTTTTTCTTTTTCATTTCCGTTAATCTGGTCTCTTCACTAAGTGTATTCATCGGCCGAGTCGAGTCGTGCAAATGATGTTTTCTCCCGAACAATGTGCCTTTTGAATTGAGAGGAGATAAATAAAGGCTTGTAAAGGCCATTCAAGCGAACATCAGCACCAATTTATTCTATTGAAGCAACATGCCGTCAGACATTTTTTTATGCCGGCGATAATTTATAATAAGTAATAACCATCGGCACCGTCTGTGATGGATTACAGAATATATTATTATTTGAAAATTATTATTAGAAAAAATGTAATATTTATTTTATTTATCATACAACTTATATAAAATAATTAACTTATAAAATTCTGTAAGAATATACACGTACGTTTTTGCTTCAATTCATGCTTATTTTTTGAACTCGTGACATCTATGAGACAAAAATTGAATTAAAGTTCACTTAAATTGAAGAATAAACAGATTTCTAAATTTAGATCATAATTTAGAAGTTACTTAAATATATTTCATTATATACGTTTATTTTACAATCTAAGATACCCAATTTATGTGAATCAGTGATAGTAAAACAATTCATGGGTTATCAAAATAAAATAAAAATAGAAAGAGATTCATCTTATTAACCAGAAACAAACCGGACTATTTTGAAAATAACATACCTAGTTACTTCAATAATATAAGGAAAAATATCAGGCGGACGTTTACTTGCCAAATGAAGTAACTTCGCTCGGAATGCAACTGGACTAATAATATAAGCGTTTCGAACAGCAAAAGACCGCTGTAGGTAAAATAATATTATCCACAGTGAAAATAAGGATTTAGAAATACGAAGAAAAGAAAAAAGTTTTACTTTTTGTTGATTTTATTAATAACCAATATTTAATAATAGCCATAACGCTCAGCAATGACAGCAACGATGATGAATAAGAATGTGTTCTTTATTAAAAACCAGAATAATAATTTACAGACAAGAACAAATAATTTGTAAATAAACTGAAGTGTTATTTTACTTACGTGTCTGAATAAAAAATGAACTAAAATTGTAAATAATTTAAAATATTTTTTTGCTTAGCAATATGCCTATGTTATGATTTTTGAAATTGATGAATAAACAAGAATTTAAATATCAAAATATTGATAAATTAAAAGAAAAGACTTATTAAAAAATAATTCATCATTATGTTTTAAGCTTCTAAAACGTTTGATGTAGAAAATTGAATTTTAAATCCGTTTTAAGAAAAATAGTTGTTAGTTTTATATATAAATTGAGAAATTGTAAAAAAATATATGAATTTGTAGGTATTGACGGTTAGGTATAGTATGTGTGTTCGGAGCTCTATGGAAATAGGAAATTAACGAACTTCACTCTAGTGTTGAAGCGTGTCGTTGACGTTTAACAGTGTTGTCAAAATGGTTAACATCGACGAGAATAAAATCAGAAATATCGGAAAAGTCTTGAACGACAGTGAAAGACCTCTCAAGGAAAGGTTCAGAGCTCTTTTCACACTTAAGAATCTTGGAGGAAATGTTGCTATTGAGTGTATCAACCAGTGTTTTGCTGACGAGTCGGCGTTGCTCAAACATGAACTGGCTTATTGTTTGGGACAAATGCAAGATGTTTTAGCCATTCCCGTATTAACAAAAGTATTAGAAAATAAAGCGCAAGAACCTATGGTTCGACATGAAGCTGGTAAGGCATTGAGTCGAATGGATATTATTTTGAGGTTATGTTGTGACTCATATATTGAAGTTTTATTGCAGTCATTTTACAATTGATTTTGCCTTTCTTAGATTTTTTTAATAAAGATTTTCAACAGCTAAATTGAAGAAAACAGTCCCATTTAGGGTTAAGTCCAAGAATAGTAATGCGACTGACTTGTCAGTTTACCCATGATGATGAAACATCAAATATTTAGTTACAATTTGTTGGTCTTGATCGCATTTACTCTTAAAGTATGTTTTCAAATTAAAAAAGTTAACAGTTTCAGTAGGGTTAGGTTCAATATATCAGCGTGCTTTCCGAATTAGCGGCATTATTTCGTCATTAGGGATGATAAACTGTCAAAATGGGGTACAATTAAAAACATTAGTTAGGATTATTCACCATTGTTTGTAAAATAGTTTTAATTTTTGAGAATAATACATGAATGAACTATATATCATTTTAATTTTAGCTGAAGCATTGGGAGCTATTGGTGTTCCTGAAGTAAGAGCAGTATTGGAGACTTATTCAAAGGACCCCATCATTGAAGTTGCGGAAACATGTCAGATTGCCCTCGAGCGGTTGGAGTGGATCTCAAAGTCCAGTGACGAGAGTGGGAACTTGTCTAAGAATCCATATGCTTCCGTCGATCCAGCGCCCCCGAGCTCTAACCTCGACGTGGAGGCACTGAAGAGTACGCTGCTGGATGAGAAGGTTTCTCTTTATGAAAGATACAGGGCCATGTTCAGTTTGAGAAACATGTGCACTAATGAGTCGGTGATGGCATTGGGCGAAGGTAATATATAAATAAAAAATATATTTTTGTAATTTCAAAATGTGTCATATCATGAACTTAGTAAATAAGGCAACAGCTTAACAAGAAATATTGTACCACTAATGTAATTGTACTGAGAAATATCTGCGTGAAATTAAATATATCAATTGCAGTATAAAGTGCAAGGATTGATTTTAGTATTTGTATATTTTCTCAAATAACCAGCTATATACTATACTAGTTAAAAAAATTATAAATTATATGTTAGAATAAATCAAAATTGTAAAATTAATTTTAATATTTTTTTTTTTATTAAAAATATTTAGTTTTGATTCACAATTTATTTTAATGATTACATGTTATTTTAATGGTTACATGTTGTACCCGCACACATATACAACCTGTAAATATGTGTGTACTAATGTAGGAACTTGTCCATACAAGGCACTGCCTGTTTTTAATTTTTCATTATTGAAGATGGTCTTCAGGAAAGCCGAAACATGTAATCATTAAAATAAATTGTGAAGCAAAACTAAATATTTTTAATTTATGAATTTTTTAATTAAAATTAATTTTAAAATTATAATTATGCAGTTTCACCAAGTATTGTCAGTTGATAACCTTAATGTTAAAGAATAAATTAAGTTAAGATACAAAAAATAAATGTAGGCTTACATTTTGCTGTTTTCTTATAAATGAGATGAGGTCTGTTTGTCGAAAATCAGCATGTAAATAACACTAAAATAATGAATTAAATTTATTCAGAGAAGTAAATGATAAATTCACAGGACTGAAAGCGTCCAGCGCTCTATTCAGACACGAAGTGGCCTTTGTTCTTGGTCAGATGCAGCACGCGAGCAGCGTGCCTTACCTCAAGGCCAACCTCGAGGACTCTTTAGAGAATGAAATGGTTCGTCACGAGTGTGCAGAGGCTTTGGGAGCCATTGCTTCAGAAGAATGTACTGACATTTTGAAAAGGTAAGTAGTATATACCATAACTTTTTACTTCAATCTGGTTTTGGATGTATTAAAATTTATTAAATTGGGGTACCTGATAATTACTGCAAGGGCTGCCAAAATATTGTAAGAATTTATTGGCTATACATGGCTAAGACATTCGGCGAAGAAGTCAAAAATTCCAAATTTTACTGTGTTTTACATGTGTCTGAACTATAACTTTTACACCCACATTTGGTTTTGCTCACCGAAGCTCCACTTGTATAACGAGAAAATGCTCTGAAAACAATGCCTTGATTTGTGCTTCCAAGGAGTGCAGGCACATGTTGACCGGTCTGAGAGGCCTTCGGCTCCCCCAAAAAAAAAGAAAGAAAAAGGCACAAATGAATCAACTAAAAAGAAACACTTTTATTATTAATTTAAACGTATTTTCGTGTTTTATAAAAATTGTATGTTGCATGCAATTTTGTTTACTGTAATTGTGGATGAGAGACCAAATAATCTGTCGAGTTAGCCTATTTTGTGTAAAACATTTAATAATATTGCAAGACAAGATTTTTCAGGAAAACTACTCTGTATATCATGTTTACATGGTACTTTATCACATATAAATGTTATTATGTTTCATTTCTTTACAGATACCTTGCCGATAATAAAAGGGTAGTAAAAGAAAGTTGCGAAATTGCTTTGGATATGTGCGAGTATGAAAATAGTCCAGAGTTTCAGTATGCAGACACCGTCACGAAGGTGGAATAATCATATATTATAATAATCAAATTTGAAATTAACCAGTGTATATTTATGTAAAATACAGTATTTTAATACATATTGTTTTATTTATATTTTATTATTAAAAAAAAACCTGTATCATTTTAAACACTCGACCGCATGGATTTACTCTTGAAAGCCCTAATCGGTATTTTGGGGTTCTATGATTTGAAAGCAAGGACGAATGAGTGTACATTTCTTCTGGCTGATGTTTGGAAATCCTGACATTATGTACAAGATCAAATTGTTTGTCCTTAGCAATTATCTGAGAAAGGGAACATAAACTGTCCACGCTTTGAATGATTCAATTCAATTCAATTCTTTATTTTTTCCTTCAATAACATTACAAAATATTTTACATTTGAATTAATTATTGAAGTACCAACATATAAGTGTGGCGTTGTAAATGTATTGACACATTTAGTGTCAATGACCTCACCCTCAGAACAAGTGTCGGGATACTCAACGCAAATAGTTGGACTTGTAACAACAAAAACCATGTCATAAGTATATCATGGTTGACACACAAATAACACGGCATTATTGTTACAAAATCTTAACTGAAACATACCTGTCAAGGACACAGCGTCTTGGAATCAGTTTGTCTTGATTACGTTGTACGTCAAACCCAATTCCATGTTATTGAAGCCAAATTTAGCTAAAGATTTTTTTATATTATTTCAATCAAAGAAGATATTTTTTTTTCTAATCGATAAATTTTTTACTTGTCTTTTTAATGATGATGTTTTCATGCTGCTTTTTTCTGGCATAAAAATCAACTTGTAATTTGACGTTTATTCATTTTATATTAAAACAAGCTAATATATATTTTTTCGAAATATATACAGTAGAGAAAAATAGATCAAAGGCATGTGTGTAAATATTTGTGAATTAATTTATTATCATTGGTAATAAACATGAAACATGGGTAGTCAAGATGTAAACCAATAGATTAATATTATTTCTATGGAAACACAGATGTCAGGACTAATAGCATCTTTGAAATATATTTTTTCTTCAAATTTAAATTTACGTAAATTATTATTTAAATTTAAAACAACAAATTTTCCCTTATTGTAGGGAATTAGTGTTGCACTTTTTTTATAATTAAAATAATACAATGAATTACATGAGGTACCTTCAAATTCGTGTCGTTTTTAATTAGACTGACACATTACATTTCCAAACATGACATCTAGTTTTCTACATCATAATACTGTTTTAGTTTTTCCTATCTATTTTTGAATGCTGCGACACCGGTTAAGAACCAATAGTATAGGTAAGAAGAAGGTTAAATTTTAATAACTGAAGGAGATCACAAAACAAAACGAATTATACGAGATTATAGTTTTATTAGTATTTTTGACACTATTTAACAATATGAGATAAGAAATATAGTTACTAATAAAACATTAAATAAAAGCTTGACTTGAAAAGTAACTCTGAATATGAAATTATGCACTCTTTTTAAAAGAGGAATAACAGGATATATAATATACCCCCTAAAAGTACTGGAGGACTCTGCGAAATGCCTTAAGGTCACAGGTTCGATGAAAGGAAAATCCTGATCTATCTCCTTCTCGTGGTGGGGGGTGAGCGACATCAGTCGGCCAATATAGACAGGGACCGAATGTTGGCCGGAATAAGCTAACACCCAGCTAACCTCATCAGGTCCTGGTTAGGGCACTCTATTGTCCTGGAGGGAGTAAATGCTCTCCTAAGGCGGATGAACCTTTATGGTCAACGGCATTAGGATGTGGAAATAAAGGGGAAAATACCACATTAAAGGTCTAAAAGACATCCCATGTATCAGCAAAAAAATGATTGCTTGGAGATCGAGATGCAAGATTCTGTTGCTGCAAACCAATCCACCGGATTGATACTACGAAGAAGAAAAGGATATTATATTAAATGAAACTTTCGCATTTTTAAAATGCTATTTTTTACACTAAAAGTAAGAAAGTGATTAATGAGTATGTATTCGTACTTACTACTAACGATGTTAAAGTGAATAGAGTAAATACCTTAATTAGGGAAAACGTATAGATAGTAAAACAGGTAACGAACGTTGGTTGGAAAGATAAATAATATTAATATAAAATATAATAAGTTCTTTTTCCAAAATCAATTTGGAAAGTTGAAAATAGAATAGTTAAAATTTATGTTTCCCAATTTGGACTACATGAGTATGGATACCTTGCCCAAGAGTTGAATGTTAGATTCTTTATATGATTTGACATAAGACGACCTTTTAGACTATGGAGCCGTTTATCTGTGATTCCCATACGCTTAAAGCAAGAAGCTGTTGCCAAAGACGAGTATAAACTAATGAAATTTTTAGGTAGGTATATACTTGTCATTCGTGTGTTTAGGTTATATTTTCTTAAAAAAAATATTCTTGTCTATGATTTCAGTAACGCGAAATACCTACAACATTTTCTCGAGGGTAGATTTTTTTTTGAGAGACGACGTCGAAATTGCATTATAATTTTTGAAGGGACTTTTTTGTGACGTTTTTCCTTGCAAATTATTATTTTCTCATCCGAGCAGAGTGGAATTTCGTTTTTGTAAATAAGTTACATTCTAATCTGGTACAACTCTTGCTGTTTTTAATAAGCTATTATAAAATTCACGGCGCAATCCGGATTCTGCGACAATATCAAATTAAGCGACAGGGTTTATCCTTTCCATTACTGTAACGCCATGTAACGTGTTTTGTTAATAAAGAAGCCGTAAAGATAGCAGCTCTATTAGAGAGGCCGATGACGCAATGACATTTAAAGATTTTCTGAAAATTATTTTATCAATTGTGAAATAACATGAATTAATTAATCTATCACTGTAGACCTGTCTCATGTTTTTCACATTATGATTACTAAATAATTGTGTATATAAACAGTCAATCCTTCTATAATGCATTTAAAAGATCGGGTGATTAGTTCGATGCTCTCGAGACCATTTATCCTAAGAGGCGATTCAACCCAAAATAACAACATAGAAACGATTGTTATATGAAAAATATTTGCAAACCCTAAAAAATTATCCGTTACAAATAAAAAAAGCGTACGTTATAAGAAGGTTGACTGAGGCAAAGAACGGATGATAGGTATCTTCCGGGGCAATGTGTTCAAGGTATTTGGAAATATGGGGATAGGGAAGATTGGAGACGACTTGGTCAAAGAATGTCAACGGAAGGTTCACTGTAGAGTGGTTGATGCAGACGATCATAAATCAGGACTGTCTTTTGTTAAGCCATTATTTAAAAAAAACAGAACTTTACAAATGACCGTTGAATTCCCTGATATTGTGTTTCTATGGCAGCCATATGCTCTTTCCTTACAGCACAATTAACAGAAGAAAAAAGAGAAAATTACAAAATAACAAAGGTATTTAATATCATAAAGGGGATGATTATTAAAAATATTTAATTTTATTTATTAATTTTGTTACTATTTAAAATTCGACAATGTGTTTTTTTTTCAATATTCAATAGATGCAATACTAAAATAAAATGGTTAACTGAATTTTATCATAAAACTTTTATGACAAGAATATAATTAAAATACGCGGTTGTTATATAACACGCTCGAAAATGTGCTCAAAGCTAACTAGAGAAAAGTTGAAAGACGAAGTTAAATGAATTTTCACAACGAATGAAATGATATTAGAATTTGAAACCTGGATCATATTTTTTTGGTTGAAAACTAGCGTTTTGCGAACGTGGTCGTTTTTTTTATACGAGTAAGAGTATAATAAAAATAGTGAAAAATTATTTTCACTCTTTAATAAATTTTTATTCGAGTAAATGTTTTTTTTTCTAGAAAGATGAATGTGTGACAACGTTTTTTTTTTAGCCTTGATTGAAAATAAAAATAAGTGGAGACCTTTTTTTACAAAAAAAAAAAAAATCTACGTCTAATGTACGTATATAGTAGTAGTTCTATTATAATATCCTGCTTACTTTTTGACATATAATTATTATAACATATTCGCTCTCTTAGCTGGAGCATATGGTTGTCACAAATTGCCGACACAAAGCTCGGTCAGACGCCCTCTTCTTTGTACTAATCCCATAGCAGTCTTGCATACTTCATTCGGTCAAGAGACGAAGGTGGACCTGGTTGGGACATATACTTCTGATGCCGCAAGAGAGCATAAACTATCGATATCCTCGTTTCTTATTTTGATATCTTTTACTGGATGATGGATGCAGGATCAGGTTCACAATATATATTACGTTTATTCGTCAAGGACTTGCAACAAAAAAACCGTTGTAGATCACGCCATATAGGCGTGACCATAACGGTCGCGAGCGTTTGTCCAACTGCCAGCTCACTGCGCGCTCTGACATCTCGGAGCTGCCAACCGCCAAGATGACAGTCATACCAACGGAATATATGCCAACTCTTTTTGGCGTATGCAAACACCGGCTTCACATTATACAATTAATATTAATTGTTACACGTAACATTAGATGTGCATGTCAGGCGAACGAACAAAATAAGGGACAAAAGATCGTTTTTCGAGGCTTTAAGGCATCAGCCTACAGGAGCTATATCAAGCTGATATTATCATCATCATCATCATCATCATCATCAGCCTGTGTCCGTCCACTGTTGAACGTAGGCCTCCCGCATGAGTCTCCATCCTCTTCGATCCTCCGCCTTACGCATCCAGGTCACTCCCGCTATTCTTCTTATATCGTCAGTCCATCTTGTAGGGGATATCACTATAAACTAAAGCTGTGTATTAAAATGATACTTATTATTTAAAAGATTGATAAAATAGATGATATTATGATTGTAAAATATCAACGTTGATTTGCATGATTCCTTAAAATGGCGATGAAACATAAATGCAAAGGAAAATAATTTGTTTGTATGAATTTTAATTACCGATATTTGATATCTTTTGAAGTTGACAGGATTCCCGGCTTGGTATTATTCGGCTCGTAATCAAAAGGAATGCTGTTCTTTTGTGTCCCCCCTTCTTAATGGAATTATAAAATATGTGAAACAAACCCCTTTTGCTCGGTAAGTACCTACCTTACCTCCCGACGCGATGTTGCAATCAGAAGATAAATTTAATTTCCTCAAAACAAAATTCAACCAAACTTTAAATTTGAATTCGTCCTCGAAATTCGAACCGTTCGTCGGTCCATTGTTCGGGAGATGGATCAAACAAAATAACGTTCTTAATTCAAAATGAAACGTTTGAATTTATTTCTGTGTACCTAATAGGTAATATTATATACGTTTTGTTATGTAAATATACCTAATCAGTTAATTAATTAATAATGTATGTATTCATTTGGTTAAAATTAAAATTGCAAGCTCATGATTCTTGTTATGAATCTTGTGAGACGTTGTTAAAGTTATATCGAAGAAAGAAAAATTGTGGCGAAAACAAGGAAATTTAAGTGGCATAATTGTAGGTAATAAAGGTATGTAATTATCCGAACTCTAATACGTTTAAGCAACCATATTGTTTTTAAAAACTAATACAATATTCTATACGAGATTTGATGTTTAATGCGAAGCATACAACTCGCACTTAGTTTTTTGATGTTAGAAAATGTTCGTGTAATTTAATCCTACTGCATATATTTTGTAACTTTCATTGTTATTCGATCATATTTTGAGTCGAGAATGTGAATATTAAATTTTCTCACTAAAAGCTTATTCTTTACTTAGTATGGCATTAGTTTTCGCCATTTTCTATTACATGTTCCTTGGAAATTTTCTCTTTGTATACAAGCATATTAAACAGACGCTTTATCCTCCAGAGCGGCACGGTAGACTTTAATTAACTTTACTAATAACGTTAATAGCTGCAGTTATCAGGGGTGCGGGGTATTCGATTAGGCAGAAGCTCTCATGATTTCGTTGGAATATAGAAGACCCAAATAAGACAATTTACATTCAGTCTGGAAAGTTCCATCGTCCATACGAATCTGTGATGTGAATCATCAAGAACGTTAATAGAAACGATCCTAAACCTCTCGTATAGTCAACCCTTCCAAAAAACCCAACCGACCGCGTTGGGTTTTTAGCTTGAACGATAAAAAGGCATTTCGGTCGCCCGTATTATGGCCTCTTGTGTACAGGTACCCCAAATATAATTGGATTTGGTCTAGTTCATTGAAATTTATTCAGACGCGCTACAGACTTGAGCGTTCTTGAATGGCGAGGGTTCCCAGTCTTATCGATCGAGAAATAGGAGTTTAATCAAGGTATGCCCCAAACGGTTGTTTCACTATTTTACTGCATGTAAACTACATGAAAATTTTACATATACTATTAGTTTTTATAGTATTCATACCGATTGTCATATTTATATTAAATAACGCATATTATGTATATAAATGAACAAACTTTAGATTTTTTGACAGTGAAACTTTGTTAGTGCGTTAGGGCGAATTGGTTTGTGTACTAACCATGTGCTGAGACGTAGCATGCTTAGAAAAATTAAGAAATATATAAGGACGTATAGAGTGTCTATGTAGAACACAAATAGTAAATAATACACTATCAAACGAGTGTCAACAATATATTTAAAAAGAAACCGATTTTCGAAATACACACAAAGATTTATAAGAACAAAGTGCACAATATTAGCTGTAATTACGAGTATCTTACCATGTTCGCTATCGTAATTGGAGCACAAAGTCATCACGAACTGCTGACATTAAAGCTCTGTCAGCCGCCGTGGTCCTCACTTCTAACCCATGTCAGCTCTGCGTCCCAGAGTACATTCTATATACAGTTACCGACGGCCTTTCAGGAAGGCCTGAAGAAAAGGGAGTTATAATTTATGCTATGCTACGACATTTGAAGTATATGTCCAAAAAGATTCAAATTCATTTTGACATCAGCATGATGTACATTCACCCTTGCAGACTGGTGCTGAAAACCTCGATATACAATTTTAAGTTTCTTATTTTCGTTCGCTCATCAGAAATGCATGTGTTGCCATATTGGCATTTTGACAAGTCCGGTCACGGGTGTGATATTAGCTATGTGCATGGCTGCTTGTTATTGGTGCGCCATCAATTCTGTAGATCGCCACTTGTGGCGAAGGGATTTCACCCACTACGAGCGCTTAATGCCCAGTAGTTGTGTGCCGACCGCGACGAGTGTCGTATTGTGGCCGGGTGTCTGAAGCATGTTATTTCGTCGGGCCGGAAGTTTGTCAAGTTTAATTAAATACATGTGCTTATGAAAAACTCTGTGTGTTGTTCATCTGCTCCTCATTCTATCCACCACGTGTTCTAATAACGATTTCAGTGATGTGAAGTCGTTCTTTTCTAAGTAAATGGGTGTTAATCTCTTGACCGACTGTTCTCATTCCTCATTCATTTATCACAGTCAAATGGAACCAAAGTATTCTTACTTTATTAGAGGTAACCTGTACATTTAATAAAAGCATCGATATATGTTAGGCGTGCACTGTGATAAATAATGCATCGCATGAAATCAACTGTTTTCAGAACTTTTAGAGTTTTACATATTTCACGAGAGTTTAACAAATAAATTTATTAAAATAAACAAATTTAATACGTTATTATTCCATGCAAAA
This sequence comes from Glossosoma conforme, assembly GCA_022606575.1. Lineage (NCBI taxonomy): Eukaryota > Metazoa > Arthropoda > Insecta > Trichoptera > Glossosomatidae > Glossosoma > Glossosoma conforme. The sequence goes on from JAGTXR010000168.1 coordinate 14,078, forward strand.
ATAAACATCATAAATAAATTTAAACGGTATTCTATAAACTACTGTGACTGCTATTGATACTGTATGAAATTATTTTGTTTTCTCGACTTTCGTGTACTTATGTTTACGGCATAAAAACAGATATTAAATTCGGAACTAGCTCATCATGCACCGAGTCCGACAGAAGCTCTACGAATAGTTTCATTATTAAATTTCAGGTTCTGTGATATTTCAACTGAAAACCGGCAGGGAAAATAATAATTGCTCGCAGTTAGTTTCCCGAGCAGCGAGGTATGATGTCTGACGTCACGACACACGCTGCGGCTAGAGGATTATTGAATTAATTGACCGCATTTGAATCGCAGATTGGCCTGTCGTAGATCCGCGCTGATGGGCTGAGCCGGAAACGCGGACGTACAGAGACCCGAGAACCATTTCCGTTTTTATGTAAATCCTAAAAAAATATTTATTTATTTAACAGAAATGCTGTTCTAAGGTACATAGAATAATAAAGAATAAGAAACATAGAGTATACATAATCATATAGTACATAAAAAAAAAAACATAAAAGAAGAAGAAGATGTCACGTGTCAAAGATCACAGAGATCTAGGAGAACAATACCATCGACAAAAGAGGAAAATGATGTAAGAAAAGGATCGAGGTGTGCTGGTAGGCCATTTAGGAGCACCATTACCGTTGTACTAAATTAAATGTTCGAAGCTCCACAAGTATCAGCTGGGATTTAAGACAATGGATGGCTACGAGCACGGGTGTACCTACCTGGAACGTAAAGTTAAACCATTCAAGAATCCCAGGGTTGTGAATTGCACCACGATGAAGAAGGAATGAATGTTTGAGAGCAGCAATTTTCCTACGGGACTCTAACAAATGGAACGAAAGCATTCCTAGAAGAAAAAAATTGCGTAATATACGAAATTTATTGAATTGAATGGAATAAATAAGATGGTTCATATTATTTATAAAGGATGGTGATTGCTTGTTACAAAATGTGAACTTTTTGATGAATTCTATATTAGCAAAATAAAAAGCTTTGAATCATAGCATGACTGCAGTACCTTTCAGTACGCAAGTTCGAGGATTTGAAATGATTATACAAGTATCGTCCAGCGACAATAGCACACCGTAAGCGAGGTTCTTGTTAGATTATCGAAATAAGCAACATTGCGCGCGGATCAAAACGTTGATGGTTTGCTGCTAGCAGCGTGACGCTGGTCAGATTTCGCCGCTCCTTAGGATCATATAGCATATGCCTCGGGAACCTCAGGACAATATTTTGATCTACTTAAATATCAAATGGATAAATCGCCTAAAAATATGCCTCCGATAATAAAGCTGACGTCTTTTTAAGTCCTAGGCCTTCTGCTTTGGGGGTCGTTCGGAACTATAAACGAGTATGTTCCCAGCTGGAATTTCAGGTGCAGAGATGGAAAGGACGCATGGACAAAGTGGCGCGAATTTGTGACCATATGTTCCACACATGTAACGGATGTGGAAAGAAAAAATATATTTTTCTCCAATTTATTGATGAGAGTAACGTCATATAATTAAAATTATTTTTTCCCACCATCTGGCAACAACGATAGCTCGTGTGTTGCCCAGAATTAGGTTCTGAGATGTGCAGCTTGTTGGGCACATGGAGCAGCATCTTAGGTGTGAGGCGGTCTGCAGGTTTCCACAGTCGCACAATAGTGTCTCTCCCTGCCGAGGCATTCCCCACCGCTCGAGGATGTCCTGTGTTCTACCAACTCCGGTTCTTAATCTGTTCAGGGATTTCCAGGTCCGCCAGTCAAGGTTCTTAGTCAGGAGGCCTTCCTTTGGGGTAATGAAATCCTTTGGTGCGATTTGTTGCCAGAGCTGGAGTCTCTCATTTTCAGGGCCGGATGTAAGAGGTTGTGTGGATTTCAGAAAGCTGCTTCGCGTCTTCGAATTTAACGCCGCTGGCACGAAGAAGAAGAAGTCATATAATACGGTTTTAACTGTAATTTTTTGTGTGCATTGGTATGCAGCTTCAGTTTGTCAAATACATACAGACTTAGAATATTGCAATATATTCTAAGTACAACTAATCAAAAATAATATTAAACATAAATATGACGATTATTATTTTTTACTTATTTTTTTCGATATTTACGTTACGGTTTAAAAATCTTTTATGCTCGTCATTAATTAAGCCCATTTGAATCGAGAATTGGTCTGTGCGGATTGAAGCTGATATGACGTGAAAAAACACGGACGTGAAATTGTCGGATTCCATCGGGAGCTGAAAAATTTGCAAATTGGGCTGCCAGTGTTGCCATGGGCTCACAGTTAAAATCCAATCCCACGGGGAGTACAAGAAAAATTAATTGACCTAAAATGTTCAAAGTTAAGCTCGTTGGGGTTATTTTATTAATTTATGGGTTTTAATATAAATTTTATTCTGAATAAGCACTGATCTCTATCATGTAAAAGGGATTAATTCTTTCATTGAAATGTGCTTTATTAAATCTACCCAAACGGGAAATAAGTAAATTAATGTTTATGACGCGTGGAAATACGTGTTTTTAATTAATATATTAAAAAAAATATATTTATTTATAGAAAATACAAATCGTTTGATAATGCAAACTACGAGTATTATTTGACACAAGCCCACCCAATTACTGGGTGAAGTCTTCTTCATTAATTTTTTTTTTATGATTTCGACCCTTTTTTGACCGTTAATTTCTGCAAGTATTATCAATATCAGTCCATCTTGCTGATTGGTGACGTACGTTTTTGCATCTATTTCTTAGTGACTACTCTATAATTTCTCTCTTCCATTTGTTATGTTCTACACAACTACACGCACTATGTCAGGCATCTCTCGTCCTCCTCCACATTCCTGATTTGGTTATAAATAGAGACGCCTATCATTAAACGCTCAAATCGATTCAGCATAATATCCGGTAACATCAATGGCCTGTTTGGTACCCAACATTTGGTGAGTTTTGTGAGGAGCAGTTATTCGACAAATAAGGTAGGATCTTAGATGTGATGTGGTTTGGAGATGTCCGCAGTTGCACAGCAGTGATTATTTTTTTTTGAAGCACTCCTCATGTGTTGTGTTGCGATCTTCCAAATCCGGTTCTCAGCCTGTTTAGTTTCTGCTGATCTTTCTTATGATAACGAAATCCTCCAGAGCGACGTGCTACCAGAATTCGAGCCTATCAGTCCATTTCTTGGTAAATGGTTTGATTGGTGAAGGTCTACGTCTCTATAGAAGTCATAACAGGTAGGACACACTGTTCGTACACTTTAATGTTTCAGGATTATATGCATATTAGTGTTTCAAGACTTCAGTTTTCTAAACGTACCCAAAGTTGGATACAGTGATTTGTTGTACTAGAATATTTTCAGCAAACAAAATTAAAAATATTATTTGCTTCGTAGATATTTGTAAGCCATAATAAAATATATCTTTGAATAAATTGTCATAAATTAAATAATACTCGTAGGTTAAAACAAAATGTAGGCGCTTTTGAAAAATCTTCACAAAGTAGCGAACCTTTTTTTACATCAGACGAATGAATAATGAAATTATATATTAATAAATTAATTGTAAATTGAATTGACCTTATGACCTAATATTGACGCCCACACTGACACGAGCCAATATAAGGCAAACAAATAATGTACATTTTCGCCAAAGTACGAATTTCTCAATGGCTCAATTTTCGGAAAAAGAGGCTTCTGTACAGGATAATAGAAATGTTTATACAATCTTTATTATAAAGTATGGCTTTGTTATCAAACAGCATTGACTCTATTTAGAATCATAATAATGAAAAGCATGAATTAAATAAATAATCAGATTTCTTAATCACCGTCTTTATTCTTCTGTATGTGTTTATATATTAAAATATTCATAACTGACGCCTTATTAAAAATATAATGTGTTGATAATGAACTATGGTAACTCAAATTTTTAATCATTAAATTAATATTCACGAAATAATATTTTATTCCAAATTGTTTAAAATATAATTACCACTGAAGTATACTACACTAGTTCGACCTTGTAACTACAAAATAATCAGTATTAATAAATTTGTTTCGCGATAAAACGTAGCGACGTTCCTCTGAGAAATATAACTAAGTGAATAAATACAAAGGATTTTACAACAAAGAAAATAGTGAGAGCAAAATATTCATACTTACCGAGCACAAAAGCGTAGGCGATATAATAGAGAAATAATACATTTTAAATTGAATCTTATCAGCGAGACAGGATTGCGTACCGTGTATTACTCTACTATGAAGTCAACAGGCAGAATTTTCTCGCAAAAGTAATATTTCGGAATGAAATTTTCCCTAATGGCATTATTACCTTGTTACATTTTAATTAAAGTCGCGAAATATTGTGAACATTTTACGGGACGTGTGTTGCGAGGGAATCTGTAACGCGGTTGTCACGCGTAACGCCCCGTTGTCACGCCGTAACATGTTAATTCGTTAACTGCCTGAAACCTTGACACAGTTTTGCCCTTCATGAATGTCTCATACATTCGCATGGGACCCCTGGTAAGCATATATCAGTATCCTCCCCGTGTGAGTTGTAAGGAAATAATCTTCCTTTGCACATTTCTTCGCCACACTAAATGAGAGGCGGAATAATATTGTCAACAAGCAAAATAATAAGACATTAAGTTGAATATTTTTGTTGAATTTTTTTTGTAATGATTATGTAAATAGTTAGTTAATGTGATGATTTTTTCTACTGATTGGATCAATAATTTTTGGTGGAATTCTATGTAAATGAATGTTTATGTAAATGAAAGAGTAGACGTGTTAATACTAAAAATCTGTTTTATTTAAATTTTAATCCATTGAAAAAATAAAATGTGACGATATTATAATAAGAAACGATTTTATAATTTTGTTTTAAAAAAATCATTTAAATCAACCTTATATATAATTTTGCAATAGTATTTACAGGCTTTGGAATTTTCTTAAAATACTGTGTTTCTTTTTTTAAATAACTTAAAATCTTCATAAATAATCAAATAGTTAAATGCTGAACATTTTCTCATTTATTCATGCATTGGATTTGAATTATCCACCTTTTCAATAATTGACTTAGTTGAACTTCATGTAATCCACTGAAGAACCAAACACCTTTGCTAGTTTTTTATTGCATCCTTAACGCTCTTTAATTGGAGCATATAGTCATCACAAGCTGCCGCTATAAAGTAATATCAGCCAGCCGCCATGATTATTACCGCATTCCATGTCAGTTCTGTTTCCTGAACTCTGCCTCCTGAAGTACATTAAAATCAGTTGTATTTATGCCCTGATAGGAAGGATTTATCGAATGGTGGTTATTTAATCCAAAAAATTTGAAAATATGTAACCGAGAATCTCTATTGATTTATCAAGACAGCATAAAATAATTGGAGATTAAATACTTCCAACGGGAAGTAACTAAGAAGATGATCGCGAAACATCCAGATGTACCAGACATCTCATAACGCTCATAATGACAGAGGAAGTAATGCTTCAAGACAATTATACTCCCGGACTGACGCGGGTCTTCACGGTGGGCGGCTTTGCGACCAGGCGGCTGTGACCGGGGAGTGATGCAGGCTTTGAGAAACTGCGGCCCTTGACAGGATGTATACACAGAAATTGTCAAAACAGAGACCAATAGATGCGAAAGGCTGACGTTAGGGAAGGGCGGATACTCACTCCGGAGTCTAACGATTAGAAGTAGATGGACGCATTTTGATGATGAAATATGTATTTTTGCAAGAGATCACTACCGGTAGAAACCGATGGGTTTTCAGACGTTCGGCAAGGGTGGCTGTGCGCTGTATGTGGAATATGAGTTTGTAAGTGTATACTGATCTATTTCTTAAAGAGATCCAGATTTTAATAATATTTAAAAGATAAAACGCAAATTCCGCATGTCACTTAATACGTATAATTAGTTGAGCTGACTCTTAGAACGAATTAGTTCGCCCTCGGGAACTTTCGATTGATCAAATATTCCGATTAAAAAATCACACAGAATATGCTTTGGATACTACAGGAATCATATATACGAGTAAATTCAAGTTGACTTTCAGATGTACAGATATATTGGGACGTGGCATAGACAATGGTGATAGACAAAACTGAGTGGCAGAAATTTGTAGTGACCATATTTTCTAGATATGGAACGGATATATGAAGAAAATATAAAAATGTCATTATTTGACGTTGTCCGGTATAACTCATTATAAATATCAGTGATCATGGCAACTGCAGATAATTTACTCTAACTGGAGCAAATAGTTATCTTGAACTACCGCCACTAAGCTCTTTTAGCTACCACGGTCCTCTCTTCATCTCTTATTAGCTCTGCCTCCCGGAGTTTTGTCGATAACATTATATTTATAGATACCAATGGTCTTCCATGATAGTGCGAGCCTGGGGGCTTAAAAAAGGCAGCTGCAGTTTATGTTCTCCTACGGCATTCAATATATATGTCTCAATCTTTGCCTCTTGACCGACCGTTGTATGGAAGGCTGCTTTCGCTACACAACCACCACGCGAGACTACAAGTTGGACATAAATCTAATGTGTTTAAAAATAAATCTAAATTGTCTTCCATTTAACTATTTTTTGCGTTCCTTAAGTATTGAAGTTTTGTCTGTCCTGGTTTATTGGGTCAGTGTAATATTTCCTAGCCACCCCAGATTACCGCACTCTGCCCTCCGGCGAACTTTAGCGGACTTAATTGTATCCGATTCGAAGCTCCGAGGCGAACCGAGTAAAAAGCTCGTGGCTGGAAGCGGACAAATCGATTTCTCTTATTATATGAATTTTTTTTTGAGATCGACTTATTTTTGTAAATGTTGGCGAGATATTCATAATAGTGTCAATACAATATTTAAAAATGTTTTTAAATACGTGCCAAAATACATATATGTATCCCATATCTGGTTTAGATAATTATTGAAATACTCGTATGGCATTTATAAATATATAAACATAGTTGTATTACTTACTGTATTTACATCACGGGATACATTCTATAGTATAATTGTTGGCGTTCTCCAAAGCAAAGGGTTTAAATAAAAAGAGATGTATATTTTGTACCTGAGGTATATTTTGGTGTTTGAATTTAAAATAATATCGGAAAACGTTCTCAAGACTTTTCATAATAAAGACGATATCAAACCAACTAACAACAAGCATCGTTTTTAATCAGTCAACAGTTTGCGCCTAAAGTTGTTGATTTTCGGTAATTGGACAAGAACCAGTGGTTCAATAAGTATGGTCGATCGACACTGAGTTACAAGGTTTATAAAAAACTGTTAAAAAATAAGGCTTACGTGAGATTTAAGTACATAAAATACACGATAAAAGACCGCTTTAGCTCATAATGTGAATTTTTTCAATTTAACAAGTTAATTTTATAATATTTATATGATCCCGGAGAGTAAGCCGAAATGAGCAGCAGAAAATTAACATATCAATGCTAGGAGTACCCCTAAAAGATGCAAAAGAATTTGTATACCTTGGAAGTACGATCACCTGGGATGGCAGAACAAAAAGAGAAGTCAACAGTCGAATACATCCAGCAAGGCTAGCTTTCAATAAAAAAGCCTAAATTCTTGAGTCAAAGAATATTACTTTAGGGCTCCGCAAGCAACTTGCCAAAACACTTGTTTGGAGCATCTTAATGTACGGCTGTGAGACATGGTGCTTATCTGAAAGTGATAAAAAAGACTAGAGGCCTTTGAGATGTGGTAGAGAATAATTCTCGGAATTTCCTGGAGAGACCACGTCACGAACAATGAGGTTCTCAGGATAATCAAGGAAGATAGGCACCTAATAAGAACCATCTCAGAGAGGCGAGCCCGATGGATTGGTCACATCATGCGCAACGATGGTCTTCTTCAAGATATTGTGGAGGGGATAGTTGAGGGTAGAAACTGTAGAGGGCGCCCTAGACGGGAGTATTTACAGCAAGTATTCGAGGACATGAATTGTAGCGCTTATGCTGAGCTGAAAAGGGTGGCGGAGGACCGAGAGGAATGAAGATCGAGATGCAAGATTCTGTTGCTGCAAACCAATCCACCGGATTGATACTACGAAGAAGATGATCCCGGAGAATGAGTTGCAATGCATTCATTTTAATTAAGTGATTTTGAAATATTTTGCATTACAAACTTACAAAAAGTATCACAACTCGCTCATAATAAGTAAGGTAAGATTTATTGTATTGGGTTGATGTTATTAAATTACATATGCCTGTGTCCTGTTCAAAAATGATTTGTACATCATATGTACAATTAAGTCTCGAATATAATTGACTGACAAGTAAAAGCTTCTACAGCGAAGTGCGGATGTGCATACCACACGCCACTCAATCCTGTTTTCCCGTTTCCGTTTTGAAAAAATGTTTTACAAGAATACATGTAATATTTCCTGATAGTTTGATATCGATCAGATGAATGGTGTAGTTATGCATAAAAATACAAAGAAATATGCTTAGATTAGGAGGCAAAGCGTCAAAGAGCGCAACTTACGTCATTTCAGTATACTCTAACTTTAGGTTCATGTATTGTTCTGCTAATGGTGGTGCAGAGATGAGAGTTAACTCCACGCACAAGACACGTGCTTCGTAAAGTCCTCGCAGAAGCCGTGGCTGTCCCAACTTTACCCCAATCCTGCCTAGCGATTCCTCCTAGGCAGCTATTGCTCTTGCCCCGCTATTGCCCCTGCCCAGCTTCCTGAACGTGAGGTTTTATGGCTGTCGTTAAGTGCACTCTCCCGCTGACTAACGGCGCTGGCCGGTAGGGACAATGACGGTCTCCGCACGCTTTAATTTTCATCCATGAATATTTGAACGACATCTCAGTGGACGTGAAACGCGATAACTCGTATAGTTTTACGGGCGCAAAATTATTAATCACCAACTCAGTGACGCGCATAATCTATATAGTCCAGTATTATTTAGCCGGCGGTCATAGCTCAATGGTCAAAGCGTTTGCTTTGCAAGCCAAAGGTCTAGAATAGAATAGGTTTGATTTAATCCCGGGGGGATAAAAAATATAAAATAATTTTTAATCGATTTATGAGCTCTAGAATACCCCCGGTTGGTGCGAATTTAATCCATCACCGTAAAATGTCAGTCATAGCCTATTAATTAAAATTGGTGGTAGTCGAAAGTCGTCCCGTGAAGATCACCCATTCAATGATCGATTATAACAGGCGGTGATCCATCCAAGCTTTGGTTCTCGTCCTATGTAATAAATTGAAAACCGCGTTAGTAATAATAAAGGATGATGCGTGAATCTCGGGCTGTAGTCTATGACGTTGGCGGATCAACACTCCACATGCAGCGTTTGTACACCATGTACACCTAAACCTTTTTTTGTGCGATAGATGCGTTCCATGGTAAATCGCACAAACAAAAACGCCCAAATAAAGCTATGATTTACATAGAAAAAGGGAAGATGCGTTCCATGGATTTTAAAAACCGCATAACTTTGAAACTGCTTTATAAAATATACCCAAAAACGCACAATCTTTTTTTTCCCCGGAACATGAATCAGTAGATAGCTCCAATTTTTAAATTTCTTCATAAAATTTACGTGCTTTTTCTTGAAGTAAGTAACTACTTATCGGGATTCTTTTTTTGGTTAAATCTTCAATAAAGATTCTGAGCGCTTGTTCAGTTTTTTCTAATAACATATGTCTTGTGTATGATGATAATTTGGCACTTATGTTGGTACCATCAATAATAGATTTTCTTATTGCAATTTCATTATTTTTAATTGCTCTTGTACACAGACGATAGCCAAAGTTTGACTGTATGCACCGCACAGACGGCCGCCCGGCTGTGTGTGTGCAGCCGAACCCGTGTCAAATGAATAGTCGGCCTTGTAACACTCGGCGCAAGTTGGGGTATAGGCGGCGAATATTTCAATCCATCGTGTTATTCTGAGTAGTTTAATAAGGGGATCAACTGTATATTTTTGAGACCATATGTACATACGTTCATATAATCTCAAAAATATATTTTTTAAAAATATTGCAATAAAAAAAAAACGCATAACTTCAAAATCGCACAAAAAAAAGTCGCACAAAAAGAGTGTATTGGATTTTTTTTCGCATATTTCTGGTAATAGTTTGAATAGGAAGTAAATCGTGAAAATCAATTATTTATGTACTATTTTGATTAAGGAGTAATCATACTCGGATATCAAAATACATTTCATAACTATTTGCTTTGTAATACGCAATTATCTCTGAGAACTAGATGCTAATGAATAAAGTAATACTTCTGGGAATCTTCCTAATACTTGATAAATACAGACGAGGATTACAAATCCGATAGCGAACTGTAGTTAATTAAAAATAATTCCGTCTATTCAAATAATTTCAAGTAGACTGAAGGAATAAAAAATAATGATTATTATGTAACGTCTAAAAGGAAATTTAATCAGAATAAGTATAATAAGGGTATTATACTGAATTCGGGTGTTTGAAAAATATTCACAGAGATCCCTCCTCTTCAATTACCTACTCATAACAATAATTATTTTTAGTTCTGGCAATCCGCCAACAGAGCTCAGAAAACTAAATGCTTTTATCAGAGTTAATTAATTAAATTAACACTTTCTTACTTGTTTATCTTATATTCTGCTTCAATTAATTTAGAGCAGACATTTAATAGAGGATGAATCAGTGGAAAAAAACTATAAAAGTGTAACGCGACCTATATTGTAGAAGAAAAAGAGTTAATTTTCATAAATAAGTATCAATATTTATAATGTTAATTTAGGAGAGCAGTGCATCTGAAAATAGCACACTCTCTCTGCTCTCTAATCTATGGAAGACCAGACATGGTTGAGCGTCACGAAGTGAAATATGTCGTCTCAAAAACATCATTTCCTGCTCCTATTTTAACCTTTCTGGTCCTATGTTGAATTTCAGTTTCATTCCAATTGTGTCCTATGTCGAATGTCAATATTTCCCTGATAAATAGTCCTTATTATATATTCAACAACAGATGTAGATGGTAAGTAGTGTAAAAATAAGTAATTAACACGGTCTTATTATCTTATATGTATGCAGATAGCTAGACAATGTATTCGTTGGAACTTTCAAATACTGCTGCTAAGCCTTAGGTATATAACGTTACAAATGCTCTGAAAATCTTCTTGAGAGTACTTAATAGTAGCTATATGCTTTAAAAGGTAGTCTTCCATACTATTGTCGGTTAAGAGGCAAAGGTAGACCTGGTTGGGTCATGTGTCAAGAATGCCGCAGGAGAGCATTAACTACATTTGCCTTTTATTCAAGTCCCCGGGCTCTCGAGTGCTGTCGGAGACTATACATAGAATGTACACGGTGAACATGGGAGAGGCGAAGACGATAACGGCTGACAGAGCTTTGTGGCGACAGTTCGTCAATGTCATATGTAATGATGATAATGATGATAGAATGTTCTATTTTATGAGTGGACGTGGGAAAAATAATTATTAAAGAAAGTTTAAAATTGTATTATTGTCATCATAACGTGTAGACGTGTGTAGCTTTCGCTCCGAAGTAAATTATACATGCTACATATAAAGTGTGTAAGGTTTTTGTGTTTTTTGAATATCATTTTTCCCGCTTAATCGTCGCGTAAATGCTTTTCCTTCCGTGTAGCGCTACGCCATGAACATTGTATCAATTTGCGAAGAGTCACGTACGCAGTGTATTGTTTTTGCCCCTTTTTTAACTACACGTAGAAAAATATGATCAACATTGTTACAAAAGTCGGCGTACCAGCAAGCGAGATTGGCGCGCTTCCTGCCCGTTTGCTGCCTTTCGTATCGCGAGCACTTTACTTACAGCTGTTTTCATCACGTATGATGCCCCGCACGTGAAATCGTGTGTCGTGATTGTAATACGGTATTCACGGACTTGCCTTGTTTCAGAAATTTTACGCATCTAGATTCATTATTTGAACAGTTTCAAGTCGTTTCACAATGCATTATAAAGTATTAGTAATAAACTTTGTCGGGAAGATATTCTGACATGACATTAACATCTGAGTATGGCATACCCTAAATATTTTTTTGATTTACACATTGTTGTAATGGAATTTCAAGAGTTATATATAGAACAAATAAATAAATATGTGTACAAGGTTCGTGATTCGAAACCCCTCGTCCGCCGTATATTTTTCTACTGATAATTGATGAGAGAAATGTCATATTGTTATCTGTTAATTTTATTGTTTACTTTTATTTTTTATGTAAGCACATACAGGAGAATACCGACAGATGGTGATAGTAATTCTGAAGTCTCATCTATGGAATTCTATGAAACTTACCATGGTGCATATGGCTAAGCGCTGCATGTGGAGTGTTGATTCGCCAACGTCATAGACTACAGCATGAGATTCACGCATCATCCTTATTATTACAGGAATTTACTATGAATGGGTGGTTTTCACGGGACGACTTTCGTCTACCACCAATTTAAATTAATAGGGTTTGACTGGAATTTTACGGTGAGGGATCAAATTCACACTAACCGGGCGTATTTTATAGCTCAAAAATTGATTACAAATCCATTTTTTTTTAAATCTCTAAATATAAAGTCGGGGACCAAACCCACGACCTTTGGCTTGCAAAGCAAACGCTTTGAACATTGAGCTATACCCACCGGCATGTGGATTACTTGTTATATAATTATAAATGAAAACAATAGTTGTATAAATCTTCATTGGCTTAGCAGTAAAAGTATTGATTATAAATTCAAAATTTTAACTAAAAAACCTTTTAGTACTTTAAATTACGCATGAAGTGTTTCAAATATATCTTAAAAAATTATCAGTTTTGGTTAGGTTAAGTTACATTAAGTTAGATGAGGTAAGGTTTATTTAAATAAGTAAGTAAGCTGACATATTTGTTGACAAAAAATCAATTTACCGAAATGCCCATTGATGCCGTGTCACTAGAACTGTCATAAGTGGTTTGACAGTGTGAAAACTTAAAAAAAATATAATTATGGTAAATCTGACAATAATGAATGCTATGTAGGAACAATCTTTGTCAGCTTTAATATAGTTTTGATTGTAAAAATGGTTTTATACTAATTTTGATATAAGAATACGTTACTGCAGACAATATGCATACTACATAATTAAGAGATTTAATATGAATTCGCAATTTTTTGGAAGGTATATGAAAGAAGAAATTTCACCGATTCAGCATAAAACATTCACTGTCAAGCTGTAGATACTCTTAAATAACATATGTCAGTCGTCATGTAATATGTTTGTATTATGTCCAAGCAACTGCTTGAAAATGTGTCTTGTATCAAAATTTTGCACACGTCATATTAAATATCACTTCAGTTATTTTCAACATTAATTTTGAATTTTTAACTCCCGAGGGATGTAAAAATAAAACTCTACGATACAGCTAACTCAAAATTATTGTTTATTATGTGATTAAACAATTATATAATAAAAAAAAGGATTTTTGCTATTGCGCTAATTCGCAAACGATAATGTAGTTAATTGCATTACAATAAGTTGATGAATACACGAATCGATGTTAAATTATCTTTGGTTTATGCTTTCTCATTGATGGGTATGTTCTCAAGAATGCAATGATATGATCATTGTATTTTAAGCACACCATGTGAGACTGCTCCCTCATTCACAAAAATGTCTAACATAGCCTACTAAGCAAAAACTGTAGTCGTCAAAAGTCATTCCGTGAACACAAAACATAAATAAAAAAAACCTAAATATCAAATAATAAGATATTGTGGCTTTCGGGTTGAGCCGTGTGTGGCAAACTTCCTTCAACCAATATTTCGACCGCAGGGGTCTTCTTCAGGATTGATGATTTATTTAGTTTTTAAGTTTGTTTATTCTGATTATATATTTTTTTATGAGTGTTATTGATTTATACCTCCATGGCAACTCAAGTTCTATTCCGGAGAACGTAGGTATGTTTTAAGAGTACGGTAGGTATGTTTTATGAGTACGGTAGGTATGTTCTAAGAATTAAACATCCACGAACGTCGTGTCAGACTGTGGTCGTCCTTGCTTGTCTGTATAGGTTTCTGAAAATCTGGCAGTGAAAACCTAAGAAGTTGTCAGATAATAAGGTTAAGAAAAATTCTATATTTGCCATGGTCTGGAAAAATTATCGTATTTTTATGTTTTATATACTTATGTGTATAAATAAATGGTTCAATAATAAAATGGCCTTATTACCTTGATGATGTGACGTGTATTTACAAATAAATTTTCTTGTTTGCTCCTCAAACAAGCGTCTCGCGAAAGAGCCGACTCCAGCTTTCTGGGATTTGCCGGATCGCCGGAATTACTTTGAACTTTTTTGCGGACAATCTGCGAATCCCAATAATGGAAGGGTTCACACGTTAAATCATCCCGGAGAGAGACGCCAGGGAGGGAGCAGGACGAGCGTGTCCAGCTCGCCTTTCCATTTTCTTTCAGAGAGTAAAGCGTACAAGCGCTCGATTGTCATGCAAACGGTCGCGAGTTGCTACCCAGTAAAAAAGGTAATAAAAGCATTAAAAAATATGATTCATGATTCATTTAACATTGGATAATACGTTATAAGATTGTCACAAGGTCATAATAATATCAATAATTTTACGCTTTTTTTTAAGGATAACAACAACATACAAAATCATTGACAGTACAATATTTTCACTAAAGCGTGTAATGATTTGGGATGGCAAAAATAATTTGGTAACTTTTTATATGAATATATTTAATTTTTTTTTTTTACTAAAATTAGCTAACTTTTTACGTAGATATTTATTGATATTGTGGCACAATATCAAATCTGGCCGTGAAACCCTAAGAAGTTATTTAGATATTTATTGTTTAAAATAAAAAGTCCTATAATGGTGAATGTATTTTATTTATTCTTCTTATTCAAGAGTTTCCCAATACATATTTGATTTACACGATATCAGATTCTAAATGTATTTATTTATATCGCCCTGTACAAACACGTACTCCTTTAATTATTTATTTATATAAACAAGTTCACTATTCATCTAATTCACTTAAATATGGCGTCTCGAAGAAGCCGAAAAATGTCGCATCAAAAGAAAAATTTGGAATAATTCGTAATATTCTTTCGTTTACTTTATAAAATTCTGGTAACTGATGGGTGTTCTATCATATTTCCTACTACTTTTAATGCTTAATTTTAGTTGTTCATTGGCTATATCCTAAATAAAAGCATAGACAAGGGAAACTTAACTATCTCTAGAACATCTCATTAGGGGTGTATAAGTGAGTGTTCTAGTCATATGTTCTAATAAGGATATGATACAATGAATGATGGAGTAGGTTGAAAAGGTTGGTTACTACTGTTGTGAAAGTAGGTAGGTATGAGGTGTGGGTCAGTTGGATCGATCCCCGTCACTGTTTATGGTCAGATGTGTACTAAACGAGGGGATTTCCGCCAAAAAGGAAGGCCGGATGATGGAAACCGGATATTATTGGACGGAGAAAAAAACAGAGAGCCTAGTCGTGGTGTGCATTAAGATTTATGTCGCATATTATATCTGCGGAACTGCTTTGCCGGTCATCACGCTAGAATATCTCTGAGAAAATCTCTTTTAAAAATTGATTTGTCTAGAGAAAAATATGTGTCAAAAATGTGTTTATCTTGCAAATGAGTTTATTGCAGTTTGTCAACGGAATTGTAAAACTGATCAATTTGGCTGATAAATGTGATAACAGGGATTATGATATTAAAGTTGTATTGAATTAAAGAAAACTCAATTAAATTTTATGTTCCATATTGTCTAAGGCCTAGGGCCTAGGCCCTAGGCTATATAACAACTAATTATTATTTAATAATTCAGGGAAAGTATTATTTTTTTAACAAAATAAAAATGCATTTATTTTTTATGTTTCATTTCTTTCAACAGATATAATTATTTACAAAGTTATACAATTTTATTGCGGTAAGTTGTATGCCAGATAAACGGTTGTGGCGCTAGAGAGCGTTTTTAGTGAAACTTTATAAAAATTTACAATTTTATTAAATAATGTGATAAAACTCTAATTTTTGGGTTAATAAATATACTCTTAAATAGTAGTTGTGACAATTTTTACAAGTCAGTACACATTCAGATTTTTTGGACCGAATGTTGGCCGGAATAAGCTAACACCCAGCTAACCTCATCAGGTCAAGCTGGTTAGGGCACTCTATTGTCCTGGAGGTAGTAAATGCCCTCCTAAGGCGGATGAACCTTTATGGTCAACGGCATTAGAATGTGGAAATAAAGGGGAAAATACCACATTAAAGGTATTAAAGACATCCCACGTATCAGCAAAAAAATGATTGCATCTCAAGTAAAATTTTCCGGAGATAAAATAGTCCCCCAATCGGATCTCCGGGTGGGGACTGCTCGAGACAAAACAACCAAGACAAATAAGAAAAACCTTCAGCCAACAAGATATGCCACCTGGAATGTTCGAACATTACTGCAGAACGGCGCCCAAGACGGGAGTATTTGCAGCAAGTATTCGAGGACATGAACTGTAGCGCTTATGCTGAGCTGAAAAGGGTTGCGGAGGACCGAGAGGAATGGAGATCGAGATGCAAGATTCTGTTGCTGCAAACCAATCCAACAGATTGATACTACGAAGAAGAAGTACACATTCTGTTTCATGACGAGAATCTTTAGTCTTGAAAAAAACTTCAATTAATCAGATATAAAATAAAAGATTCTTTAGAATTTATTCCACATATTTTTTTTTTGACGACATGTTTCGACGACTTGAAAATGGCCATCCGACCTGGGTGAAACATGTCAAAAAAAATATGTGGAAAAAAATCTTAAGAATCTCTTATTTTATATCTGATATTACGGAATTCCACCAAGACATATCGATCGAAAAAATCGAAATCTAATTTATATATTTTTTGCTTATTTTTTCCAGTTTGCAATTATGGCAATATTGACGTTATATCCGTAAATTCGTCACAAGTTGATAGTAAATATCTCGTTTTTTATAAATTGTTTCGAAAATTGAAAACAGAAGAACTCCGAGCACATAAAATACGCGACAAGTACACAAAAATACGCGGCGAGTATAGTGGGCAATAATGAGGTTTGCCTGTGTTGAAGTATCCTTCGTCCGGTAGTAAAAGGATCGTCCCGGAGGCTTCTGCGCCGCAATCTCTTCGCCAGGATCGCCGCGGATGCGGCGGGCCGTGAAGATAAATCCTCTGGAACAAAAGTCCGCGAAAAATGCTAAGGAATTAAGTGAATTCATCACGGGGCGGCAATTTTTCACCAAGCCATAAACTTGGTGCCTGAGATAGGGTCCGCAGAAACTCGGATGCGGTTCTGCGCGCATCTTTAAAGGTTAAACCATTATAAAAGTATGATATATTAATGTTAAAGTAATTCAAATAAACATGAAAAGCACATGCCTCAGTTAAAAGAGCGGATATTGTATGGTGAAAACCATATATTATATAAAAAAGTAGAAAAGTTATCAAAAAGTTACGAAAAAGTACCAAAAAAAAAATCTACTGTGTATAATAAATCGTAATTTTTAACGAAAAAATCTATGCTTTATGAAACTGTTGAAATATGTTCTGATATGCGGCGTAAGTGTTAATTTGGCTGAGAAAACATATAATTCTTAAGTCCTCTGTTAGGAAATAATCATATTAATTTTTATACGATCTAATGGATGAATATTTTATATTATTTCAAGATTATTTAAGCATCCCTCACTCTTGCGATGCAGCTTCTAGAGTCGTCCTTCGTGAGTGTTGCGCAACTTTAATTCCCGTATCGCCAAATGTGTTATAGTTGAGAGGCACTCACTTACTCTTTTGCCACTTGGCGCGTTTTAATCTGACGCCGAGCGCGGTCATACCGACGATATCTCCGGCGATAAAAATGCATCTCTCCATCATACTATTCGATGTACGAGTAATATGAGCTTTCGAAGTGACAAAGTGTTTATTGTTGATAGCACGGGCATGCGAGGAAGCTCAAGATATTAAATATAACTCGCTGCCATTTCTGTACTGAATTGGGACACTTTGTTACTTTAAAATGTCATAAAAATAGTTTATTAAGGTACAAAAGTCGTATTTAAAAGCAATTAAAATTATAAATATACAGAATCTTTTAATCTTATCATAAGCAAATGCAGCTGTTTAATGAGTTTTGAATAAAGGTGCTTGCGTAAAATACTGGAGGTACGATGGTTTGAATGCTTTTGTAAGGAATCACGAGGTGTGAGATAAGGCAGATTTCTATGATACAATTGGTTAAGAGACGAAGATGAAACTGGCTGGGATATGTTTTTTGAATGCTGCAAGATAATATAAGCTAGAACTGCCTTTTTTCAGGACTCCGCTGCCTTGGAAGTACATTAAGAAGATTAGAGCTGACATGTGATTAGGGGAGTATTTTGGTAATTGAAGATAGTTGAAGGTAGTTTAGGACGACGAGCTAGTGGAAGGAAATGGAATGACGATGATGATTCTACTGTTTAATGAATGAAGCGTTAACATGCTTACTTAGCAAAGTGGAGTGAGTTATCATTAAAGTGAGATTCTACCGTTCTTTCAATTGATTTATGATGTAACTGCTTAATGATATCAGTTATAACACGTTGAATATGCATAAATTGAAAATTTGTATTATCTACGATACAGCTAAATAGTTTTAATTTTATGATTTTATGTGATTTTATTGAATTTTATATTTCTTTCAACAAGATTAAGAAGAAAACTCTTGGATTTACAAAATAAAAATGATAGTTGTATCGCGAGATAAATAACTAGAGAATGTAATATATCGGTTACTTATTAAAACGCTTTCATTATTTACACAAATATACTTACATTTTATATAATATATATCTTAAGAGTGTTGCAAATTGTATAACAATTTATAAATGGAGGTATTTAATTAAAGCTTAATACAATTGTTTCTTGTATTGTTATATAAGCAATCTATTCAATTGTGAGGCTGTGTGGGAACTTACACTGAATTACGGGTCTTAAGCGATTAGTTTAGAGTTTAAATATTCTGTATAGAATCAAGAATGTGAGCCGAAGTTTCGCGATGTGAACTCACGTATATAGAACGGTTGCTAAGTGTTTGAATTCCCTAGTTACGGATCGATTTTCGCGAGAATCGGATGAGTTTTGGCACAGAGATAAGATCTCGGGGTAAGGTAATTCGGATCGGATTGGAGATTGCTAAGCTCGTCCTCCAAAAGGACATAGTTTCTAGAATCCCGATGAAGCCATGTAGATTAAGATATAAATAGAAACGATGATATTGCGAATTTTCAAACGGAATAATTTGCTGTAAATATAAAATAAAATAACGACGAAAAGGTCTGCATTTATTTATTCAGTAACTGATTAAAGGTTTTTTGCAGTAAATTAAATGAATTGGCAAAAAATAAATAAAGCAGCAATATATTAAATAAATTGACAATATTCACTGTGTCAATTTATTATTTTTTCTACTGCCAATTGATATTTTTCTACCACTAATATTTTATTTTAACTGATCTTTTATATGTATTTATTATTGAACATCACTTAAATATTTACCGGCCATTAATTGAATTAAATGCTGACAAAATAAATACTTTAATGAATATAATCAACTAAACGATTTTACCGAAATATACTGATATCAGCTTGATATAGCTCCTTTAGGCTGACGCCGTAAAGCCTCGACAAACGATCTTTTATGTCTAATTTTTGCTCGCTCGACTGACATGCACATCTAATGTTAGTTTTAATTTTATAATGTTAAACGGTGTTTTGCATTGTCATCTTGAATTCGCTTTTTTCTGCAGTGATTGTTGGCAGCGCCGAGATGTCAGAGCGCGCCGTGAGCTGTCAGTCGAACAACGCTCGCGACCGTGATGGGCACGCCTAAATGGCGTGTGCCACAACGGTCTTGTGAAACTAAAACAAGTTCTTTATATTGTGAACCTGATCCTGCATCCTGTCATCCAGCCCATCGATATAAAACAAGAGAGGAGAATATCAATACCAATGAAATGAAATTGTTTTGTAGAATACTTACACAATCAATATAAAAGTGTTGAAGTATATTTTTTGAAATGTATATGTAATTATAAACGTATCATAAAAATATTCGGTGATTGTGTATGCATAAGAAAATAAAATACTAATTGGTCTTCTTTTATTCTTTGAAGTCGAAAGCAATTAAAACTTTAAAGTCTTCTTAGAACATTAATTTTACTTTGAATTATTCTCCTAACTTTAAAAAATGCTAACTTGATTAAAAAAAAACAAAATCCCAACACGATATTTAAACCTTAAAAAAATGGTCTTGGAGAGACAATTTTTTTTCTATTGATAATAACATCATCAATTTCAAGTACTTGCTTATAAAATATAAATTATATAAATTTACTGGCTTAAAAATAATTTGAAAAGTAAAAATGATACATTGAAAAAAAATTAAATATTTTTTTTAATAACATTATTTATACTGGATCACTTACTCTGAAATTCATTATGTTTAAAAAATTACATTTAACAAATTTTTAAGGTAAATATAATATTGAGTATCTTTTATTGTAAAGATCACAAATTATATAACTGATGCGAGAAAAAAATGGCCTCGATAACATATATTTTTATCATTTTTAATAAAATTAGTAGAGTTAAATTTTTTATTTTTTTATTTGTATGGCTTTAAAATGAATCGGCATTATTACACATACAAATGGTTAACTTGACGCTTCCGAGTCCTAGAGTATTTGGTTCTAAGAGTCGAATCAACCCAATCAACGACACGTGGTAAGCAACATGCGGTACCCCATCTGCTTAAAACGTTATTTGAAAATAATTATTTTATTAAAAACATCCAAAAGTCTTAGCTCAAAATTGTCGATGACCTTTACGCGTGTCGCTGATCTTACATAATATAATAATATCAGATTATGAAGAATGCACATTCTTCTACCAATTCTGACAGTCGGGTACGACACAAGGCGCTGATCATCACAATATTCTGCCACTCTTTGTTAATTGAAAGGATCAATGTCCAAAACAATATGTATCGAGGAATTTGCGGTGTATGAAAATTATTTATTAATATTAATTTTAGAAAATACAGAATGCCTACTTATGTAGTACTCTAATGTATAAAAAGAGATATGTTATCAAATTAATCGGTATCGACTAGACTCCGGTCTTTGGACGTATCCACAGTGCCGGAACCCGTGGGACTCCAACGTCACCAGTTAGCCGGCGTCATCATTTCGGGACCGAGACATCGGTTCCAGAACACCACGCAAGATGTGGACAGAGTCCAATGTTGATCATAGACTTTAGTGATCTAACAAAAATGGCTAATATTTTTGGTCATATACATTATACACGTTTATATATGTATCTTGGATTAATGTTTGAATTGGCATAATGTTTCCATAAGTTGTACAAACTAATCTGAATCGTCTTGTAATTTATAATACAGCCAGTAATTAAATGTATTCTAGCTGATGATAATATTTACATTTATGTAACGAAGCGTTAGCAGTAATTTCCGTTTTTTGCACTCGAATGTACAGTTTAATTTTACTTTGCCTTGTTAGTCGACGTAGAAAAACTTATGCACTAGTCGAGAGGAGCAAATAAACCAGCCCTAGTGGGGCGACCACGTTTATTATTTATAACCGTATTCTTACAATTGATAAAATCATCAAACTATATAAATTGCTTCATTACAAAATATTAGGGAAAAATCTGAATTTATTACAGAGTTTTCATATCGAGCCAATTATTAATGAAAATAGTGCGGGAATATCACAATATATTTTTGTTGTCTTTTCTCGATCGCAAAAGAATAAGACTGTAATGGAAGAGTATGCCAATGGAAAAATGTGAATAATTGGTGTCATTTAGTTAAAAGAAATATGACTAAATTAGAAAAAACTTAATTTCGTGAATAAAAACATTTTTTTTCATGTATGAATAAAATGTATATTTTTTGTGGATAGTATAAGCGCGTCTTTACTACAAACGCAGCGCTTAGATAATATTATAATGGTAATCATCATATAATCCACAAATTAGATTTACCTTAATATTCATACATTATTATTGAGTATTTGCTTCTGAGGATATCCGCAGAAGAACTCAAGTAGTGGAGGCTACAATAGGCACACTCAAGTGGCAATGGGCAGTTCATATCTGTCGAAGGGACGACGGTCAATGGGGAAGAATACTATTGGAGTGGCGCTCAAGAACTGGCAAACGAAGCATTGGCCGACCCCCTGCAAGATGGACTGCGACAAAAGAAGATTAGCGGGAGTGGCCTGGATGCGGAAGCGGAGAATCGAAGAGGATGGAGACTCATACGGGAGATACAGGTTGATGATGATGATTTGCTAACATAAAAGTTATAGCTGCTATCATTTAAATATTTTGACTATGGTTCTGTAGCGCAGCTTCTTGCTCTTATACCATCCGAAAGTGTGACCGAGAAACGTTTTTTTTTTATTTATTAATACCTATGTTGAATATGGGGAAGCATCATAGAAAAAATCTGTTGATAAAAAAAACTTCACGGATGTACTAAAGCGGTCAAACACTATATAAATAATATCAGCGGCCAACGTTGCTCAACTTTAGTTTTCGAAAGTTAACCTTTACCTTTAAATTAAGAATGACATTTTAAATTGAATAACTTACATATTGTAATACTTAATTATAAAAACATAATATAAAAAGAATTACACAATGGAAAAACTTAAATTCACAATAGAGCGAAATAATCAGTTTTACATATTCATTAATTACATCATTTTAGATTCCTTAATTAATTAAAAGGTTAATGGGCCACGATCACAAGTTAAATTAATAATATAAAATGAATGCCTTTTTGTTTAAGTTTAGGTGTTAATTTAATTTGAAAGCTGGTCACCTCAACTCGAGCCCAACTAGAGCAAACTTTTTAAGTCTTGCATGATTTATGCCGCTTCACACAACTATGCGCGGATTTAAATTTTCCTCCGCCCGAACCATAAAATTCTACTTTTTCTGCTTAAATCAGTTATCGATTGAGATTTTATTTACAGTTCTACTTACCGCGCATTTTTATAGAGGTTATTTAGTTTCGCAAACTACTGACTTGGACTGTTTTATGCGACATTTACGATGTGTGTGGTCGTTGGGAATTGCTTTTACGAGACTAATAATTTATTTATTTCATTGATTTTACTAATTTAATTCTTCTTTCCATATCTGTTCCATATCTGGCGCATATGGTCCCTATGAATTGCCGCCACATTGTTCTGTCAATTTACCTGTTCTAGCACATATCTGCACCTAAAGGTCCACTTAGGAATACAACTATATTAATACGGAATTTAAATTATACCATAATAATCTTGCTAGAAGGAACGAGTATTCTCATTCCCTTTTTTAACACCGATACGAATGGAGGCAATTGCTGTATTTGATTTTGGAAATTTCAAAGAAAAATTATGTAAACTAAATTAAGAAAAAACCTATAAAACACGGCTACCACCTTTAAGAACCATATGGTTCAGGCTTTGAAATGTTGGTCTAATTGTATAATATCCTTAAATTACTGATTGAATAAACGTCTTATGCCTATACGTATGCCTCAGACACTGCATTTTCATAAATCTTTGGATCTTCGTCGTCCTAGAAGTTGTAACGAAAACTGATAATAATAATCGATATATAATAGGTAATCGAAACTATATATAGAACGTACTGTATAGATATTTGGGTGCAAAGATGACTAATGACTTAGCAATGATCATGACTGAAATTTATAACGATGTGTGTCAATCACCTGCTTCTGCTGAAGAAGAAAGAGTATAAGAAGAAAAATAAAAAAAATAAAAAAATAAAAGAAGAATCATATATTAAACAAACAAACTTCTCTTTGTAATTCGTTATATTATTGAAATATAGGAGAAAGTTCGATGGCAGGACTTGATTATGTATGGTGATATATACTTTAGTATTCACCATACAAGAATTAAATTAATACTTATCGTCTTTTTGTTCAATATAAAGAAACAACAAAATAATTTGTCATAACCCACACAGCCCTTGTGAAGTTTTTGCGAAGTTGCAAACATACAGATCGCCAAATTCCAACTTGATCCCACGGCTATCTTAAACTTTACGCATGAAGAATCACACGTCCCGTCACATTTAATTATCATCTTTCATTACGCAAACCTGATTAACAACATAATTGAATAAGAGAGGCGTATATAATATTATGATAGCTTATCTCACTGGCTTACAGAGGGCGCCAACGAAAGCCCGCCAGTTCTTTTTAAGAACATTTTTCCAGACTAGGAGTAATTCGATTTGGCGCCCGAGGGCCTCTCTTCGTTTGGCCACAGCCAGCAGAGCAATCTCCTACCAAAAATGTACATTTTACCAGAAAAGTATTCCGGTTATCACACGTCAGCGAAATTCTGACTAATGCTTTTTTGAACACTGATCGTGAGTAATGCCCTGTTTTTTTTAAATCTCCTACTTATCATCCGCTGAGTGGGCAAACACCACCTATCTACTCACTCTCTCTCTCTCTGCCGCTTCACATGGCTAACAAGTTAATTTTCCAATATCTATACGTAACGCTGTAATAGACGGTTTACGGGGTGAAAAAACGTGTGAAATAATGTCAACCGCTAATGGTTGTGTAGACGAGATTTTTTTATTTTTATGTTGTTTTATATAATTTTAATTATAAATAATGTTTTCTTATTCGGATTATTTTAATTTTTATTAGAATATTTTTCAATACTCTAAATCGTTTATAGATAATTGATCTATATCAATATTTTATAAATAGATACACACATAAAAACTACGTTAAATTTCTCTCATCAATCTGTGGTGAAAAAGAAATGGCAGACGCTGGGATTCGAACCACGAACTATGCACCTCAGTTCTGTTCTATGCAAAGCGCAATCGATCATGACTTTTCTCCACCTCGATCGAGTGGAGATTAGTGTTTTCTTACATAAATATTATTTTGTTTATTTTTATTTAATTTTTTTTTAAGACTTAATATGATGCATTAATTAAAATACAATAAATTAAACAATATTATCTATAAAATTGAAGTAAGAAAAAACATACAAAAATAAATAAAATTGTGATGCAAAACATAGGAAAATATAAATGAATGAACCCATGTGTACAATCCATAATTTTGCCTAATAATATCAAAACTGGTTTAATCAATAGTGGGTACAAAATATTTTTTCTCGAAGAACTCATACTTCATCATTATTATCATTTCCATGTCCTCTCTTCTAAGTAAAGCTTTGTCGGCTGCCATGGTCTTCGTCTCATATATCTGCTCTGCCTTTCACAGCTCCATCGAGTGCATCCAAAATATAGTTTCCGAAGGCCTTCCAGGAAGGTGCAAGCCCGAGGGCTCTTGACCGACTGTAGAAGAATTACAATTTTATAAATTTAAGCAATGCTACCAACATTAGATCACTGTGTTTTTGTATACAATAAACCTGGAGTAATGGATTTCTAAGCTTCTGTAGTGAAAAATACGTAAAATTAAAAATATTATATAAAATATTATTGACAGCCTTAAAATTGTTGAAAAAAAATTAAAGTCTGATTTGAAATTATCGCATATAAAACAATACATCACACCGCGAGAGTCGAGATTTCTGCCAATAAAGTTGAGTATAGAAAATGCGCTCGCCCTCTCCCACTTGAGTTTATACGGCCGGGAGTCTTGGCTTTATAGTTTTGGCGCGACTACAACGCTCCCGATAGTTATTCCATAATAAAAATCAATCGCCCTGGTTTATCGTCCGCTGACTTCCAAGAAGGAGTTGTTTAAGTTTATCTGTTCGAGTCTCTAATGCATATTTTACAGCATCCACAATGGACCGTTCTATTTAAAGGCGGATTTGCGTTTCTCAGTTCGGTAATCTGCAAACCTTTGTTCACGTTTGGCACTGGAAAGTGTAGGCCGAGCGTTTCAGTTGCTAGATTTAAAATTTGAATAAAAAAGTCGTTACTATAATAATTAAAAATAATAAAAATCATAGATATTCATGGCTTATCACAAACACAAGTTCACTTACTATTTTCTACTGCTAGTACTGTTATCTTTGTTCCTCTGAAATTGAATGATTAATTTCTTCTGCACCCACATAAAACTGACAAAGTTGCCTTACACTTGCCAAACATCCATAAATGTTTGGATTTATTTTTTTATTAGAATATTTTTCAATATTCTAATTTTATTTTATAGATCATTTACTAAATTTCAATATTACTAGTAATTAAATACACACATAGACTGTCGGAAACTAATAATATAAAAAGCTTGTGAATAAATCTTGACTGACGGAATCATAAGAAATAATAATATACATACTCTGAATATATACTACAGAGACATCAAGTTTCACGTATCTGCCCAGGCAGAGAATGGTCGGGTGGACAGAGCGGTGTGTAGGATAGAGCAAAGGTGCAACGCTCGAGGGCCAAATCCCACGTCTGCCAATTTTTTTCTGAATGAGTAGATGCGTAAAATTTGATGTAGAATTGTATATGTGTATTTGCTTACTATCCATACATGTTTTATGTGTGTCCACTAAGAACTGGAAATTTCAAAAGTTCCTTCCTTAAATCCACTGGTTAACTTTGGAATGCTCTTCTAACGTCTGTGTTTTTCCATACTACAATCTGGATCTCTTCAAGAAACAGATAAATATACACTTGCTAGAAATTTAAGTATTGGTTGTTCTTTCAAGCTATCGCGTAGTAGTTTCGTCTTAGCAATTCCACCATCCAAGTACGTTCCGCGTCCAATATTGCTTAACATCAGTGATGAACGAGAACTGGTATTACAACATGCTACGGTCGATGGACAGTGAGTTATTAGGTTTATAAAAATGCTATTCAAAGTAGGATTTGCGAGCCGCAGTTAGTACGTAATCCGGTAACCTTTGTCCGAGTTTTCGCAGGCGCTGTGGACTGGGCCATCAATTTTTCACATTTTTTCAGTCGGAAGAATCATGAATATTCAAATGCATGAGCTTATGCCGAAAACAAAGACTCTCCCTCTCCCCTCAATGCAACGGCGGGATTATTATTTTTTCCCTGTAGATTTACTGGAGCGTTATAAATATTTGCCGAAATTCCGGGCGGAAAAATTCGGCGAGAATAAATCTATTGTTAAATTGAAAAATAAATATATGTCGTTGAATATGTTGTCTACGAATTTAAGTACACTAAAAATACTCGGCGTAAGACCAACATCTATTTTTTGATTTTGAATTTTGAAATTAATATAAATTATTTTTAATAATAATGGTTAAAGAGTGTCAAATTTCACATGAATGATCGTTTTTGTAAACATAAATAAAGGTTTCAAATATACTTTATTACTATCAACGTACGTGTATGATGGCGTGTATTAAATATAAATAATAAGAAGGTGCAGGCGGCGGGTTTAGGTCAGTGGGTTCGATCCCCGACGGAGAATAATAATAAAAAAAACGATTTCTGAGCTCTTAAATACTTGGTGTAAATTTGATTCCTTACCGGTAAAATGCCAGTCATAGTCTGTTAATCAAAATTAGTGGTAGAAGAAAATATTTCCGTGAACACCACCCATTCATACTAAATTCCTGTACTAATAAGGATGATGCGTGAATGTCGGGCAGTAGTCTATGATGTTGACGGATCAACACTCCACTTGCAACGCGTAACTTGGTAAGCGTCATAGAATCCTCAGATGAGACTTCAGCATCACCATCACCATGTGTTGGTATTCTCCCGTATGTGGTACATAAAAAAAAGGAAAATAAAAAATTGTTTTCTTTGGCGTGACAACTGATAAAAGATGTCAATTATTTCTTATCATTAACTACTTGAATATGGCGTAAAAAATATAAGCTGTTAAAATAATTTGAGAAGTATGAAAATAATATTCAAATTTAAATTTTCATAATCATTAATACGCATAAAATAACAAACGAGATATCTATCTTGAATAGTAACTTTAAATAGTGTAACGAACTCGTATATTTTATAATGAGTCATACTTTAAATCATATAAATGCATATTACATAAATGGAAAATCTTTTCAATGAAAATTGCAAAATTAAAATTCACAATAAAAAAAAGCTATAGAGCTAGAACATATTTTACTATGGCATGTGTAAGTTCTGTGAACTGCTATAATCCATGCCTAACTCATAGCCATATCTTCATCAGAAGGTGAGGAGAGTATTTTCCATAATTTTTCTCCAGATGTCCCTCTAGTGCAAAAATAATAATGCTTGTAATAAAAAGCTGCCTTTATATAGTAAACTGGTTTAATAATAATGAAAGATTACTTAAAAATTTAATTAAATTTGTTCAATTAATTCTAAATACAGTGACGTAAAACAATATCCTTCACATGAATATATTCTCTTGAAACCATTTATTTTTCAAAGAAACGTATTGCGAAAATGATTGAATTCGCGTATTAAGAAAGCTAAAATGCATTTCCTAACACATTTTGTTATGTTTAAAATACGTCATTAACCCTCGCCTTACTATGTTAAAAACTTCCGCGCGTTCCGATGGTGTGTACTCGTTACATATTCTGATTTAAAGTGAATAAAATGAGAAGAAATTCAAAAAAAATGAAAATATTCAAAGATATCGCTTAATTTTATAATAGTTGATGTCAATAAGCAGTAATAATTGATATTTAATAGCTAAAAACATGAAAAACATCAGACGAAGACCTCAAACGGCCAGACGCACCTTGGCGAGTGAACTTCCGAGAGCTACTAACACTACTTAGCCTGTCGACATATCGATAAGCCGACGCGCATCGAAATCATTTCGAACTAGCCGACCAACTGAGGATTCCCGTCTCGCTCACTCATATTAGTACGTCAGCGAGAGTGAGGAGTATAGATGCCGACGCATCTGGGTATTTTTTAGTTTTATTTTTGCACACGCTTGCGACTTGTCGAATAAATTCATGACAGTTGACGCGTCTTGATTGTAGTGGTGAATTTATTCCGGATTTTAGAAAAATATTTCCTGCTCTCGATGAGTGCCTATTATTATAAATATTTTTTTTTCAATACGTAAATGTATTAAAGAGGAACACCATAAATCTGAACCCTGTGTGTATTATATTTACAGAGATATTTAAGTTATTACAAGCAATGTGTAGTCGATAGACATCACCGGGGAGGAGAGGTTAAAAATGCAAGATGTTGTGCTTACATTAATACATTGAATTGTTAAATAATGGCCCAATATGGATTAGTTGAAAATTCAATTGGGATCCTTACTACTGATAAAATATTTCGAAATTGACTGAACTTGTTGTTTGCCCCATTATTCAAGCACAATGTATTTCGTCACAATAAATGCCATATACATATATTCAAATCTTCAACTGTACTCTCGACAGTAGTCAATGCGCGACACGCAAACATCTCGAAATAAAATATATTCACGGGGTGAAACGCATAAAGTTCTCGAAGTGTTTACCTTTTCAAGGAGTTTTTTCTTCCGTTCGGCAGTAGTTCAATAAAAAAAGTGCCAGCACAAACACTCAGTCTCTTGAGATGCTAGAGATGTATGGGAGGAAGATGGCCTATCCGAATTTAGAGAGCTCCTAGCGGTTGCCTATCTCGGGCAGATAACAATGGAGATACACTTTGTACACTTTGATATTTGTCTAGTATGAACATCGCCCGAGTAGGCCGCTCGTGTGGCCCTCTTCTTGCATCCTTCCGGTTCTTTAACGTATTATATCCTGCTTCCAGAGTGTTTTCTCTGCGACCAGTGGAGTGGCGAAAAATTTCATTGGCTCAATTATTCTATTTGTTTGAGTGCCTTTTCGTATAACCCTTGCATACAGCTATTTTTACCGAGGGTGTATATATATTTGCAGTTCAGTTTTAAAATTCTCTGCGTATTCAGATAATATATTTGATGCATATTTTAATATGTACGTTACTAAATGACACGTAAAATTGTTTTTGGTGGATTTTTAGAATATATTCTTATATTGTTTCTATTCTTATATTTAAAAATATTGCATTTGCAAACCAATATTCAACTTTTGATAATACACCCATAAAAAAAACTTCGTGTTCCGTTAATTTTTATCTTTCTTGAAGCCTTAATCTTTTAGCCCAAACACTATAACACATCGTAAGCGGCGTTAGATCACTGAAGTTTTGCAAGATCGGACGCGAACCAAAACTTGAATGCGTCATCGCTAGTCATTTTCCGATCCCCTGATAAAAAAGATAAGCAGATCACCTTCAGGTGTAGATATATCTTAGGACAAGGTATGGACAGTAATAATAATAACAGTTCTCATCAGCCATACATACAGCGTATTCTAGGGAAATCTGAGAGGTTAAGTTGGGAAATAATTGGAAAACAAGAGTTGGAAAAACTATCGACTACATGACGAATTATTTTCGGTAAAATTACTTGTACGTTTTTCACCTGCTGATATTCTTTCAGTGATACGCCGTTGGTTCTGTTCTTGATTGTATTCTTGTTGGCTGAAGGATAATATATTATCAAATGCGCACGAATCGGAAGCTGTATATTTCAGAGTACAACATTTTAGGACTATAGTGAACGCCGAAGAATAGTATTAATTTTTTTGAAAATTTACCCAGGAAAATATATATATTTATTTTTACTTAAACATAACCTAATGAACATTTATAAACTTGTAATTTTTCATGATTAAATCAAGAACTCTTGACTTTTAAGTTTTGAGAAGGGATTTTTTTAATCAATAAATATTGTTGAACCTCTGCTCACAAAGCTTCCGTGTTTGTAAATTTTTACATTTAATCGAAAGTGTATGTTTTTTCACGAGATAAATCCCAAATAATAAACAATTAATATGTGTGAAAATTGCATTAAATATAAACATTGTATAATATATACGAACCTAAGCCTAGTTAAACTATGTTACACTAAATATTATTTCAAAATTATTCGTTCCTTAAACATTACAGGAAATAATCGAACGAAGAACCGATTTTTTGGATACTCTTTGTTACCATATTATTGATATGTTTAAGATCAAACATCAAATAACCTAATAAAAGGTCATTTTGCCGACGGGTATAGCTCAATGGTCAAAGCTTTTGCCTTTGCAATCTAAATGTCGTGGGTTCGATCCATGACGAAGATTTAACGAAAAAATATTTTTAACCGATTTCTAAACTCTAAAATACCCGGTTGGTGTGAATTTGATCCTCACAGATCAAATGCCAGTCATAGCCTATTAATTAAAATTGGTAGTAGACGAAAGTCGTCCCGTGAAGACCACCCATTCATAGTACATTCCTGTACTAATAAGGATGGTGCGTGAATCTCAGGCTGTAGTCTATGGTGTTGGCGGATCAATACTCCACATGCAGCGCTTAGCCATATGCACTATGGTAAGCGTCATAGAATTCCACAGATGAGACTTCAGAATTACTATCACCATCTGTTGGAATTCTCCTGTATGTGTTTACATAAAAAAATATATTCTCAATTTACTATATGAAAAATAAACAATACCGGTTGTAAGATTCCTACTGTAAACAATGCATACCTAAGTAAATGTTCATTTGGGAATACGTTATACAAATTCCTGAAATACCGTCTTTTCCGTTGATAAATTAATTCCTTTTAGTTCATAAGTAGCAAACATTGTGTGAAATAATATATAAATTTCGATTATTCAATTATTTAAATAAATAACACTTTTTTCAGATGTTAGTAAGCGTATCATTTTTAAAATTTAAAAGAGTTTTTGATATTGAGTGTGTGTGAATATTTACATCAATAGGTATTCAAAGTCAGGCTTATTTGGTACACAGAAAAAAATCACACACAAAAAATCATAAGTAAATATAATATTTTTGATGGAAACGGTTTGTAAATAATTTCTGAAAAATTGAAAAGAACATGGGATATACATTAATCAAAATAAATATTATTTAAAGGATGATTATTAACCTGAAATATTTTCATCTCCTTAAAAGTGATTACATATTCTATGAATGCTTTATTTAAAAATGAAAATTTTATGACATAATACAAATTTAAATAATATAATCACGTATCGAGAAAATAATTTAACATAGTTTTATCATTTTTAATTATTTATCAGGTATCTAACTAAGTTGGTGCGAAGGCAAAAAAATGTGTCTTATAGTTTTGTGTCTAAGAATTTCCGCGATTCTAAATATTTTTTCTATGCCTATAATTTTATTTCATGATTTCTAAAGATTTTTTTTAAAAGAACGTATATAGGAAGAAGAAGAAAAAAAGGTTTTATTGAAACAAAAGTCCAAAGTCTGTAGCATTCGTCTCTGTAAGAAGTTAATAACTTAGATAGTTCATTTGTATTATAAATAAAATGACGTTTGATCTTTGGGAATATTACTGTTCAGTCATCTTTCAATAATTGGGAAAGCTGCTGCCTGAGCTTTTGTAGCTGGGCGAGCTTTCCAACCCCCTAAGCTGCCCTTACTTTTGAAAGTCCACCTCCTGGATATGATCCTCACCTGTCCTTGGCATATTTCTACCTTTTCACGCTTGATCTAGATCCCATTGCAGGAGTCTATGTTTTCCTCACCCAGGGGCATTCCTTTTTATCAACCTTCTTATCAAGTCAAATGAAAAATACCTTTTGCTTACGCACGCGAGAGAAGGACACTGTAAGTTTACTAGTGTATACATATTATTATGAAAATAAGGAAACACGTGAGAGACAATACAAGTAAAAGAAACTCGATAACATGTCAACATCAGTAAAACGAATGTTATATTACACGTAAATACTTTTGTTTTTACATGTCCTATACGTAGTATTTTATAAACTTTTTTTTCCCTACCATATCTAAAGTATTTCTTAACCACAAATTGCTACCACTCGTTTGTCAGTTGTCAGTAGCCGTGCCTTGTTGCATGATATTTTTGCACACGAAAGTCCACTTGGGAACATATAAATGTAGTTCCCGAAAATTTCTAGGGCTGGAAACTGGAGACTTAAACAAGCTTTAGTATCCGATGGATATTTAGGGTGTATTTTTAATCGAAATTTTAATGATATGAGATGATGCACCTGCATTTTTGAAGATCGTTTGGTCCTAAGCGGAGCAAAAATCTTCAAAATGTTAGATCTAAAAAATACTGTAAAGCTTTCCTTAAAAAGCATGCACAGATGAGCCGTTTTACACAGCTTTCGCGTTGTGTTGTGAAATCATCATTATGTGCACGAAACTATATTGGATAATACAGCAACAATAATATACATATAATTGTGTTGGATACAAAAGGGTCAGATCCTGTCTGCCCAGAAGTGGGCGACGTCGATGGCGATACTCCCGGACATCATCAGGTCTTTCTGGGTGCAGCAACTCGGATACAGCGCACACTCCAGAAGGTGTGACAGGGTTTGCTCCACGCCGCAGTCACATTCATTCAGTCCGCTGTAAAACTGCCAGGAATTCATTTTGTGTCCTCGTCTTGCATACTCCGGTCCAAAGTCTGTTAAGGGACCTCCATATATTCCACCCCTGGTTTGTCCAGGGGCTAGGTCCTCTTTCGGGGCAATCCAAGTATTCCCTCTCAGCTGCGCTTCTTCTCATATTCAGCCGCTGGGTGGCCTCAGGCTTCACCAGTTCAGTTGTTTACTGTAGGAAACTTCTTCTTGATTTAAGTCGTGCGGTTATTCTTTGATACCCAAATATAGGATGGAGTGTGTTGTGGGTTGCTTTGGTGAGCTCCTTCTTGGTAATACCTTCTCGCCGTATGTTTAGTGGGGCGATACCCGAGAGTTGATATAGTTTTGATATTGGGATAGGTTTTAGACACCCCGTAACCACCCGGCACGTTTCATTCAGAGCAATATCCACTTTCTTGGTATGGGCAGACCTCATTTATAATAAATAAATAATAGCGAGTATCTGGCATTACAATGTATAGCTGAACCTCGTAACCACAAATTTCTGATTCACAGTTCTATCAGTTGTCATGGCTCATGCCTTGTTGCAAGTCATCTATACATTCTTTACTTCAAGTTGTAAAAACCTCTAATCAAAATAAAATATTCAACATACCATATTAATTATTCCGATTGGATTTCAAATTGAATGTTATAATTTAAAATAAAGCAGCTTTTTAATTTATCATTTAACCTTAAGATATTTTCGTCAAATAATTCAATGTCCGTATCTGGAAAAAGGGGAAAAAGATAAACCGCAACAACATGGCTGCCGGCATTTAATATTGTTACGAATTCAAGCGGTTCGGGCGGGAAACTTTGGAATAAATTATATTCGAATACTTACCGCAACCAGAGACAATTGGAATTAATTTTCATTGAGAACACTTCATCTGTTATGCTTTGCCGGCAAAACGAGTCCTCCACCAGTCTTGTGAGAGGACTCTCGAAAAATATTAAAGGCGTGTCTCGGAGAAAATAGTCTCACTTTTGATTATACAAGTTTTGCTTCGCTTATTTCAATAATTTTGTGGTTTGACAAAGCAGTTTGAGTCTCACGAAAAAATAAAACTTTCTGAAAGACTTCTTTGAGCGTAAATAGTAACAATATCAATACTTTAATTAATTATGTGGAAATTATAAGATACTTAAAATTGATACTAATGATTGGTAAAGCTAGCTTTATTCCGGTTTTAATTTATATTAAGTGGTCAGAATTTATCAGTCAGAATTTTAGGGGGCAGAACAAATAATTTATGGTCAGAATTTATATTAAGTGGTTAAAATTTAAATTACATTGGACATATTTAATATTATTAGGGCAACATTATCAAATCTATTGCTGAATGTATGGTTATTTTATTCTGACTCCTTGTGTTGAGCCGCCCTTAAGAACAAAATGATACAGGCCTTGGGAACGTCGGGCTTATCATCCGATTTTCTTAAAAAATCGGATTATAAATCACCCAAAAATATGTGACAGAAAGTTATGGTGACCATACGTTCCAGATATGGAAAAGATGTGGGAAGAAGAAATAATAATTTATCCTGACAGTTAATATTTTTATTCTGACCAAAAATTTAATTTTATCTGATTAAAGATGATTTAAAATCTTACCAGATTTGAAATCATCAATTTGAAATTCTGACCATTTATTTTGTTGCCAAAATAAATTGAAATACGTTTTGTTAGCAGTAAATTTTTGATGATCGTGTAAAATTACGAGGTAGTGAAAAAAAAATTCTTATGTACGTTATACAACTGAACTTTATATATTTGCTACATAAAATGTTTCTAAATACACGTACTATTCAAATTAAGGTTCATTACGTTGTCTTATATTTAGAATTATCCGAACGTTATTTATTATAATATATTAAGACGTTCTCAACATATCTATTAATCAATTAGTTTATGCTGAGTAAATTCTAACTTTAGAGCGTTCTAACACTCTCAACTTAGAATTTACTTGGATTACAAAATACTGCCATAATTTTATATGTTAGATTAAACATAAATTATTTGTCTTGGTTTGTTGTGGAGCATACATAGCTCAAAAGTAAAGCGTTCGTTTACTTATTGAAAAGTCATAAATTTGATCTCAGCGAAGCCTAAAATAAAAATTATATAAAATTTATCAGTTTATACTTATTGACAAACGTCTACGATTTTCACTCGGTTGTCTGAAAATCGTAAAATGTCTATTAATAAAAATTTACGGTAAGCAAAAGGTGAACCAGACTGGGACAAGTCCTGACAATGACGCATTAACTACGGCTGCCTTTTCTTCAAGACCCCGGGCTCTCATTTAGGTGTTCAATAATCAGCGTTTTGTGAGGAGATTGGATGATCAGCCCGACGTTACCGAGGCCTGGTTATTTTTTTATAGGGGTGGCTTGACCCAACCGGGGGCATGAAAAGAGTTTGGGTTTAATTAAATCAATTTAAGAAAATTAAACTTGGTCAGGATGCGAACCAACGGGGTTTGCGTGAGAAAAAAAACATTGACGACTGGACTATGTCGCCCGGTAAAAAATCATAGACATGTTCTGAAAAATAAGTACACGTCACTTATTAAATATTGGTAAAGATCTTCAATTCATCATCATCAGCCTGTATCCATCCACTGTTGAACGTAAGCCTCCTGCATGAGTCTCCATCCTCTTCGATCCTTCGCCTTCCGCATTCAGGTCACTCCCGCTAATCTTCTTATGTCGTCAGTCTATCTTGCAGGGGGTCGGCCAATGCTTCGTTTGCCAGTTCTTGGGTGCCATTCCAATATTTTTCTTCCCCATCGGCAGTCGTCTCTTCGACAGATATGTCCTGTCCATTGCCACTTGAGCGTGCCTATTTGTTGGGTATCATCCAATACTTGAGTTCTTCTGCGTATTTCCTTGTTTCTTTTAGCGACACTCCGAGCATAGATCTCTCCATAGCACGCTGAGTGACCTTTATTTTATGGGTAAGACTTGCTGTTAGATTCCACTTCTCTGCGCCATAAGTACAGGGAGGACGCAGTTAAACGCCTTAGTTTTAAGACATTGCGGAATTTTCGCTTTAAAAATGTACTTTAGCTTTCCAAATGCTTCTCATCCCAGTTGTATACGCCTGGCGATTTCTTTTTGAGATGTTACTTCGTTCTAGTTGCATTACATGTCCCAGATAGGTAAATCTTCTTATAGGGTCTTCAATTATCCATAAAATATTAGATTATTAAAATATATTTTAAAATCCACCAAAAACAATGTAATATTCGTCAATATATTATAGATATATTGATGTGCGATAGTTACTTGAAATTACACGCGTTACAACCCTTTCGATGAAGTAAATATGGACCCCAGATTAATTTGAGCTGACCGAGGTCAATACTGGCTTCTATTTCCGGAGAATGTGGGTGGCGAGGGTGTGGACGGGTCGGAAACATTACAATCCTGCATACGAGATGAGCTGACGAGTGTGTGTGTTGGGATCATTGTTAACCAGCTGGCCAAGCGAAGGCATCCCTGGTCCCGGGAACATAATAGGGGATGGGCAAGACGGTCGTGGTTTATGAGATACTACTATGTGTTTGTACCACTCAGATTGGACGAGATCAAGAGATCATAACTTGATCATCATTAAATCAAGACTGAAATAATCTAACTAAATAATCTTATTTTTTTAGTAAAATTTGTTTTTTAAAATCCAATTATTAATGAGATATGAATAAACGAGTATTATCTGTCAAATTTTATAGTAATTTTGGATTTTATATAAAACAGCAATGGCTACAGTAGTGAAGTTAGTAATAAAATTTCAACTAATAATATTGTATTAAAAGTAAAGCATATTCGTTAACATACTGTATTTTATATTCTTAAAATGTATTTGAAAATAATTTTGATTTTAAAAATATCAAGAAAACATATTCAAAATTGGAGTCTCAAATACCTTTAGGTTTTTGATTTCGAACCCGGTTGACTGTGTGGTGGTTAACATAAAACGGTTGCCATATGCTCCGGTTGTGGAGCGAAAAAATATGTACACACCGACAAGTTCAGGGAGCGGACACGAAAGCCTTCATTCTGCAATCGGTGAAAGAGACGATTGTGAACCTAAATGAGACATGTACTTCGAACGCAGGAAGGCATAACCCTAGTGTTTCGCCACCTCAGAAGGACATCGGAAAATGGTCGATACAATGTACTCGGCGGACCTCCGGGAGGCAGAGTTGAAATGGAACGAGGCGAAGATTATAACGGAAACTTGGGATAACCATATGCTTTATATGTAGCTATGGAGCGATTATAGAATGATGATGATAATGGATCACTAATGTTAGAGGTGACTGAATCAATCAGCAATATAAAAAAAATGTTTTTCATTTATTATAGTGATTGACGATTGAAACGTTTTACTTTACTTTAGTTTATTTGCTCATTGTCGTTAGATTATTCTTTAACCTGTTCGCATCGGTACCCGATATATGCCGTTTAAGATTCCCCTACCATTGACATCGGTAGCCGTGATATATCGATTTGCTACTTTCTTGAGAATAATTATAAATATTTATTTTTATTTACCTTGTTTTCACATGGATCACGTAACAAAAGTTCTACAGTTTAAATAGTGATGAAGGATGAAGGAGATAAATACATAAAAGTGGTTTAGGTATTTTAAATTATTAGTTTTATAATTGAGTATATATAATTTTATACTTTTTATTTATTCCACCGAATTAATTAGCCGTTTTATAAATTTCTAAGTATAAATTAATGAAAGGGTTTGTGAGCACTAATTTTTTTCGTAGAAAAAAAGTATTAAACATTCAAATTTAGTGCCATTAATTATTTAATAACCAACCGCTTTTAATTAATTCACCATTTTAATATTGTTAGAAAAGTAAAGAATTTATATATACTACATATAATAATAATATTAATAATAAAATTTTATACCTAAACCATTTGTATCTATCTCTTCCTTCATCCAACACTACCTATTCTCCTTCCTGATAGACACACCCCACCCCTCCCCTACAAAAAATGTGTTACACCACATAAAAATATCAGTTATCTCTTAACTAGAGAAGGATTGAGAAAGACTACGAGTTAGTCGAAACTGCAGTCTAATAGAGAACTTTTGTTACGTGATCCATGTGAAAACAAGGTAAATAAATAAATAAATATTTATAGTTTTATAATTGACAGTATAATTTTTATTCCACCGAGCCGTAATGAAAGGGTTAGTGACGTAAAAGTTAAACATTCAAAAGTGTCATTAAATATTGTCATATATTGTAGAAAAGTGATTTATATATGATCTATATATATATTTGTGTTACTCTGCACATATTGACATAAAAATATCTATACATTATATCAACCTTTACTGTAGCTAGAATATCTTACATTATTGTCAATCTTAAGCTTAAAGTTACTGAACGCATTTATTACTTTTAATATGCCCATAGATAGCTAATGACCACAATTTGGTTTAGTTGGGTCAGCAACCAAAGTTCTTCAGACGATCATAAAAACTCTGAAAATAAATTAGAGCAGATTTTTCACCTAGGTCGATTTATTGTTAACACGTTTCTACTATAGAAGATTGATGACCTAGACGCCTTAATTTGAATAGTTTTTTAGTCATATTTTAATATCTAGTTTTGTAAGCTAAATTATTATTAAAGCTGTAAATTATACGTCTAAATTATTGTGATCAAATTAAAATCAATTCTTTATTGTGAATATTTTAAATAATAATACTTAATAATAGTATTAACACAAATGGGTGCCATTAACCATCTCTTTGTTGTTGTTTTATACAAATACTAAATTGATATTAAAAATAATATTTATTGACAATATAATTAGTGTAAGCTGAAAGTGTTAAATTTTACAGTAGTCATCAATTGATAAATAGACAAGACATGGGCTTACTGTCTAAGATTGAAATCACATGCTTATTATTTATTTTTCTTTGACCAATGGGTTAAATTAATATTAAATATAAAATTAGTTGTAAAGTAGTGTATATTATAAGATTTTAATATAAAATTAATAAATAATCATCTATTTATATAAAACTAGTTGGAAAAAAAAATTAAATGTTTTTTTTTAAATTTATTCGTTTTTTACCCCAATTACTCAACCTAACTTATTCATTGCTATAAATAAGTCTAGATATCTTGCTTAAATAAAGGGTGTCACGACCTATCGTCCCAGACAATTCGTTCTACGACTCATTGGTAACGACTTGGGGCGCACTGGACGTCTGGTGCACGCGACATTTCGCGCACGGGATAACTGGTGCACTGGCTGTCTCGCTAACTTTACCTCACCTAACCTCACCTAACATAACCTAACCTAAGGATCTGTCAAGTGATTATAGACTCTAGATATTCATAGATCTCGTTAACGAAATAACTTGGAGTTAGGTTAGGTTAGGTGAGGTTAGTAAGACATCCAGTGCACCAGTTGTTCCGTGCACCAAATGTCCAGTGTACCAGACGTCCAGAGCGTCACACGTCATTATAGATGAATCGTTGAACAAATTGTCTGGGGACGAAATGCGACGGAACCTAAATAAAGGTAGCATGCATTATGTTCGAATGTAGTTATCTCTATACCTGTATATTTCAATATACAAGTAAAAAGGATTATTTAATATTAATAATTATAATAAGTATAAAAAGTGTATTGTACGTTGTGTTTTCTTCACAACAAATACGAATGTGTTGACCATGAATCATTTCACCTAACGGATAACGATCTGTGTGTATTATTTGTAAAAAGTATGACGAATGTCTCGAGTTTGCTGACAACTTAATATAAGCCGTGTCAGTGATACGCAAACATTTTCTATTGCTGTTTTTTGCACACCACGTGTCACCAAAAGATATAAATGTGACGTGCTTTGTTCACACGGACATTTTCACTGAACTAAACAGTGGAAAGACTAGTCAAATGAAGTGTTCAGCAAAACGTTCAGTTGAGTAGAGCTATAAATAATAAATTTCATTTATACGGCGTTACTATATATTTGAGCAATTTATCTCAGACGAAGACAACAAAGATGGGCAGCATTTGTAAAAGTTGAGGACATTTAAAAAGCGTAAATTTTCAATGCTTAAAAACTAAGCCGACTGATGTCTAAACTGCAGGGGTCCTGAAATATTGGTTGAAGGAAGTTCGCCACACACGGCTAAACCCAAAAGCCACAATATCAAATCTGGCCGTGAAAACCTAAGAAGTTATGTAATAGTATTGTTTAAATCTATGAAGGGTGCTTAAAAATAGGTTTGCGGGTATTATTGATGATAACGTCTGCTGTGTCGATTTTTTTGACGCTTATAACTAAGAATCCAGCTCATCTTGATCCCCCTTTCACATCCTATTCTACGCAATGTAGCCAATTATGTTGATATATACGTGTTTCTTAAATTTACATTTTGTATCCACTATTAAAAAAATGGAACACATTACAATACAATGCATAGTTTCTAGAAATTTTCGTTTTCCAAAGAAACAGCCCTTACTGGCAGAAATCTTGACTGAAGGACTTGGAAATTACTAAAAAGGCTGAGAACCGAATCGCAAAACAACATTCATCGATAGGGAGAGCTGTAACAGAGAGATTCATTGTTGTACGACTGTGGAAGCCTTCAGACCACATAAAATCTAAGATACTACCCTTTGGTGCCTTACTAGGCTCCTATTTGGACCTTATGTTGGGTAACAGAGCGGCCATCCCATTTTCTAGATATTGGGGTAAATCAATTTGACGTCGCTAACACAAGTAATGTTTTCGGCTTGAAGAAAAGGATGTTCGGTGACATATTTGGACAGACGTCAATCGACTTTTATTTAAAAAGAATGTGAATATATAGACGTTCTGAAGCGTTAAGTTTGAAGAGGTGACTTAACTGAAGAGTACGATCATTATAATAAATTTGTACTGGGTCCAGTCGTAAAGCACGCATTATAAGTGTATACTAGCTACAAGTCTAGTAAGGAATTATGATGGATGAGGTAGTCAACAGTCTGATTGTGAAGAGTCGAGATGTGAGCAATCTCGAGGCG
The DNA here is from genome assembly GCA_022606575.1 of Glossosoma conforme. Lineage (NCBI taxonomy): Eukaryota > Metazoa > Arthropoda > Insecta > Trichoptera > Glossosomatidae > Glossosoma > Glossosoma conforme. The sequence goes on from JAGTXR010000168.1 coordinate 55,708, forward strand.
CCATCTGTTAAACGTCAAATCAACAATGTATTATTCGCGAACGTAAATGATGCGTCTGGGGAGGCGAGAGCTGACAGCTGGGAGGCGCGACAAATCTGATGGAAATACCTCAAAGGTACCGCGAAAATATAAATATTTAATAAATATTTGAAATGATTTGTTCGTGGATTATTAATGATAAATAAGATGATATACACTACGATATTTGCTTTAAATTGTAGTCATACGATTACTATTAATAAAAATTCAATAAAGATTTTTTTTTTTACTTTTACCTAAAATAACGCTTGCTATGTTGTAGCAATTTGTTGTATGTAAATTGAAAATGATAAATTATAAAAAATAAAACATATCCACTCTGGGGACTTATCTTGGTGAAGACTGCATTGAAGATATTCGTTGAAAAAATCGGACGGCCGGAGTAGCGAGCACTTGATGATGATTTTTTTCTGCAATCGAAACATGTCGCCTGAAATAAAATTATAAAAGTAATTATTACATTATATGTTTCTTTCATTTGCGAACATTGTAGTTAAACCATTCCAGGAAGAATGCGATCGGTGAATGGAAAACAATAACTCCAGTCAAAAGATCAAGTTAAGCGACAAATAAGTCACTTAGTCGAATAGTTTAATTTCAAATTTGTTAATTATTTGTGAAAATGAATATACAAATGTTTAAGTGATGTTCTATTCTTCGTGTATATAGTTATATAAATTTAGTTTGCATAAAAATCACAATTTTGAATTTTTTTTTACCGTTGTATCACAGGATGAATTTTATTTTTATTTCAGTTATTTTTATTATTTAGTAATTTGCTTAAAGATTTCCGTATTAAACCATTTTTTTTTCGACTTTTACAAACATTGAATGCTATTTGACATTTTAAAAAGAAATATTGTAATCTACATGTTTTAAACCATGAAATCTAAGTTTAAGAAGCAAATATCACAGTTATTAAAACAAAATAAGTAACATTGTCACATTTTTTCATAAATCACAAACATTAAGTCCTTCATTACTTAATAAAACAGTTTTTGTCTATTTTTCCATTGAATATTATACTAATTATTTCTTTCAATTTGCCACTCAACACCATACAATATATTGGTGATAGCCGCTTAATCAAAGCGGTATATTTTTTACAAATTGAAGTAGAACAAATAAATTTTATAGTTAAACGAACTATTTATTACGAACGGCTGACGTAGACTGACTATTTCACCATATTTAATTTGTATATTATTTTTAAGCAAAACTAGTAGTTTCAATAAAAAAAATGGAACAATAATTTTATTTTAAATAATGTTACCTTATCGGCTGTATCAACTTAGTCACCTGTTGGAATTATATTTACAAATATTTTTTACATAAATACATACAGACAAAAGACCGCCCAGACAGCAAACAAGACTTATTAGTGCATTATATGCGATTGCCATTTCTGGGATAGGTAAATGGTGTTCATAAAGCAGTGTTTTTAAATGTATTTGATGCCATGGATCACATTTAAATTAAAAGGCAGTCCGCGAAAAAAACGTTTATTGTAAATCGATATGATTTAAATTTAGTTGAACTAATCGATAAATAAATGTGTCTGTGAGTGACTTAAGGTGGTGTCCTGAATAAGGAGTTCATTCCTTACTTAAGTAAAGATGGTGGATCTTTTAAATTCATATGCAATACCTGGAAACTGCAGCCATAGTTAATCAAAATAAAGTGCTGCTTAATGCAGCGACTGTATTACCTCCATTCTTTTATTGTCTGTACCCCTATCCTCTCAAATTACAAGCCGCATTATTATAAAAAAAAAATGCAAGCTAAAAAACAATCTTCAAATTCAAAATCGATGCCTGACAAATTTTAAGAGCAAAAAAGTAAACTAGATAAAATTTTTGAAACTTAATAAAAAATATTGAAAAACATTGTTTCATCAAAAATGGCTCACTAACCACAGTTTGTCTAGGTCTGTATTTATTCAACAATCCACAATTTTAATGTACTATATATATTGACAAATAAAAGTCATTCTTAACATTACGAGAGTTTGACAGTGAAATTTTATAATTGCGTACGCATAATGTAAGAAATATTCAAGTTATTTTGAATTGACAAAAGCTCTGCGTTCGGTATTTCGGCTGTTGTGAAATATTTTCTTTAAACGCGAGGAAGGCCGGATTCCTTTCTTCCTCAAAAATATCTAGCGTCTATATTTCTATTCGCAAACTGAATTCCCAGCGTCTGAGGCCAATATTTTTGTCATAAATAAATATAATAGAGCGGCTACGAACATGCAGAGTTCGACTTGGGGTGTTCTGAAGGAATATCGCACAATGGCTTCTTGCAGAAAAGATCGACCCGGGAAACCATTTTTAGGTCATTCAAATAAAACTTATCGATAAATCGTGCAGAGAAGGAGAACTCATTAAAAGTTCAAAAATGTTTATTGACGACCTCATATAATATAATAGATACGCACAAAAGATGCGAGTTGAATGAAATACATCGTTCTTTGTGACATAATACATCCAAAATGTTATATACATAGTGGAAAGCATCAAAGCACGGCTTAAAAAATGTATCGTAAATACTGTATGATAGACTATCTCAACCTTTTAGAATCGACTAATGGCAATATATTACGTTATTTATGTAATGAAATTTACGTTAATCACCGTGTAAGCTGAAAATAATTTTTTTTGATGGCGTGATTTGTGTATTTTGTGTATTTTTAATTTATAATATATTGTGTGAAACAAACCGAAAAATAGTCCTTTAAAGTAAGACCGAAGAACAAAACCTATATTTTTTGTAATTATGTTTATACGAGTGATAATTTGACTAGGGATCGGGTTACCAGCTTATAGCGATGGACTCTTATGTCATAAGTTGCGTATTAAAATTTAGGCTCAACATTTTTTTAAGCAATGGATATGCTTTTAATCGTTTAAAAGTATTGAATTTTCTATTTTTGCTCTTACTAAGTAATATGAAAATACAGTTTATTATATTAGATCGAATTGACAAAGGTAACAATTTCTCATTTTCAAACACAAAATGTAATAAAAGAGTTCGCAATGTTCTCATATTGCAGCGCAAACGAGTTATAAATATTTCACTTCTATTCACATGAACACGTTTTAAGCAATCATAGTTGCGAGTTCTACGAAGTTGTATGTGCATAATGTGCGTATAAGTTAATACCGCCAGACGGCGATGGAGAAATTCGCTTGCTATTTTAAGGATGGCTAAACATTGCATGCGGAGGGTTGATTTATTAGATTACAGCTCAACATTCACCTATTTACCATTTTTGCGAGAATATATTCAATACGAATTGGTAAGTTCACCGAATAACTTTTCTCTACCGTTAATTCATGATAAGAAAGGAATTTTATGGATTATTTTCACGTAAACTAGAGAAATTGATATTGTACGAGAATAGTATAGTTTATATCTTTTTCTCACAAATCTGCTGAATACCTATTCCGTATGGTCGTCAAAGTCGATGAATTTATAGTAGATGGGAGTCTCTGCCATTTTCGGGAGGACCTTCCTGAACTGCTCTGATTTTTCCAGTTCCTTGCTGTTGAACTACATCAAAGATACCATCGGGGTAATGCGTGCAGTTAACGAGGATGACATGAAATAGACTCTTTTCTAATACATATTTTTTGTATGATTTAACGACGTGTTTAATATGAAATTTACGATACGCTACTATTTTGTTATTCAATTATATTTATTAAACAAAAAAAACATGAATAAAACCAATGGCTGCCATTATATTGTCTTGTACTAAGTAATTTATGTACTAGAAATATGCGCAATATATATTCTGTTGTATAGTTTCTGACAATGTACTCCAAAGCATTAAGAAAAACCCTCCTAATGTCTAATGGACATCTCATGGTTTGTGAGTAAGGTTATCAGAATCTTGTAGCAAGTTTTCTTTATGTATTCAAAATATTTTTTATTTTAAGCTTCGTGAGAGATCGAACCCGTGATCTCTTGCTTATTATTTAAATGTTTGAGCTCTCGGCTAGACTTGCGTTGTGAGAGCTGTCGGTTCGGAGTAACGTTGTTATAAAATGCTCCTGCGGCTGCAATGTATAGCGATGTAACACTTTGACATTATTATTTGCTGGGAAGAAGTGACGCGACGTGTTGGGGCTGTAGGACTTTAATGGAACTGAACCCGAGAGAGGGAGGTGAAGAGCCAGGTGAGAAACGATACCAACAGTATCGGATCTTGAACAGAACAAAGTCCTAAACCCCATTTAAAAAAAATACATACAAATTTAACTTTCCATATTTGTTATATAGCTGAACGACCACAAGGTATGACCACCATAAATTGACACCAAAAAGGTCTGTTTTCTTTAATTATTAACGTCTTGTCTCATGTTATATTTGCGAAGCAGTACCTGCATATAAAAGTCGCAGCAAATTGACGTTTTTTGAAGAGCTCTAAGATGTATGAAAGAGGAAATTCAGACGCTTGAAGAACATTTTTTAATCGGCATTTCTTCGTCGACATTAAACGCGTCTGTTCAGCAAACGTAAGACGAGTTTGTTGTTGGTTTCTGGTGGGTGCAGGAAGAATTAATTCTTTAAGTTCAGAAGAACAATGACCGTGGTAATAATGGTAGAAAGAAAAGACTAAGTAAACTAATCTTACGCATGTGTTCCATTTATTGCAGGTAAGAAAATGTAGGTGTAGTCATCACTATCATTATCATCAGTATGTGACTGTCTTTTGCATATATTTCCACTATATCCAGCCTAATCTTGCAATTTATTTGATGTTAATCTTGTCTTGATGTTCAAGTTGTCAGCCAATACTTCGTTTACCAGTTCATAGGAACTAATCAAAAGCTACTTACACTGTTTTACCTAGCTATGAGCACGAAAACGAATAAAAAAATAGAAGATGTTAAAAGATATATATTGAATTCCTGGATGTGTCTCTGTTCGCATCCGCAGTCATGGAGTATGTCTGCGGTGGTGTGCAGGGCGCAGGAAAGATGCGCGAGTTGGGTTAAGTGAGGTTAGGTTGGGTTAGGTTGGGTTAACCACGCGCTCGCGAGAACCTCGAAAAAGTCTGGAAGAATCTAGCAAGCTCAGCTCCTGCAAGAGCTTTATCGATGGCTGCGCCTTAACTCGCAGTCTGCAGTCGGCTTAAACATATCCAACCTCACGTTACGCCTTCAATATACGAGTACCTTTGTCGCACCTATAAACCAAACATATCAATCATATAATATAACATATTAATGAAATACTAACCTAACAATACATGACAATTTGAAGAAAAACATATTTATATTTCTAGCAATCACTTTAAAATACATTTCAATATTAAGTAGATTAATATTTCATACGTTCTTTTCATCAGTGAAGAAACCTTCCATCAAGTGAATAAGCAGTGCTCACAGTGTGATTAATTTTTAAGCAAGGTAAGAAATATTGATGAACATAGTCATAACATTATAAGATGTACGAAATATACAAGAATACATGGCTTATTCCAAGCCATCAGATTGGTCAGTTTATTATTTTAGGTCACGGCAATTTTCAAGCTTAGCTCATTAAAGTCAAGTTAAAAAGCTATTCAGCAACACCCAACAGAGGCATAGACTGGTTGGATACGTCGACCTCATCGCTACAATCCATGTCTATGAATGAATCAAACTACCATCCCTTTTCTTTATACGCGCGACTACTTCTTTTCAACATTATTTTTGCACACGTTAATCTTATATTTCTAATAATAATTTTATATGAAACCCCTTCTTCATGATATATTTATTTAAAAAAATTATTGAAAAAGTTTTAAATAATGATGTGTAATACATATTTACACTTTACTATTTTATGAAAGCTTATAACCTTGAATAATAGCTACTGTTCGTACTATTTTCGATTGCTTTTTTTCAATATACGCTTAAATCATAGATTTTTCGCAGTCGAGCGGCTACGATTCTAATATAACAATTCTGTTTATTGTAATTTATTTGTAATATCATAAAGGACAAGCTTTGAGAAGGCGTCAGTTTTTTTATGAAGCGTTTGAAAAATATGTCATGTTGAAATAATATGATACGGCATAGAAATTCGTCTGTCATATTTTTTAACGCAAAAATGATAATGTTATGGTTCTACTAAATTATATCAAATTAAGGTAAGATGTATAAGTTTTTTCGAGTACTTTGTGTTTAATATTCATGATTAATTTTGTAAAATTGGAGTAATTCACTGAATTCACACTGTATATAAGTAAAACCAGTTTTTATCATTTGTGGATGATAAAAAAGTAGTCGAATTGTTTAACAATTTTTATAGTGCCCTAGTTGTTTTTAATACGGTAAACAATGGCTTAGACCAAATAATTCATGCTTTAAGATCGTAGTGACTTGATTAACAAATGCCTTAGTTATTATTTCGATTTTATCGATCGATAATTCTTGGTGGAATTTCATAATATCAGATATAAATAAAATATTTTGTTGAATTTTATCCCACAATATATTTTTTTGACGACATGTTTCAGCCAGGTGGAATAGCCATTTTCAAGTCAGTTAGCAAAGTGAGTGTTGGCTCTATATAAAGCAAAGATTGAGTGAAAATTCATATCCAACTTTCCACTCACTCTTTGCTTTATATAGAGCCAACACTCACTTTACTAACTGACTTGAAAATGGCCTTAGTTATACTAGAATACTAACAGTATTCTTATCAAGGGTCTCTAATCATAAAGGATGTCAAAAACACTAAAAGTAGTATACTCGGCGGTGATTAAGTTAGAAATGGCTAGATGATGAACATATACTCATAACAGTCATCGCCAATTTGCGTCGTTCGGCATCTTACGTCATGATTCAATCAAAAGTTTACCAACTACGCTATTGTAAGTATACAAAACTGAGATTCAATGTAGGGCCGCTGATACATAATGTTCGACGAGAGAATCGTGCTTCCCTTTGGCACAGATCAGAACAACGATCGACGAAGACATCGAGCTACCCTGTGGCACCATTCAAGGATATAAATGGTTGAGTAAGGTCGGATACCAGGACTTCGTTGCTAACAAACGGAATTACGCTCCATTTGAGCGCTTCTGCGCGTCCGTCTGCAAGAGTGCAGACGCAAGTAATGACTCCTAACTGATGTCTGCCATTCTGCAGAATCCATTTCCCAATCTTACCGTTTACTTATTCATTCCCACGTATTTCATGGTTAGTTGTTACCAAAGAAGGCAATTAGAGACTCACTGTAGTATTCTAACTTCGCAGGCTTAAACTGAGGTCTATTTGACACCTAGAATCACGGGAAGGCCTTCAGCTACTCTATAACATGTAGCTTTTTGCGTGCGTCCAGTAACGGGTTCCTATATAGGTCTCCAAAAACAGGACGCGACAGGGAGGGTTTTCACCAAGCGAGGCAGCCTGACGCCTACCACGCTTGAAGGCTGGTCGAGGTTTGAGTCCCTCTTAAGGACCGTTTTTCCAGGCTGTGGCTCAGTCTCACAGCATTGCTTGGAGTAAGCTCAATAGTCGTGGCTTTAGTAAATTTACCCCTTGGTATCAATACTCTAACTCTCTCTTTAGCCTCGCCATTTCCCATCATCTGGGGTCAGCTCTCATTGTGTACATTCGCCATTTATGTCTGTCCTGTGTTGCATTCTCGGTCAAGCCCAGATTTTCCAGATCCTTGTCTACAGTTGCAGTCCAGGTTGCCTATGGTCTTCCAGGTCTTCTTCTCAGGATGAGTATGTTGAGACCTTTCATCACTATGTGGTATTCATTTCTCCGTGTCACATGCCCATACCATCTTAGGCGGTTTTCTTTTATCTTTTTAGGTATGGGGCCACCCGAAATGAACAACGGAAAAGGCTCATTTCGAACTCTGTCCACTAGTCACACCGCCTGCCCACCTCAGCATCTTCATCTCTGCCACATGAATCCTATCCAAGTCACGTTTCAGCGGGGTTCAACATTCCGATCCGTAGAGCATAGCTGGCCTTACATTTGGTATCAATACTCTAACTATTGAAATAATATTGAAAAAGAAAGTTTGATGTAAATTGGGTACGAATTTGGGTTATACAATATGTCAAATATTCTGTTAGAACATTTCAAAAGCAATATGTTTTTTTTGTCAATTGAAAAGCAGTTTATTTAATGAAAAGCTCGCCGAACATTCAGGCGGACTTCAGTTCTCCATTGAGATCGTTACAATACATTGTTATTATTTTTTGCCGCCCCAGAGACCGCCGGCATTATTTCGGCGTGGCCCATTGAGTTCGTTAATGATGTGGCTGTTCGTAATAATTATTAGATACTAAATACTGAGAACTTCAGTCAGCCCCCGTTCGCGGTGTTCGTAATTGGATTTCATTCGATTTAATGGATACAGCGCAACGACAGATCATTCGTATATTGAACGTCAAATAATTAGACAAAAGTTTTTTCGAAAACTCAATATTAAAGATCTGTTTTTCAATTACATTTGCAAACTTATTAGAGTTACCTAGAATGATATTTTCTTTTACGAAGTTTTTGTTGATCGAGTGTAGATTTACCGGTGGGTATAGTTTAATGGTCAAAGCGTTTGCTTGCCAAGCCAAAGGTCGTGGGTTCGAACCCCGACGAAGATTACAAAAAAAATAATTTTGAATCGATTTCTGAGCTCTAAAATACCCAAGGTTAGTGTGCATTTGATGCCTCACCTGTAAAATAACAGTCATAGCCTATTAATTAAAATTGGTATTAGATAAAGTCATCCCGTGAAGACCACCCATTCATAGTAAATACCTGTAAATAATAAGGATGATGCGTGGATCTCGGGCTGTATTCTATGACGTTGGCGGCTCAACACTCCACATGCAGCGCTTACCCACATGCACTATGGTAAGCGTCATAGAATTCCACAGATGAGACTTCAGAATTACTATCTGTTGGTCATCTCCTGTATGTGTTTACATATTTATTTTTTACTTGTATGTCAGTACTTATAGCACATTGGAGGAAAATGAAGTATTATTGACGATACGCTCATTTAACTGTTAAGAGTACTGCACAGATATATAAAAAAATAGTAATGGTACTATAAAAGACATTAAGATCGCAAACATGTATTGAAATATATATTAAATATATTTTAATATATACTCCATATAATATAATTTAAAAGTTGTTTTTTTTGATGATCAGTACGCAATATCTAGCCGACTCAGATGAGCGTCATAGATTTCAACATTCTGAGCCAATGCTCTGTTGTATGTGATGACATAAAAACATCAGTTACCATATATTTATAAGTAAGTAAAACTAATAGTTGTGAAAACGAGAATGGAAAAAATGTGTTTCTTATGTTTTATATTTAAAAAAAATGTAATTATGGAATTTGGGAGTGTCATTCTGAAATAATTATATTATTATATTGAAAATTCTAAAAAATATTTTACGTATTGAGGTTTAAGACCTCAGAAGCATGTTTATAAAAGAAAAAAATATATAAGCATATGCTGTTGCTGTAAAACATAAAAAAATGGATATGATTTTTTAATGAATATATTAATATAAAATATATAATATAAAAACAACGTTGAAAAAGGTTCATCGGTCTACAAACTCTGCCTCAATAATACACTATTGAGGTTAATATTTATATAAAAGTCAAATTTACAACGAAAATCTTTTAAAGAAGTTTTTAAAAATCTCTCAGGAAAATTCTCTACTGAGCCACATAATTTCAAGCAAATCTCTTTGAATTTAGAACGACCCGGTGTGTAATACACGTTGATCCGTACAAAGTGTGAATAGGGCGGGTCCGCCCAATGCACTGGGCGGATAAGGTGCTCCACTGCTGTGACAAAGGCGGTTCCATTTTGCATCGAGCAATTCGAGTGGAAAAATCATCAGGAGGGCAGAACGGGTTATGATGACCACGATTCACCATAAAATTAATTAGGTTTTTTTTTATTGAAAACGAAATATAGCTTCTTAGGTTTTCACGGCCAGATTTGATATTGTGGCTTTTGGGTTTAGCCGTGTGTGGCGAACTTCCTTCAACCAATATTTCGACCGCCATTGCAGATATAAATTAATAACGCTCGTAAAAAGATAATCTGACACCAACTCACAACTAAATAAATCATCAATCAAAAATCCTGAGGAAGGTTGGTTGAAGGAAGTTCGTCACACACGGCTAAATCCAAAAGACACAATATCGAAGACGAACTAAGTTATTAAATCCACATAAATACAAGTATACATGTACTTGAATGTGCTTAGCATTATTCTTGGGTGTATTTTAAATGATATTTATTAGAATTCGGGCTTATATACTCGAACATAATAATATTATTTTATAATACCTGAAAGTAGCTTACAAGCAATTAATTATTTGAAACATTAAAAATGTTTTTTTTTACCATATCCATGCCATATCTGGAGCATATAGACACCACAAATTGTAGTTTCACAGTTCTGTAAGCTCAGATTGTCTATGCCTTGTCTCAGAACATATCTGTATACCCAGAGGTCCACATGGGAACATAGATGGTTCCCGGATGCCTCCAGGACAAGAGCCCGCGAATTCGCATAGACTGTGGCTGTAGTACAAGAGAACATTGGAATAAATATTAATTATTTGGGTAATAAAATACTCAGGATCTTGCTTTTATTTTTTTGACCATATAAATATTTTAATTTTTTATCGAGTCTAATACAAGTCTTGGCTTAGCAATGCAAGTTTTAAAATAAGTTTTCTTTTATTTATTTACGATAAATATATTTTTCAAATTAGCATGAGCAATCTAAAAAAATACTATTAAATAAATTGTGATTATCCAAAATAAAGAGTAATGATCCAAAAAATATTTAAAGACAGCATATATTTTTAAATACGTGTAAAAATTTACCGCCATACTGAAAATTTACTTTATTATTTAATAAAATATTTAATTATCAGAATACTTCAACAGAAGCATGTCAACTGAAGCTCAATAGTAAGAAAATATAGTCGCCAAAAATTACCGCTTTAGGTGCTATTATACTTGTCTTGTTCTAAGTTATCTCTACATGTAGAGCTTTCTTGAGTGCATACTATGTATACTTTTCACTGGAAGATATACCAATAAGCTTGAAGAAAAATCATCTGTAGAATTTAAGGAATATTTGGATTATAATTTTAAATTAATTTTAATTGAAAAAATAATGAATTAAAAAAATATATTTATGATTCACATTTATTTAAATGATTACATGTTTCGTCTTCCCTGGAGACCATCTGCAATAACATATATTTATTATTTTTATTGAAATTATTGAATATGGTATCCAGGGAGGCCGAAACATGTAATCATTTTAAATAAATATGAATCAAAACTAAATATTTTTAATTTATTAATTTTTTAATTGAAATTAATTTAAAATTATAATTATGCAGTTTCACCAAGTATTGTCAGTTGACAACCTTAATGTTATTGAATATTTTGGTATTCGTTTTTTAGTGTTGTTAGAACGTTATCAATTTGTTAAGGATCTGGGTGACTATCCCTTTACTACAAATTTAATGGCTTTAAATTAAAAATTAGTTCATAGTAATTTAGACACGTGGTTACGGTACCGATAAGCGAGAGTGTGGAGGGGGATGCGTGCCCCGCGGTGCCAAATTGCATTCTTTGTTCGGTAATGGCGCCTACATCACGGTCAATTGCACGGCTGGCATTCCTGTGCTGGCGACGGAGTCTAGTTACCTCACCCAGGCATGCGACAAGCTCCTTGCAAACCACGTGTAATATTAGAAAATGTATATGCAGTCGTACAATATACACACAAGTGTGGTGAGTGAAAAGTTTGTTAAGTATGGTCATTTACTAACTTCGCAGCCTTTGACTGAAGGTCTATTTGCCATCTAACTGATGCACCTAGAATCACGAGACGGCCTTCAGCCACTCTCTTAACTAGTAGCATTTTGCGTGCGTCCAGTAACGGGTCCCCAGTTGGGTCTTCAAAAACAGGACGGGACAGGGAGGGTTTTTACCATGCAGGTCTATTATTGAAAAAAAAACTATTCGTCATTGAAGCAGTCGGAAACTTTTGAATTTTGTATTTGGCTTAATACGAGTAATTTATATTGTGTTGATTGACAGGCGTATACTACTGGGATAGGCAGCATTTGGAAAACTGAACTAAATTTTCAAAGCGAAAATTCCACAATGTCTTAAAATTAAGACGTTTAACCAATGCATCCTCCCTGTATTAACTTATGGCGCAAAGACGTGGAATTTAACAGCAAATATAACCCGAATTTGAAGTCATCTGATACTCGTAATACTGAACTTTGTTTGAGTAATTTTCAAGTTAGTTTGAGGAATCCTCTTTTACACATACAACAAAACACCAACTATGTGAATTCAATGAGACATACCATACATAATAAGATGAAATACTACAGGTCTTGGGAACGTCTGACTAATCATCCGACTTAAACAATAAATAACATACGGTAAAATACGCCTCAGATAGTACATTTGCCTTCACTTTAAGCTGACATCAGCATGATGCAGCCCTTGCTGAATGGTACCGAAAACCTCGATATACAATCTCTCGTCTCTTTTTTCTGTTCGCTTATCGTACATGTATGTGTCGCCATATTGGCATTTCGGACAAGTCCGGTCACGGGTGTGACGTTAGTTATGTACATGGCTGCTGTCATTGGTGCGCCATTAATTCAGTAGATCGCCACTTGCGGCGCTGGGCGACAGCCCACGACGAGTGCGCTAGTGGACGGTAGTTGTCTCCCAACGTAGAAGTTTGTAAAGTTTATCGTAAAAATATATGTGCTTCTGAAAAAGTATGTGTGTTGTTCATCTGCTCCTCATCCTGTCACCACACAATTCAATAACTCACTTAGAGAAGAGAATGTTAAAACCTTTCGCGAACTCTGCATAGTAATACTCGAAAGAGCTCAGGCTGTAGAAATGACTTGGAAAGAGGCAAGAATAATGGAACCTGAAAGAACTGTAATTGAATTTTTTTGACCATCGCTAATATGGAATAATGAAAATAACTTATGCGATCTTAATACGAGTATTTAATTTAACATTTTTATATCAGTTATTGCATTGTTTCAGAATCCAATGAAATTCAATAATTACAGTGAATTTAATGAATAGTATGAAACTATTTGAGTAGCATGTGTTGATGAGAACATGGTGATGTATATTTACGATTTTAATTAAACACTGACGTAAGGATGAATAGCCTTTCAAAATGGCGTTTCAGTTCTTGTCCGAATGAACTGAAGCAGTACGGAACGTACACCGCTTAATATGAAACACAAAAATGAAATTAATGGGACGAAGCATCGCGATGAAAACAATTTCCAAAGGCTTTAATGAGCTACGGGATACAGCCGCACCTGCCTTCGAGGAACAAAGGAGAAATATACCCAACGTGGAGTGTGCAATATTTACACAATAAAAATTTACGAGATCACTCTGTTATTGGATGATGTAATCTTTTTTGCAAGTCATTTAGCATCATTTTTCTTTTCACTTATGTTGTATTTTTGCTCATGTTTAAGTACTCTCTACTGAAATAAAAACCTCATACAAGTAACGAATATGAGAAAAAAATCCACGAGTGAAAAAGAAACGAATCTTCTTAACATATTCTAATAGTGAGGCATATGTTTGTTTTGCAAGCCAAAGATCGTGGGTTCGATCCCCGATAGAGATTAAAAAAAAAAATTGATTGATTTCTGAGCTCTAAAATACCCTCATCCTGATCCCTCATCCGTAAAATGCCAGTAATAGCCTATTTATTAAAATTGATGATAGACGAGAGTCGTCCCGTGAAGGACCACCCATTCATAGTAAATTCCTGTAATAATAAGGATGATGCGTAAATCCCGGGCTGTAGTCTCGGACGTTAGCGGATCAACACTCCACATGCAGTGCTTAGCCATATGTAGCATGGTAAGCTACATAGAATTCCACAGATGAGACTTCAGAATTATTATCACCATCTGTCGGTACTCTGCTCTATGTGTTTACACAAAATAAAAAATGTCCATCCATTTGTTCCAAGACATATCGACATTCAGAGAACATATATGTTGCTTATAACCTCCAGGACGAGAATATGGATAATCATTTCTCAATAGGTTTACTTTGTGGTGTTTTATTTAGGTTACTAATATTTAAAGAAATTAATTATAATAAAGAGTTGTGACCTTTAATTATTAAAAATATAAATAATATCCTACGATGAACCATAATTCACGTACAAGTCTAGGGAATGGAAATTTTTAGATTCTAAATAGGATTCTGGGAAATGGTTTAATATACTTGTACCATTTAAAATATTCTTTCATTGATAAAAATATAATTATAAAATATTTTCAAATTACAGTGAATTATTTCGACTAGCTTTCACTTATACATATAAGAACATTATTATCAATCGCTAACTATTACATAAAATTATTCTAATACATTACGCGTGTCAGAATTTTCCTCATAAATTTCTCCAGACCATTAATTAAATCTTAACAATTTCCCAAGCAAATAAACATTAAGTATTTGAGCAGACTAAATACTTAGGAACCAAATAGTCAATAATAGAGGACATTTTTTTACATAGATGACCATGAAGCAATTTCAGCCCTGAAGCCTTCTATTTACTCGTTATGTTATATGGATAGTATTAACGAGGAAAATAATTAAATGGGACTTGTTAATATTTTTGATACGCTTTCTTGACGGTAAATTTGTTTATACCTGTATATAAATTATTAAATAAAAACCCAAAAACCCATACATAAGCGAAAAAAAATATATCGTTAATCAAGTCAATGCAATATTAAAAACATCATCAGTTTTGAAACAATACATATCACTGATGAATAACAAGATAAAGGATCATTTACAGTAAATTGATGAAAATATTATATCGTAACATGATTTTTTTTTATTATAGTTAGTTAATCCTTGCTATGATAAAATATGGGGATCGCAATTTATCCTTTGTAATTTTAATTAAACAAAGGTATTTTATTTTTGTTGAGGAATTTCATTGATCATCGACTAGATTATGAGAAACGCTTATTCTGGTCAGATCAAAACAGTTAAGCCGGTGGGCATAGTTTAGTGGTTAATATGTGGTTAATGCGTTTGCAAGGCAAACCATAGATCATGAGTTCGATCCCCAATAGATATTAAAAAAATGTATTTTAATCGATTTCAAGAGATCTATAAATTACCCCGGTTGGTGTGAATTTGATCCTTCACCTTTTAAATGCCAGTACTCATTAATCAAAATTGGTGGAAAACGAAAGTCGTCATAATGAATTCCTGTAATAATAAGGATTATGTGTGAATTTCTGGCTGTAGTCTATGGACGTTGGCGGAACAACACTCCACAAACAACGCTTAGCTATATGTAGAATGGTAAGCGTACTATAATCCATAGATGAAACTTCAGAATCACTATCACCATTTGTCGGTATTCTCTTACATGTGTTTACATCAAAAAGCGACATTGCTTGTTGATTTTGCTTGGATATGTGTCCATGTGGGATACTGTGTCACGGGTCGGGTTAAACCACATCTATGTATAGTGTTATATCAGGTATGTGTCGGGTGAAGAGGTTTTTCGGTATGAGACAAAGTAGCTAACAAAGCCATGTCAAGAAAATCTAAAACGACTTTCCAGCCAAATGATCAAATATACGTTAATATCACGATTATTTTATCGACAAAAATAATAAAATCTCTAAATAAATATTCGTCTTTATTCACAGATTATGAATCTTTTGGCATGAGATTCGAACTGTAGACAGTGCATTCAAATCTATGTTCTATGCGACCACATTTGGCGCTCAGCCACCTTTGCATCAAATTCAATTGAGAAATTAATACTTATCTATATGAACTGTTACATTAGACTAAAACGTGTGATCACATATTGTCATTTTCAAGGAGTTTTATAATCACACTTAAAATGATTCAAAAGTATTTTTAATGTAAAGGGTGGTGTAACTAGAATGGACAGAGTTCGAAATGAGCATATTCGAGGTTCATTTCGGGTGGCCCCCATACCTGAAAAACTAAGGGAAAACCGCCAAAAATGGTATGGGCATGTGACACGGAGAGATGAGGACTACATGGTGAAGAGAACCCTCAATATACCCACGCTGAGAAGAATGTGCACAAGGAGAGCCGACCCCAGATGATGGGAAATGGCTAGGCTAAATAAGAATGTAAACACACATAAGAATGAGACTTTGCCGGTGTGTGTAGCTCAACGGTCAAAGCGTTTGCTTTGCAAGCCAAGGATCGTGGGTTCAAAATCAAATTGTCAATCAAAATTGGTGGTAGATGAAAGTCGTCTCGTAAAGACCACCCATTCATAGTAAATTCCTGTAATAATAAAGTACGAAACGTAAATCTCACGATGTAGTCTATGAGGTTGGCGGATCAACACTCCACATGCGTCATATAATTCCACAGATGATAATTCAAAATTATTATCACCATCTGTTGGTATACTCCTGTACGTGTTTACTTAAAAAAATAATACTACCGACAGATGGTGATGAAATCTCATCTCTCACATAAATCAATTGGCAGTAAATAAAATAATCGGCTAAATAAATTGGCAGTCTCCACTGTGTCAGTATGATGTGGTCAGTTATAAAATTAAAATGGTATATATACAGATCTGTTATAGAAAAGATCTGATGGTTTGATTAATTGATATTACAGAAAACCATCATATATTTTTGCCGCTCCCTGTATAAGACATCGCCAATGAAAATCAGGAGGTACAAGAAAACTTTGAATGGGTCAAAGTCTTAAATAAAAAAGAGGTTCCCAAAAAGTAGAAAGTCACTAATTTTTCCGGTTCGTTAAAAATCACGATCCAGCTATTTGAAGTTCGGGAAATCTGAAAAAACTAAGACCGTTCATAAAACTTCATTTAAAAGAAGCTCAAAGTATCATTAAGATGTTTGGAAAACTTGTCGGAGGTTTACGGGATCGAATCCACTGGGTCGCAAAGTATGATATAAGTAGACTCTTAATATAGGGAACTTCTAAAATTGGATCTTCTCAGAAAAATATTTTTAAATTTGTTTCATTGCGACGATGCAGCCATATTCGTACATTTTTTTTTGTATTGAAAATGGTTACAATTAAATGAGATCAATAATTAAAGTTCCTAGCTTATTAAATCGAAATACAAACAATGAATTACATAAAACCACCCGGGAATATATCTGTAATATATTAAATGGGCCAAAAAAGTGAACGAACATATTGCATTCAATATTAAAAAATAATAAGAACCATAGCAGAGAGGAGAGCTTAATGGATCGGTCACATCATGCGCCATGATGGTCTTCTTTACGACATTGTGGAAGGGATGGTTGAGGGGAGAAACTGCAGAGGTTGCCCTAGACAGGAATATTTGCAGCAAGTGTCAGAGGACATGAGTTGCAGCTCTTCGGCTGAGCTAAAGAGGGTTGCAGAAGATCGAGAAGAGTGGAGATCGAGATGCAAGATTTTGTTGTTTTAAACGAATCCACCGGATTGATACTACGAAGAAGATTGAAAACAACCTAAAGTCAACATGAGTATTTTTCTTCTGAGTCTTTGCTTCCTGACGGCTTTATTTTTATGAATTTCAGGTAATTCTGTCATCCTCACGCCTAACCTTTAACGTAGAGAATCAGAAATTTATCAGAGTGGATCTTGCTTTACGGCATCAGAGGTTTGCATCACCTTATTGAGAAGGAGTGGGCTTACAGGTGTTACAACGAAGTCTTACACAGCATTTAATAGATGTTCATATTTTTGTAACATATGCACCACTATAACCAGACCAGTCATTTATGAAGGACATGTGTGTGTGGTAGGCACGAGTAAGTGTAAGAGAGATATTAGAATGGGAGAACACTGCCTGGAGAGAATGTAACGTAATAATCAGTGATCGGGTTTATTACCTTGAATTTACTATGATTTATTGGTTCAGTAAGCTGACCTAAGTAATATTGGTATATTCGTTAGGAAGTTACGGATATATGTGGTGTAATTGGTGGAATCCTGTTTGATTAAAGAAATAAAAATAAGTTTTACTTTATTATTTATAATAATTTGAAAATACAAGGAAGGAAATGAATTGTTTGTTTGAAGATTTTTCTTAACTGAGTAGTTGTATAGACTCTAAATTTAGTTTGAGGTATTTTCAATCAATTACCATATTAATCGTATAACAGGTCAATACACAATTATAAAATAAAAAGATAAAAATGAATTTATAAAAACTCTGAATAATAAATACAAACTTTTATCGCAAGTGCGGTAAAATATGTTATATGGATTAAAACGAGAAAATATTTATATTTTCAGTCGAATCAAGTACCTGCTTTTTGCTTGTTCATTGTAAAAAACAAATATGAAACAGAGCCCGGGGAATCCGGCTCTAAATATAAAACACAAGTTTTTGTAACTAGAAATCATTCGGTGAACAATAATAATTAAAAACTGAAAAGTTCCGAATGAAATTCAAAACACAACAAAGGAAAACAGCTTTGCCAGCCAAGCGAATAATTTCCAGCGCGCTGAATTCATTTTCAGTTGTTTTGAGTGTTAAGTTACTTAGCGGTTAGGGTAGTTTTAACGAGCTTCCCAATCTCTTCTTATTTACGGCAAAAGACAAGTTAAATTACTAACAAAAATAAATTTCATTCGCTACAAGTTGAGATGTCCTAACCCTTTCGCATCGGTTGTCGGCATATGCCGTCATAAGATTTCCCGACTGTTGACATTGGTTTTTATGCATCATCTGGTAGCAAAGGATACAAGAACGAATTTTGATATATGAAAATAGACCAGATAAGTAAATTTATGCTTCAAATACTAGTTTTATAATTGACAGTATTTATAATTTGTATTCAAACCGAGTCGTAATGATAGGGTTAAATAGATGGTATACGAAATTGGTCAATAATTCTTAAAAAAGAAAATTAGCTGGTAAACGAAAAATGCATTTTTATTAAAAATCTGTAAATATTCGTGCATACATATTATATACCGTTGAAATGAAATGCTCTAAGGGAGTATTTACAGCAAGTATTCGAGGACAGAAGAACTCTAGTGGATGCTACCCAACGAATAGGCACACTCAAGTGGCAATGGGCAGGACATATCTGTCGAAGAGACGACGGTCGATGGGGAAAAAAAGTATTGGAATGGCGCCCAAGAACTGGCAAACGAAGCATTGGCCGACCCCCTACAAGATGGACTGACGATATAAGAAGAATAGCGGGAGTGACCTGGATGCGGAAGACGGAGGATCGAAGAGGATGGAGACTCATGCGGGAGGCCTACGTTCAACAGAGGACGGACACAGGCTGATGATGATGATGATGACGATGATTCAAGGACATGAATTGTAGCGCTTATGCTGAGCTGTAAAGGGTTGCGGAGGACCGAGAGGAATGGAGATCGAGATGCAAGATTCTGTTGTTGCAAACCAATCCACCGGATTGATACTACGAAGAAGAAGTATATTATTTAATTTTTATCTTCCAACCAAATTTATAACATATTTCCTCCACAGATCACCCCTAGAGATATCTTTTTATATCCTCCTCTTCCATTTATGGACATCGGTTTACTGGATGAAGGATGCAGGATCAGGTTTACAATATAAGCACTTGTTTCACATATTATTTGTTTATTGTCACAAACGTCGCCCGCCACAGCGAACGCACAGGACACGCGCACTGTGACGAGCGCGAGTCAAACTTCAACTGCCAGCCCACAGCGCGATTTCACATCTCCACGGTACCAACTGCCAATATGACAGTCCTACCAACCGGCAATAGGCCAACTGTCATAACAAACAAGATGGGGTATGCAAGCGCCGTGCAACATTATATAATTAAAATAAACATTCGATGTAGATGTCAGGCAAGCGGACAAAAATAATAGACAAAAGATCGCTTGTCGAGGCTTTACGGCATCGGCCTTAAGGAGCAAGCTGATATCACTTTCTTAATTTTCTTATACGTCATCGCATGCAGAAGAGCACAGCCGGTAAAGAACAGTGCACTCTATGACGCTCAGCCAGGAAGGCTGGACGCTGCACAAAAGAAACGTGTGTTGTGTTCGTGTTTGTGTGTGAATTGGGGAGGTTGCAAGTGTACACTTTTCTGTTTCTTGAAAAGACCCAAATTGTAGGAAGGAGGAAACACAGACGAAGAACATTCCAAAGCTTCCCGGTGGAATTACAGAAGGAACTTTAGAAACTATCAATTCTTGGTTGACAAACATTAAAAGAGTTTTCGGTTGTGGGTGAGTGCAGAAGGAATAAGTTCTTTTAGATCCGAAGTGCAGCGACCGTAACAATAACGGTAGAATTTGCTAAAATAATTAGGCGCCTCACCTTTTTACAAAAACAATTAAACAATTAAACAGATAATTTAAAAGCTTTTTCCAGCCAGTAAAATGGCAGAGATTGCGGAACATTTGAGAATTTTCAGCAGTGATTTGTTGGGGTAACTGAAGACAATGGCGATCGAAATGAAATTTGAATAAAAGGCTGAAAATGTAAGAGCCGGAGTTATTTATTTGCACCATTTCATATTGTTGGGTATTAGTTTACAAAATCAAATTACACGTACCTATGAAGCTATCATGTAATACACATATTGTTATATAATATTACATGATTACATACTTGTACTATGAGCATCTAAATAACATTAATTTCTCTTGAAGGGCTGTATTTAATGGTGGGCACTTCATTAAGTAGGTGATTTATGGCTTTCAATCTTCTTCGTAGTATCAATCTGGTGGATTGGTTTGCAGCAACAAAATCTTGCATCTCGATCTCTACTCCCCTCGATCCTCTGCAATACTTTCAGCTCAGCATAAGAGCTACAACTCATGTCCTCGAACACTTGCTGCAAATACTCCCATCTAGGGCACCCTCTACAGTTTCTGCCCTCAACCATCTTTTTCACAATGTCGTGAAGAAGACCATGGTGGCGCATGATGTGACCGATCCACCGGGCTCGCCTCTCTGCGATGGTTCTTACTAGGTGCCTATCTTCCGTGATTATGCTGAGAACCTCATTGTTCGTAACGTGGTTTCTCCAGGAAATTCCTAAAATTCTTCTGTATGACCACATCTCAAAGGCCTCTAGTTTTATTTTATCACTTTCAGATAAGCACCATGTCTCACAGCTGTACATCAAGATGCTCCAAATAAATGTTTTGGCAAGTTGCTTGCGGAGCCTTAAATTATTATACTTTGACTCATTTTTTTTTGCTTTTTTATTGAACGCTAGCCTTGATTGATGTATGCCACTGTTGACTTCTCTTTTTGTTCTGCCATCCCAGGTGATCGTATTTCCAAGGTACACAAACTCATTTGCATCTTTTAGCGGTACTCCTAGTATTGATATATTAATTTTCTGCTGCTCATTGCGACTTTCTCTCATGACTTTGGTTTCTGTGCTGTTTATCTTCATATTCAATTGATTATAGCCATAAAATTTTCCCAGCATGAGAAGTTTATACTCGGAGTGTCTCCAAAAGCGAAAACCGAAATGAGGATAACAAATCGAAATTCTACAACGTATACTCCTTACAGAGAGTGTGTATCAAGAAAACTTCTAAAAAATAAAAGTGCTTTCTAGAGTACGAATAAAGTATGACACAAAAAGGTAAATTGAATCTTCCATAATAAAGTAAGAACAAAAAAATAAAACAAAAAATACTTTAAAAATACTTTTTAGGGATAGTGATTTATTCGTAGCGGTGCTAAGATATCTTTTCAGCGTATTGATTTCCGAAAACTCGCAAAAGCAACTTTTCCTCTTAATCCAATAAAAATTTGAATCTTAGCGGAATACGTTTCGCTGTTTTGTCTAATCCGAATCATAAATCAAGCTCGCAGAGTGCCCGGAGTTTGGGAGGAGAGAACGAAGAGAGTACGAAAAATCGACTTTAGAAAAATTCGCGGAATAAAAATATCTCTCCGGCAATTATTTAGTGTTTCGTCTAAGCGAGTAATTGTCTTAGACAAGGAAAAATATTTTGCCCGGTCGGGAAAGTTAGATTATACCGGCGAGAGCTCTCCAAAGATATATAAATTGATGTACTCTTGTAAGTTGTGAGGTAAGATTTGTTTGTACTGTGTTTTTGTACTTAACTTACGTGTTGTAATAAGGATAATGTTGCTGCCATTGAAAATATTGATTTTGTTTGTTGTTGTTCACAGAATCGTGTTGAATATGTTCTCCAATTACAGAACATTTGTTATAGGAGACTTAAAATCAATGTCAATTGACACCGTGAGTTTCTCATTTAAGGAAGTTCGTTAGTCACATTGCATAAAGGAAATAAATCCCTTCCTTAACCGCCTTAAGTTTCAACCATCATTATTTTTCGATTGCTAATGTACTTAATTAATTATTTTTCCGTTTGTTCGTTTTTGCACGTGAAGAACTTACAAAGTTCTCATTGGAAGCATAATGGTGATCTTACAGTAATATGAATAACAATGAAAAAGTATTTATATATTTGATACATTTTTTTTTATAAATATTTATATATTAACCTTAATATTTCATGGATCTGCTTAGGAAACTGCAGTTTCGGAAAAACTGCTGAAAACGTTGAAAAAAGAAACAAAACAAATGTTTGGTAAAATATTGCCATTTGAGTAAACTTATGACAGGGTGAAATACCTGGTTATCGAACGGTTATACTCCTATTTAGGAGCGGATTTAGCAGTAAATGTGGGTATGTATCGTCCAACAACGAGATAATTACTAATATATGATATTAAATATTTATGTATAGTTAAGCCGCTCAGAACCAAATGGTATTGTTCTACAATGTCTAAATTGTCTCAAATACTATAGCTGCTTAATCTTCAACCTTTTGGCTTTCGTCCTGAAAGGCTGTCGAGAACTATACATTCATATTGGTGTTTATATAAATGGTATACTACTCCATTGTCCAAACTCAACTACAATATGGTATTGTTGGTTGGGGAGGAACATACCTAAATACTACCAACCCCATTAGAACTGTGCAAAAACTTATCATCAAAGTGATATTGAAAAGGCCTCCCACCTACCCAACAGCAAGCCTATACAATAAATTCAAAGTGCCAACGGTAGATACACTATTCAAAAAATACACTATCTTACAGACTATTAAAGAAAGGAGAATTGAAAACTGGTACACTTGTCATTCTGCTAGGTATATGTACAACTTATTAATACCAAAATTTAACACACAACATGCAAAAAATGGTTACAAATATAACGGAATAGTTAATTTTAACAATCTTCCTCGGGAAATAAAAGAGATCAGCGATATTAAATTATTGATTGAAAAGGTGAAACAGTACTTTAAAAGAATTACGAACAGAACCGACGTCACTGCATAACAAATTGAAATAATGAAATGTACCAAAAATGTATTCATCATCATCATCAGCCTGTTTCCGTCCACTGTTGAACGTAGGCCTCCCGCATGAGTCTCCATCCTCTTCGATCCTCCGCCTTCCGCATCCAGGTCACTCCCGCTATTCTTCTTATATCGTTGGTCCATCTTGTAGGGGGTCGGCCAATGCTTCGTTTGCCAGTTCTTGGGCGCCATTCCAATACTTTTCTTCCCCATCGACCGTCGTCTCTTTGACAGATATGTCCTGCCCATTGCCACTTGAGTGTGCCTATTCGTTGGGTAGCATCCACTACTTGAGTTCTTCTGCGTATTTCCTCGTTTCGGATTCTATCTTTTAGCGACACTCCGAGCATGGATCTCTCCATAGCACGCTGGGTGACTTTTATTTTATGGGTAAGACTTGCTGTCAGATTCCAAAAATGTATTATTAAATTATATATACATTAAATTGAATTCAACATATAGTTTATTAAATCTTAAATCATATAATGTTAGTTCTATATCAAAATCATGTAAATGTATAAATATGTAATACTCTGTATAATTATATAAAACTATAAAATAACATAGATGAATCCCACGCCACACACAAGATCTTATCTTTAAGTGGTGTGGTAAGCGAATGTAAAAAAAAAAAAAGAAAAAAAAAAAAAGATTGGAATGTAAATTACTATGTAAAAATGTATCTTTTTATATTTGATTAAATAAAAAATAAAAAAAATATTATTACAAGGCGCAGATTTTAATGCATGTATGACTTTTATTTTATTTTTATGTAAACACATACAGGAGAATACCGACAGATGGGAATGGTTATGCGTCATATTAATAATTATATGACGCATGTGGAGTGTTGATCCGTCAACCTCACAGACTACAGCCCAAGATTCACGCATCATCCATTATTACAGGAATTTACTATGAATGTGT
This sequence comes from Glossosoma conforme, assembly GCA_022606575.1. Taxonomy (NCBI): domain Eukaryota; kingdom Metazoa; phylum Arthropoda; class Insecta; order Trichoptera; family Glossosomatidae; genus Glossosoma; species Glossosoma conforme. The sequence goes on from JAGTXR010000168.1 coordinate 80,141, forward strand.
GGTCTTCATGGGAGGACTTTTGTCTACCACTAATTTTGATTAATAGGCTATGGTGACGATCATGCCAGATGACAGAACTGTGTTAAGAAAATTTTGTATTCCATCATACTCTAGTGAAATATTTTTACAATCAATTTCTCTAGGTTCTCAGTTTGAATCAAATGGCTTTCAAAAACAAATACCATGAATGTACGTCAACTTCCGGATCTGTTGTCATATAACCCGTCACCCTCATAAGTTTCTCTAAGTGCTGAAATTAATCCTGTTGCGTATAAGTCACGTTTTCATGTATATCTTATTAGATGAACAACAAAGTTGTACAAAGAACCCAGTAATACCTCTTAGAAAAAACTCAAAGTGTCTTGACAAGGCCACCCAATTTAAAGAGATCTCCTGCGGGGGTCCTTAATCCAGTAAATATTTACACAGCTCCTCGGTGCCGGCTCATATGAAAGGATTCTATTTTTTACGGCTACCGGCATAATGTATGTGCTGTGTCCGCTAAACAGGAGAACCAATGTAACATTACATAACTTGTCCAACTTTAAGCATTTTTAAATGAATACAATTTTAGTATATTACACGTTTACCAACAAAAAGAAAATTAAATAAATTGTTTTTATAAGTCGCACTTTTCGGTATTGTCAATGTAATTAACGGTCTGTAATTGTTACTCTACTTTATCAACTTTTAACAATACCTTTTATAAGAAGTATCCAGTTCCATAATTAAGAATGTGATCACCAAAAACTACTGCTAAGATTATCTTTAAGTTATACGTTAGAGATTATCCGAAAAGTCATATACCGTCTTAAGAAATAGCAAATACTCTATATTAAAACAAAAATATAACATATGATGCTCGCTTGTAATAACCATTCATATTAAGTTAAATCAATACATTGAACATATACATATTCTTCTTCGTAGCAACAAATCATGGCTATGTGCAAATTCAACGGCCATTCTATCCTATCCAGAGCGTTATTCTTCAGGTTTATACCATGCCTACTGCATTTAGCAGAGACTATCAGACAAGAAAAGCATTGGCAAATTGAAACTTCTTCATCATATCAGATTGACAGTCATCATTCTCTTTCATCGATCGGCCATTTAAGTTAGATGGTTTATGCTCTTCTGCGACATACTTAGTACGTAGGAGTATACCAACCAGGTCCACCTTTGCCTCCCGATCGACATAAGTATGAAAGGCTGCCATGTCCGCTCTCTCACCTCGTCATTTCTCACAAATTCAAACTAAAATACCTTTATATACGCAGATATCTGTTCTCAAAGCTCATTAAACGGCTGCATTGGCTCTTGGTGAGATGCCAAAACTTACAGCAGTAAAGAATAGAAACGATACAGACGCTGGCGGCATTTTATTTTTATCGAGTAAAGCTACGGAGTCCCAGATATTGCGCATATAAAATGTACATAGGTTCAATCGGAAGCTGCGTAAGAATACACAAAATTTGAGGAGCACTGTTTTTGAAGATTTTCTTATTTAAAGTGCGCATAGCTGTACTATTTGGGAGATAATTTATACTGCGTGCGATGGAGATGAGTGGGTCTAGTAAATGGGTATAATTTGTTCAAGTTTGTCATCCAGAGCCGCTCGGTAATTGTATGCCGCTGCAGAACGCTCTTCAAGCCGGCCCTGAATAATGGAGAGGGGAGAGGGGAGAGATCTTACTTTTTATAAATAAATAAATCCTAGCCCATAGATCCGCAAGAACAAACATTGTCATTTGGTTAATTGTGTAAAACATATAAATAAATAAAATTACTTCAATCTTGTTAGTCACGAAAGTTAAGCAACATTGGGCGCGGATCAAAACTTGGATGGATTGTTAACCGCGTGTCACTGGTCGGGTTGAGTCACTCCTTAAGATCAAAGGGACCAGGCATTCAAAGTGTCAGGCCAATCGTCCGATTTTCTTAAAAAATATAAATACTGCATCGGATACTGAAAAAGCCCTCTCTTCAAGTCCTCGGGTTTCTGCCCTGGAGGTCATCGGAAACCATATATGTTCCCAGGTGGATTTTCGAGCGCAGAGATGTCTTGGGGCGAGGGATGAATAATACCAACTGACTAGCGACAATTTGTGATGACCATATGTTCCAGATATGGAATAGAAATAATAATATTTAATAAACAATAATATTTGGAAAATAATATTGAACTATAGAAGTAGAGTTTAGTAAAATGCATTAAAAACGTAATATTTTTATGGTTAAGTCTCGCCAGAAGAAAAAACATAAATGAAAAATAATGCCGTAGGAGTCTTAAAATAAAATAAAAAAGTTAATATTTCTGGATCAGTGATTTGTGAGATTTCACAAAGTGTATTTTTTGTTGGTCCATTACCGAAAAGGTACTGAAAAATCTCACAAAACAATACATGGAGTTTGAAAATACTTGGCATGGAATAATACGATAGAGATACCGCTTTAAGGCAATGTTAATGCGATCATTTTTTTATGTTACACGCCCTATTTAACGTGGTTAGGTACATAGTATAGTAAGCAAGTAAATACTTAGGTTATTTATATCACTCGTTCTTCGGCAGATTCAAAATACCAAAGTGCCATGGAATACATTTTGCTCTTCCGGTATGAAGAGAACTCGGAATCTTGAAATATAAGCAATTGTAACTAATAATATTCTACAGTGTATAAATACTTGGAACATCCAATTAAACCTGTATACTTTAACCAACGGCATTGTAAGCGCGGTTGTTGTCAAATCGCCGAAGTTCAGCAATATTGAACACGAACCAAAACATGGATGGACTTGTTGCTTACTGCTTTTGCGAATCTTTGGGTTAATCAATTGATCTTCGAGTCCTGGGCTTCTACCCTGGTGTCTTTGGAAGCATATATGTTTCCTGGTGGACTTCTGGTAGCAGAGGTGTCGTGAGATAAGGTATGGGTATAACTGACAAGTAAGTGGCGGCAATTTACGGTGACCAATAAATTACAAATATGGAATGGATATTAAAGCATATTATCACTAATATAATGCTATTGATTCCGGCCCAAAACAACACATTTTTTTTCAATAATATATTGTTTTAATCTAAAAGGCTTCTGAAGAAAATACTTAAACTATTTATTTTCCTTCATGGAGTGCATCCTAAGATGGAAAAAAAATAAGGCAGGTGTAGTATCCATAATACGATGGGAAATTGAAAGTCACAAAATAAAAAAATAAAATGTTAAGATACTTTTGCATTACATACGTTCAATGTTAAAACAAAAATTAAAAAACAAAAATTAAAAAACAAAATATTATATATTTATAATTCGATTATTGACGTAAATGTAAACAATTAAATTTATTGGTATGTTTTTATTTAAAAAAAATATATGGATAGGACAAAAATAGTTGGTGAAGTATGGAAATACTTTTTTATGTACACGTAGTAGTCAGCTACGTACACGTAGTAGATACGTCGTTACGTTATTTATGTCGCGTTAAGCCCTCACGTTGCGTATGGACGGTGAGGTCAGTAGGCTGTTTATTTGAGGGTCAAAGTAAATTATGAAGTATTGCGTGGGAGGGAGGACGTCTCTCCTAGTAATGGACAATGATATAACGGAATAAAAATATTATATATCTTTCTTAAAGGTTTATTTCTTCGACCCTTGAAATATTTTTTTATATAAAAAATATGGAATTGTAATAAATAAATAAGCTTCGATCTGTCGGTCTGATCAAATCTGTCGGTATTCTCCTGTATGTGTTTACATATAAAAAAAAATAGTTGATAAGAATTAATAAATACTTGTGAATAAATTAATAAATTAAATCCTAATAATATATATGTATACAATTAACAACAAGCGCTATCTGTCAAAAAATGCAAATTAATAATATAATATGCTTTAATTTCTTGAGTCAGTACGTGAAGCACTTGGCTGAAAGCCTGCGATGAGTCAGACTGAACGTTGGGCTTGCAAACGTTTCGAGTTCGAATCCCAGAGTCCGCGGTATTTTTTTCTCTGATATTGATGAAAGAAATGCCATAAAGATGGTATTTGCTGTATATTTGTATTTATATATCAATCTATTATATATTATTTTACTAGATAAAAGTAAGAAATTTGATTACAAAATCAGATGGCGTTAGTTAAATTGCTGAATCATATTAAAATGAAAAATATATTGTTCAGTATAAATCACGTATTTTATTAAATATATAGTAGTATTTTATTTTATGTTATGTCACCCTAAAAATATCTTTTATTGAGTTCACATTAAAAGTCTTTTGTTAAAGAGTTTTGATTAGTTTTAACGGTTATTACTACTAAGCTTTTTATTTACTCGTACTTTATGTTCATAATTTTCTTACATTGTACGAGAATAATAACTTAAAATGAAAATATGGAAGAAATAATTGTTAAATAATGAAAAATATTCATATATATAAATAAATTATAAAACAGATGTTAGAAAGATAATTGAAAAAGTATATTTAAGCATGAGGAACGTTTTATTTAATCGAAAGAAATTTCATTAAAAATACCAAACAAAAGATACATAAATAAATTCGCTGATTTATATAACCGCTTGGGTAATAATTAATGAAAAAGTATATTTTTAGTCTTGAAGAATACTTAATAACCAGGAAAACGCTTTCCGAAAAAAAAAACAATTCGCAAAAAAGCTCCGCTCGAGAAATATTAGCAGAGCTAGAAAAGAAGCAACACAAATAACTATAAAATTTAATTTGACCATAATTTTAATTCTGGGTCTTCGCTCAAATGGCGGACGATAAATTGTATTAATTGTTCTTCCCCTTTTGGTAGGCATTTCTTTGGTCTACCCCTGAAACTGAAGCTTTTTTCACGGCAGCCTTTTCAGCTTGAAACGCTAACAAGGACGCCTCATGAAAATTACACAGCACGTGTAACATTTTATATGAATTATTTTTAATCTTGTTATTAATTTATTTTTGGAATAATGTTTCAAGAAAATAAAAAAAAAACACATCAAAACAACTAAATATACGATGTTAAAATGATGTATTTTAAGATTTACGTAAAAAATAAAATTCAAGAACACATCTTTAAATAAAAATATAAACACATTACCTCCTTGGCTGGGGCCTAAGAACTTGATAAATTGGGAGATTCAGCATTTGAAGCATATTTAGGGTGATTTGTCAATTGGATTTTTTAAAAATATTGCATTTTTAGCCCAAAGTTATCGAAGGAGAGGAAGATTTTAATTTTTAGAGTCCAGAAGACCAGTGCTGTGGTAATAGCGGCTTAAAAGACTGAACGATTCATCCACCTGTTCTAAATAATCTTATAAGAGTATATTTAGGTTTAAAAAATACAGATCTAGAACACTAATAAGAATGTTCATTAAATTAATATGGTTTCAAATGAACGTTACGCTCAGCGTGATCCATATTAAAACAAGATAAAACGTATTTTGCTTTTTAATATTAAAAATGAATATGAAAATGAATGCTAACATTTAAATAAAAATTGTTTTAATTGCTGCGAAGGTAACTGTCAAACCTGCACTTTCTGCATCTAATTCGTAATTTTTTGTACCGTGAATGTAGATAAAACAACACAAGAATACGCATTTACCATTTACACCAAGCAAAATTTGAAAGAGCGGAGATTGAAAATGAAACTGATCGTTCCGTCTTAATGCACCACTTAAGAAATTGCTTTAAAATTCATTAAGAAAATAATGAAAATTTTCAAGGTCTATAAAAAAGACCTTGGGAGTTTCGACACCCAAATACTTTTCTGGTACTAAAAACGTAGTGTACATAAGTTCGCGGAATCTTGCTCTGTAGGCTCCCGGGAATAATTTATGTTCATCTATGTGGATCTCCGGGTACACAGGTATTCTGGGAGAAGGTATAGAAAATCTGAGCTTACAGAATTGTGAAAAGAAAATTTGATGCGTCCATATGCTCCAAATATGGAGCAGACATGGTAAATAAAAAGTTTCGTTATCAGTTACGCTACTGAGGTTAGCGGTTGGTTGTTGAATAAGTATCCGAGTGGTATAATAAGACCATAAATTTTAGCGAACAAACTGATTTATTACGTGCGATATTCTCAGCCATTTTATCTGCAAAAGTGCATCGGACCCTCTTCCGCGGCGGAGCAATATGCTAAGCTCTTTTCTGGCAACCAGACACGAGCCTTTGGTGCCATATAACACCACGGTGAAGATTAATAAATTGTTTCGGAAAAATGATATTAAATATTCATATTAATTGGATACCTTTTTGATTTAAAAAGTGGTACTGTGGTATAGTCGTAAAAACCAGCGAAAACATTTTTGATTCATACGATTAATATAATATTATGTAAAAAGAAACAATTAATCCTACTCATTTAAAAATAAATTTGCTATAAATGGACCGTTTTTCAAGCATGACCCGAAGCAATGGATGTAATTGGATATCTCTTCATGTTTGTGACATAAATACTTATGTAACTGAGTGGTTATTGCCGCAAAGAAACATAATAATGCTTAGTTTGAACCAATACTACATAATAAAAGTAATCATAATCAATCAAAGGTAGTCATAAAAGTAATGAAATGAATATGGCATCTTTAGAAGGCTCATGAATTTAACTGTAGCTATATGCTTTGATTTAGCAAGCATAAAAAGGTATGTAGGTTCTTTCGGGACTTTTTTCGTTCTGGATGACATTCAAATTACATATATTTATCTGATGGTTTTGGTGTGTTTTCATTGTGCTCATGCTCCAGTTGAGTAGCAAATTTTGATTTGTTGATAGTTCAAATGAATCATTATAGACCTTGGAATGAAAATGCAATGTTTTTAATATTCTACATTGAAAAATGAACGTCAATAAATAACGTTACCATCATTAAGAATGTAGCTGATTAACAAAACTATAGTTTTAAATTAGTTTTAATTAAAAAATTAACCAATTTAAAATATTAAATTTTGTGTAAAATTTTATTTTTATTGATTACGTGTTTCGGACTCCCTGGAGACCATCTTCATACTAAATATTTTTAATTTGTTATTTTTTAATTTAAAATAATCTAAAATTATAATTATGCAGTTTCACCAAGTATTGTCAATTGATAACCTCAATGTTATTGATTAACGAAAAAGTAAAGTAAGATTCATAAACTTTTTGTGCCTTTTCATCTTTTCATCTTGGAGGGCCGTCGGTAAGGGCACATACAATATTTTTTCTGCGGAGCTTCGGGTACCGAGATACTTTACGACGAGGCATGATTATATATAGAGTGGAAACTTAATTGAGAATATGAAGTCACCATTTGTTCCAGATATGGTGAGATATAATACGAGTATGATACATTTTTTTATATGAAATACGAGTAATAAATTAAACGCAATAAATATAATATTTGGTCAAAAGATAAAACAGAAAACGAGATTTTTTATTTCCACATGGATTTTTGACGGTGTTACTCCTGGGAACACAGAAATAGGAGAAGATACAAGTTCAAGTAGACAAAAAAATAAAGGTTTCTGTAAATATACTGAACGGTGTAATTATTCAGTTACTCTTCATAAAGTACGAGTATATACGTCAGTCAAAATAAAAAAAAGGATGTATTTTTTCAGTGAGTGGTATATTTAAAATTATTATATTCCAAGCAATTAAATATACATATACTATACATAAAAATCCTTAAACGTGTCAAATCATTCAGAAAAAATATCGGCGGAAGCGGTATGCGAACCGCGGACCTTTGGAACCAAATTTTGCCCAGGTAATTATACCGCTCGGCCACCGGCCAATTTCTTCCACCTGAGATGTCTCGTCTCTGATCTTCTATATAAGTTATCATCGTATGATAGATGTCGCTATAGTATATATTCAAAGTATGTATATTTTTATTTTCTTATTATTCAATCAGAATGCATTTATTCACAAGCTTAATATTATTATTTCCGACAGTCTATTTATTTTTAGTAAGTACCACTCGGGTCTCGAACCGAAACTATAGATCGAATGGATGAGAATAACTTCTTGTAAGTACGTCGCGCACATTGCAATTAATTATTTACCTGTGTTACTGATGAATAATTTTACCTTCTTGATATTGTCTCAAGGTGACATTATCATATGGATATTTTTAATTATTTATAAGAATATTATTTTTATTATTTCAATATTCTAATCTACTTTTATAGATCATTGACTATATTACAATATTATAAGCAGTTAAATATATTTATACTATACTAAAAGATTATTATATTCCATTTGCAATGCGCTTGTTTAGTAAGCTAAAGATTCTTATATCGAATCCTGATGAAGCTTAAACTATTAATAAAAAATTCTTCTTATTAAAAATGTAAATTAAACCAGTATTTGAATCGATGAGAAAATGTTCATCGATTTATTTATTTTTAAAGTGAACGTTCGAATGCTTGTACACAACAGTCATTAATAATGATTGTCTTTATATCTGATTTTCTTAAAAGAATTGAAATATTATTTTTATCTTATGACACAACAATTTCTGTGAATAAATGGAATATTACGATCACAATGTAGGCCAGTTATGAATTTTTATAACTTTAGAGAGCAGTATAGTCACAAAAATTCATACTTTTACGTGTAAACAAACATGTTCAGCGTCGCATGCTATTAAATATACTCGTAATTCTATACGTATATATCTGATATCAAGTATAAGTAACAAGCAAAATCTTAAAACATTTTTATATTTATTAAAATTGTTATGGAAATGCCTTTGAAACACAGAGATATTTTTTATATATGAATATTCATAACTGTATGCACTAGACAGAAGAAATTCCAAGTATACCAATATTTAAATTCCCAATTTAAAAACATTAATTATAAGAAATTGTTGAGTTGTTAATTTTTAATTATAATTATGTAAGTTTCTTAATTTTTTCGTAATTATTTCTTTCCAAGTTGGAGTTTGTTTTCCTTTTTTCGTATTACTTTAAAATTTTAATCAGAAAAGGAAAAAAAGTTATTTTTCATTGTCTAGTTAGCTTTTTTTTATCTACATTTTTTTGTAAGGCTTCACGTCAATTAGTCTTTTTATGATTAGAAGAAAGAAAATATTGTTAATAAATATTTTCTCCTAAACAATATTTATTCATGGTTAAATTTTAATTAAAAAGATTTATTACTACCTTTTATAATATAGTTTTATAAATAGTTATTTTAATTAATAACGAAAGATTGATTATATTGACATCAGCATGATGTAGCCCTTGCTGACTGGTACCGAACACCTCGATCTACAATCTTTCGTCTCTTTTTTCTGTTCGCTTGTCATACATTTATGTGTCCACCATATTGGGACTACTTATATAGACCGCCGCTGGTGGTGCCAGTGCGACAGCCCATCACGCTAGTTGTGTCTCGCCTGGTGGCGAGAGCATATTGTATTGTGGCTCGGCCTAATGTTGTGACTAGTTAAAGTCCTCAATTTATAATGTTTTATCGTAAATATGTGTCAATGTGCTTCTGAATAAGTCTGTGTTATCAATCTGCCCCTAATCCTGCCATCACGCGACCTTTTGAGAGAGAGGAGGATGTTAATATAAATATAATATACACGGTAGAGCTCCGAAAAGCATAGTTGATATGGAACAAAGTAGAAAACTTGAATCTGTAGTGTTTGTATTGAAGATGGTTATATTGTTCGAGTAATATATTGACCATTAATTAAAGAGACTTAAGCAGTATGGGGAGGGAACACAAATGCCCGAAAATATTATATTTTGAAATTCACTTGTTTGACAAATATAAACCATGTATGGAGGCTTAATGTAGAGTAGTATAAGTCAGTAAAATGAATCATAATTGTATGTATGTCAGTAAAGTAGTAAAATTTCTGATCATTGAGTAAATTTATGTTTGTATTACAAGGACTGGAAGTTATACACAAATACACCTTTGTTTCTTAGGTGAGCGATGTTTTTTTAAATTTTACTTTAATACAAAATGCCGCAATCAATAACTATACATATAATGTGCTCACTTGGAGGAGCTATGAGAGGCAGAGCTAACATGGGATGAGCTGAGGATAAAGATAAAGGAGTGCACATGACGATAATGATGATGATGAGTAAAAAATCTCCTTATGCTTCTTTAGAGGCTTTAGTAAAGTATAATTTCTCCTGAAAATTGCATGTGAAATTATATTGACATAACAAAAGAGAATGTCTGCATGGGGTGTATTTATTCTATAATAATCGCAACGATATTGAACCCCTGGCATACATTTTAATAATGCCGGTTTTACAAAATTGGCCGTCGGCCAGGGCCGGAGTAGATTGTACAGCGGCCGACTGATTTGAGTTTAATCAGACGATACTACGTGCTCAGGGATATTCTCTATTGCAAGAGTGTGGATTTGGACACAAATTAATTTATATTCCAATTTAAGCGAACGCGACACATTCTGCGGCAATAAGCCACTGATTTATGCATCGACCTTACAGGGCTGCTGAAACGTACAGCCGGAATGTCAAAATCCACACACTGAGACTTAATATGAAACAAAGCCTTAAAAATACATTCTTAAGCAAGAACTTTTGGAGATTGAAGTAATTAGTAGACATATACCTAGTTATAATACAATGACGCCTGCCAAAATGCAGATCAGGCACTTACAATCGTCTGAAACATCTTTTCAAGCACGATATATAAAACTCTACACTCAAGTAAAACGGCGTGCCAGTTATGCAGCACCTGTATTATTACATTTAATTCCGAACATTACCCAACTATTTTTCTTCTAGGGATGCTTTCTTTCCATTCGCTAGAGTCCCGGAGGAAAATTGCTGCACTCAAACATTCATTCCTTCTTCTTCGCGGTTCAATTCACAACCCTGGGATTCTTGAATGTTTTAACTTCTATGTTCCAGATAGGTACACCCGTTCTCGTAGCCATCCATTGTTTTTGATCCCAGTCGATCCTTGTGGAGCTTCAAGCACTAAATTTGGTACAACGGCAATGTCGCTCCTAAATGGCCTACCAGCACACCTCGATCCTTTTCTTACATCCTTTTCCTCTTTTGTCGATGGTATTGTTCTACTTGATCTCTGTGATCTTTGACACGTGTCATCTTCTTATTCTTTTATGTTTTTTTATTTTTTATTATTTTCTCTATTTATTGTATATTTATGTATACTCTATGTTTCTAAATATTTGTAAACAATTGGAATTTCGATTCTGTATATAAATAAATAAATATTTTTTATATGGCTGTGAACCCTTCTTCTCATGTCATATGATTACCACAAATTGCCGCCACCCAGTTCATTCGGTTGCCATTATCGATGTCTTATACCCAGATATCTTTGAACCCGAAAGACCACTTGGGAACATTTATGGTTCCAGACGACCCCTAAGGCAGAAACCCGGAAAATTGAAAAAATGACAACTGTATAATGTTAATCGGTTGCTTATAAAGAGGTCGGATGATTACTCTGACATTCTTGAGGTCTAGACCATTTGGTCCAAAGTAGCGGCTCAACCAATTGATTGACACTTGATTATCAACAGGTGGTGACCTATTTAAGTTGTGGTCCGCGTCACTTTGATAATCTAACGAGAGCCACGTTAATGATGTGCTTTTGTCGCTGGGCGAATCCAATCATCGTAACAATATTGCCATATAGTGTTTTTTTTTTAGAAAATGTTTCACCTTCTATCATACGTCTATAAAGGTGGATCTGGTTGGGACTTATTTCTCGTTGCAGATAAGATATATTAGAGATAGTTTTTTCTTAAGCCCCAAGGTTCTTGCTGTTCTGAAAAGCCACCTGTAACTGTAGCCGTTTAATTTCCAATCTAAGAAAGTCACACCCATTTAAAGCAAGTCCTCGTAAGAATAGAGAATGTGTAATTGTCCAGTTTCATCAATCAAACACTTTTACATGGAAAACGTACTGTACTCGTAATATAACACAAAGGTTATATTTCCCCAATACGGTCAGTTTGTAATCTCATATTTGTGTTTATATAAAAAGTATTTAATTAACTGTAGAAATCTATTTGCATGATTTAAGCTTGGCACTCACAATCCGTATTGTAATGAACTGAATCAAAAAATACTTGTAGGGTCGTTCAGTGGGTTAAGATGCCTACCAGAAAACATAACACCTTTAGGAGGTTACGGGAGGCTTCAGCATTCTGTCTAACCCACGTCAGGCAAACATTTCAGGCAACTATTCAATCCAGTTCGTTTCAACTTTGTTTGAGTGACGGTTTTGCAATTTGAAATATAGAAATAATTAACGTTAATGGATCAGAATTCTCAATGAACGAATTTACTACACTGATTCAAAAGTCAAAAATATGAGCTACTTTTCAAGTTAATTAGATAATTTAATTTGCTAAATACATGTGAGAATAAGATTGAATTTAAATTAAAGTAAATAATTTACATGTTTGTTTGAACCCTCAACTTCAGTAACGAAATATTTTGTATCGGTATTATACCAGATCCGCCTATTTAAGTTTCACCAAATACATCATAACAACATAGTCAAAAGAATTTTTCATGTCAATAAGAGCTTGAAGAATATGTGGCTTAAGCTTATAGTGTTTCGAGGTTATTGATCGCTAGTTAACCTTATAACAAAATAGTAAGATCGCTAATATTTGCGGTGCGTAAAGTGTTTTTCGTGATAAATTATGTAAGTTAATTTAAAATATTGATATTGTTACTATATGCGTGTACTTAGATGAAACTGAGCAAAGGGGAAAGTAAATAAACTTAATTATATCTACTTTTTAATGCATGAAAATAACCTAGAGTCTATCAATAAAAAAGCAGGACAGTCAGTATGATAGTTTCACAAAAAAATATTTTTTATTTTTATTATGATGGTAAGAATGGTTATATAAATTCTTCAAAGTAAGGTGAAATCCTTGGTCTAGATAATATAGAACAAGAAATTAATGCGATCGAAACGGTGGGGATAAAATAACATTTTTAAATAGACCAATTAATAAGTAAATAATGTCCCAATACCTTTTTTTTTTTGTTAAATTAAGTGGTTTCAAAATTAACGTGATTAATCAACAGTTGTCGATAATGTTCACAAAAAATTTAATTTTATCATGGGAAATTCATGAAAGAATATTTCAGTATGATATATGTTCCGGGAGAGAGAAAAACAAATGTCTTTTGTTGAGAAGCGCAAATGGAGATTTTTTACTGAGAAAATAAATATCCTTCTCATTTCTCATACAAGGGACGATTTTAATCTTATCAAAATCCAATATCTTTCGAATGCGAAAAAAAACCCGAAGCGGATTTCGTCGAATGTGTGAAGTCGACGCGGTGTTTTCCTGGTGTTAAAAAAACATTTTTCAGGAAGGTTTTATAAGAAAATTTGCCTTTCGCAGGGACCTTGTAACCTCTTTCCTTTCAGATTCAGGCAGCTACACGAACATCTATGTACAATTCAGTCTTATGCATGGTGTTCTAGACTTATTCGATTACTTCTTAGCTTCGTAAGCTTCGTCCGTCCAATGAATTTAGCCTCGCCTCTTTCAAGAATCTTATCAGTAAAATAGTAATATATACATTAGTAATAAATAGTACTCTTACATATGTTTGTAACTAACATTGACACTCACAAAAACTGAGGCAAGTAATATAATTATTAAGATCTAATCGATGAAACGTTTTGTCAAGTAGTCCCGAAAAAAATCTTATTACTTCATTTAAATGTGCGCGGAAAAAATATGTGTCTTATAAGAAATTGACAATATAATATTCAATAAATAAAAATATTTTCGTCGTATGAATTCAAATATTTAAATGGTATGCTATTATATTGATGACCTATTTACATAATATTAGAATGACAACTTGTACACATAGACGAGGCAACGGACTACTGCGTTAGTGAAGTATTTTTGTAATGTAATATGGTGAAAATCATTGATATGACAAGTTATTATCAATTTGCAACGAACCTTTTTGATTATAATAAAAAATATAAGGGCTAAGATATTGGCTATGTTTATAAATATCCAGCGAAAAAGAGTGGAGGAGAATAGAAAGAAATTACAAGTTTATTCTTGCTACAATGCTAAGACTATTGGTTAACTCGTCAACTGGACTTTTACCTGTATAATGGTTTACACACATTGCGGTGTAAAAAAATTGAAATTTATAGCTTCAAGTTACAGTCATTCTGTATATAATATTTACGTAGGCACTTTAATATTCTATCTATCTTACATTTTATTCGATGAAAGCTACTTTAAACTCATTACGATTTAGTAATGCTTTTTTCACTAAAGGTTTTTTATAACGAAATTCTGACAATTCACGGAAAACTCATTTCAAAATAATTTTAGATTCATGTCTTGTAAGATGTATTTCTGAAAAATAAAATCAGATCTAAATTATAATCTAAGCTTATGTTCAGTATTTACATAGTAGACGTGTTTTTTCTACCTACCGTTCAATTTAAATAAATTTCTCCAAACCTTCTAAATAACAAATACGCTAATTTCATCAGTGTTTATACATTTAAATAAAATATATATTGTATATTAATAAAGTGGTACCTAAATAACAGTGCCCCAACATAAGAGTTTTTTGAGATAAGACCCGTCGAGGCAGTGATTTTTTGCTTTGAAATACGAGCAAAATTTGTGATACAAGCAATCGGCTTAGCGGGTCGGCCGGTTGCTCACGAACCGCACGTCACGCTTGTCCGCGTGAATGGGGGATTCTGTGGCCGGGGGGCCACGGTCAGAGAATCAGTTAGCAGTGTGCCCTAGCTGTCAAAGCATCATCAATAAGTTGTGCTCACATTTTGCGACTTTTGTACATTTTGCTTTGAGATACGAGCAAGGTTGCGGAACGAATTAAACTCGTCAAGGTACCACTATATTTGATTAAAACGATTAAATACATAGATTATTTCGATATCCGTTCTATATCAGGAACATATGGTCACCTCGAATCACCACTACTCATTGATATCAGTTGCCTTGTCTTCATACATCTCTGTACTCGAAGGTTTATCTGGGAACATAAATGGTTTCTGATAACCTCCAAGGCAGAAGACCAGGCACATGAAAAACCAGATGTTTTAACCTAGACATATTTTAAGTGATTTTTAGATCCGAATTTTTATGAAGTCAGTTCGTTAACCCGTTGCTCTTGTAACCTAGATCATTTGGTCCTAAGAAGTGTCTCCACCCAACCAACAACCCAATGTAAACAAAAGGAGGTAACCAAACCAAGTTTTGGTCCACATTGTTGCTTCTTCGATAATCTTATGAGTATATTATGGCTGAACTAAGCTACCTAGCTTACTTTAATCCCGAATCAACGATTATAAATGGATATTTAATATTTTTAATTCAAATTAAATAATATGAAAAAAAATCAAGTATCACGAATGATGGTTTTTGGTGGCTTATTGATTTTTTTAAATTTATTTATTATTTTGCACGTGACAGCTAATAAAGATAATGTTGACGAAGAGTAAATTTTAAAATGTTTTTTTTTTTTTAAATTTTTAAATAAGAGATTAGAATTCATTACGCCAAACATTAACTTGATAATGGTTCAATGAAGGCCGACCCAGATAAAAATGTTATCGGATTTAAATCATGTTAACCTCGAGCTGGATAAAAGTTTGCCGGAACAAAATAATAATTAATGGTTACTAATAAAACTTGGCAACCGGATGAGTGGATAGATAAATACCATTAAGGCTTCGGTGATTAATTTTCACTAATTAGCGATCAATTATCGCGGAAGCTTAAAACATTATCGATTGTCCTTTGGACAGTTTTTTTATTATTATACGAGTATTAAAAAAAATGGAAACTTTTCTTTGAAGTATTTAATTAATGGGTCGTAATTATTTAGTAATCTGCCAGTAGTAAATAACTAAAAAGATAAGTTAAAAATAATCAAATGGCAGTACAAAAATATTAATCAGCAGTAGAAAAAGAATTAATTGGTAAGAAATAATTAATGAATGGTAATTAATAATAGGTTAGGTAAGGTTACGTTTCCATTTAATGGATCATTTTACATTTTTTTTTTCAAATATTGAATATATTACTGACATTTTAATATTTTAACTGACCACATTCTGCTAACACTGCTAATATATTTAATCAACTGCCGATTAATTATATTTACTGCCAATTGATTTAACTTACTGCGAAACTATGAATTAGTTACTGAACAAATAAATAAAGGACAAAAATAATTGAGTCCAGGGTTAATCAATATTTTGGATTTCTTTATCATTTTTTTTCTTGTTTGTTATGAATGAAACACGGAAGGTCATCATATTATATATACAAGTTTTATTAAAATAGTAAGTAGTAACAGTTACTTGTTACTCAATTATTCATTGTCTACGTACCAACGTTACTGTTCAGTCATTATTTAAAAAAAATGTTCTATAATATCAGTCAAAATTTATGCTAAATTGTTTTAATACATCGGTTAGAATACAGAAAGTTGAAAAAATTATAAAGGTCAATTTTCAAAATGAAATTGGTCATATTTTAAGTATAAAATTAAATTTAAAAGAATAAGAAAATGACGTATTAATTGTAATCGTATACTAATACCTACAAAAAAATTGAAAACCTAAATGTGTATTTTAAATTGTTCTGTCATGTTTTTATGTGTTATCATGAAATAAACTATAGATTATTATTATACTTAATACTTTTAAATACAGTTTAATATACAAAATGAAATAGTCACATTCTATTTGAAAATTGTATATTACGCTATATGTAATTAATATATTTAACTATTTTTTTTGAATTTATCAAACTGTATAATTAAAACGAAAACCCATTTTCAACATTTATGTATTATTCAAGATTGCTCTGTAAATATCGCAGACAGTCTGTGTGGCTTCCTTTGGTTTCAATCAATGATCAAACAAAAGGATTATGTAATATTGTAGTATTTTTCACTTCAATATATGATTTTTCATTTTACTACTACGGCAAAAAGTCATAATAATAAAATCATTGCTAATATAGCCATATAGTGGACTTAAGATTAGAGCATATTATTTAAAATTAGTTTAAAATAAGTTGAAATTTAATTTTGTATTAAATTTTATTTCTCGAAGAGAAAATTGCGTTTTCCGACGAAAAAAGAGAGTTACCTTACCGCAAAAAAAATATATTTGGAACATAAGAGAAAAATATTTCAGAAGAAAATTAAGCATTGAAACATTCACGACGATTAATTGATTCACTGGATTGGGTGCTAGAGAAGGATAAATATACAAAAATACAATATACGCTTTAATTTGCTATAATATGACAACATCCCCTTTACTAACGGAAAAGATGACTTCATGTCGCTCAGATCGTTATTAGAACAGATGAGGAGCAAATGAGCAACACAAAGACTTTTTCAGAAACAAATTGACATATTTTCGACAAACTTGATAAACGTTCGGTCCGGGTAGAGCTACATGCTTTCAGGCGCCGGACCGATCTCAACACGCTACTAGTCGCAGTTGGAACTCAACTGATTACTGGCCACCGGGTACCCGTTAGTCGGTGATACCCAGCGTCGAAATTAATTAAATGGCGATCCACAGAACTACATCTGTCAAACACAAATAAAGTGACACATGCGTGTCTGACGAGCGAACAAAGTTAAGAGACGAAATATTGTAGATCCAGGTTATCGGCACCAACCTGTAACGGCTATATCGAGCAGATATCAATGATTTTTAGTAAACTCATAACAGTGTTTTACAACAATATCAAAGCATGTCACGAAAACTCAACGGCAACCGGTGGCGAACAGTAAAATTGTCATCTCATATATTTGAAGCCTGTTTCAATTGGATTCGCTCTTTTTTCGGTACAAATTATTTTAGATTGGCGAAAATAAATAGTGTGTATCTATTACTAGCCGAACAGTCAAATATATCAAGATATAAAAAATAATATCGAATTTAATTTTACGTTTCTGTAGCACGTACTCGTATTTACGTACATTAAGAGCCCGGGCGTGTGTCGGACACGCTGCTCTAATGACGGCGGCGGCGCGAGCTATGCGACCATTATTCTGAGAATTTCCAATAAAAGTTGGCGATAATCGACGGCCGCCCCGCCCTGCGTTACAGGGCCGCACTGTGCAGTATTTAAAATAATGCAATCAAAATATTTATCATTATTATTTGAAAAAAGGTTTTATTCGAACCTCCAATCTTTGGAACATATATGTAATATTGGTTCACAAAGTATTTTATACCATGATAACCAAATTCGTTGGTCTTCTGAACTCTATTATTATAGATTAATTCCTATTGCATGCATCCACAATCAACAGACTTGTATTACACTTGCTGAACATTCACTATATACGTCGACCATTGAATAACAGTTTCAAAATTTATACCAAATGCCATCGGTAAGCTTTGGAATGCTCTTCGAGTATCTGTTCTTCCTCCTACATAAAATCTGGGTCTCTTCAAAAAACAGATTAATATATACATGCAATCTCCCCAACCCACGCACAAACACAACACACATTTCTCGCATGCAGCATTCAGTCGTCCTCACTGAACTTCATGGAGCCCACTGGTCTTGAACGGCAATGTTCTCCTGCATGCGTTTTCTTAAAAAAAGGAGTAGTAAAGGTGAAGGAGTTCAAGAAGCAGTGCAAACATCGGATGAAGCAAGGTTAATGGCAGCTGACAGAGCCTTTGTGATGGCAGTTTGTAACTACTTTATACAGTAATAATGATGGAGATGGCTGTGAGACATGGTGCCTATCTGAAAGTGATAAAAAAAAGACTAGAGGCCTTTGAGATGTGGTCGTACAGAAGAATTCTCGGAATTTCCTGGAGATACCACGTCACGAACAATGAGGTTCTCAGGATAATCAAGGAATATAGGCACCTAATAAGAACCATCTCAGAGAGGCGAGCCCGATGGATTTGTCACATCATGCGCCACGATGGTCTTTTTCACGATATTGTGGAGGAGATGGTTGAGGGTAGAAACTGTAGAGGGCGCCATAGACGGGAGTATTTGCAGCAAGTATTCGAGGACATGAATTGTAGCGCTTACGCTGAGCTGAAAAGGGTTGCGGAGGACCGAAAGGAATGGAGATCGAGATGCAAGATTCTGTTGCTGCAAACCAATCGACCGGATTGATACTACGATGGAGAAAATGGCTAAGATGTCATTTAAATAATATAACTCTGTATTATAAAAATACCATATTGTATACTGTTTTGTACGTTCTTACATAATCCCGTAAATTAATATGTATATATTTAATTTTTTTTTCTCATGTTTATAAAAAATTCTTGGCCCACCCTGTATCAGTGTTTATAAAAAAGATATAGCACGCAGAGGCTCTATTGAAATAGTTAATGATTATTTTACTCCATGCTTATGAGTGTCAAATATATACCCTTATTGGAGACTTGGTCGCCTCGATATTGCTTTTCAGCCATATCCAAAAGTAATTATAGCACATAATAACGATTTTCAATCAATGCCGTGCGGAGTTGATGGTCGGACAGTCTGCCGACATCTCAGCAGAACAAAGACTGAAAGTACTCCTATAGACTATTTTTTGTGTTGCGCTGGACACATTTCACGAGATTATAATATTAAGTCTCGTATTGCTACGCAAGGCAAATATAAATAACACGCCAAAATAATGGTCTGTTGCTTTTGATATTGAATGTTTATTTTTTCATTTAACTTATACAATGTAAATGTACGAGTGTATACTCTGACATCTCCCGTCTTTAAAAAGATGACAAGTCGCGGATTCAACAAAGTGGCCGCGTGGAGGAAAGATGCAGGAGCAGATAACCAAGCAAAAAAAACTTGTTTTTAAAGCACAATTCGCATTTATTTCCGATAAACACTTGAATTCCCCGTTTGATCGTAACATGACGTAGATTCCGTCTCGATCGAACGGAGCTTGACTGACAACTGTCCGAAACAATGTGACAAGCAGAGCCGCCAAGGCAATCGCGGCAAAAAAGCATATTAAAGATGACAGTTGCACCAACATGAAACTGTCATAACAAATAAAATGGCGTATGCAAACGCCGTGTAATATTATATAAATATAACTAACATTATTGGTGGGCATGTCAGGCGAGCGAACAAAAATAAGAGACAAAAGATTGTTTTTGGAGGCTTTACGGCATCAGCCATAAAAGAGATATATCAAGCTGATATCAACTCGTACAAGTTGTTTTTTTACTAAAGAGCAGTTATTAACACTATATTAATTTTAAAAATGTGCACAATTGTCGAATATGAATTTCCTGGCATTAATCAGAGCCTTAAATCATCTATTAAATTTAAATAAGAAAAGTGTACTTGTATGTGACTAAAAATGTCATACAAACGTTTGATTTCCAATATATAGTTTTTTTTTCTTATGTAAACAGGAGAATACCGACAGATGGTGATAGTAATTCTGAAGTCTCATCTGCGGAATTCTATGACGCTTACCATGGTGTATATGACTAAATGCTGCATGTGGAGGATCCGCCAACGTCATAGACTACAGCCCGAGATTCACGCATCATCCTTTATTATTACAGGAATTTACTATGAATGGGTGGTCTTCACGGGACGACTTTCGTCTATCACCAATTTTTAATTAATAGGCTATGACTGACATTTTACGGGTGATGGATCAAATTCACACCAACCGGGGTATTTTAGAGCTAAGAAATCGATTAAAAATCCTTTTTCTTTTTAATCTCCGTCGGGGATCGAACCTACGACCATTGGCTTTCAAAGCAAACGCTTTACCATTGAGCTATGACCGCCGGCAAATGAAACACAAGGTTCTAATATTTTTTTATCGCTTCAGTCATACTCTTCTAAATTTGTACGATTGAATGATGATTTTATGGGTACCCTAAGCTCTATTGTTATTATTGTTTTTAAAATATTATTTTTTTTTATCAGATTTCCAAACCAAAACATTTCTTCTTCGTAGTATCAATCCGGTGGATTGGTTTGCAGCAACAGAATCTTGCATCTCGATCTCCATTCCTCTCGGTCCTCCACAACCCTTTTCAGCTCAGCATAAGCGCTACAATTCATGTCCTCGAATACTTGCTGCAAATACTCCCGTCTAGGGCGCCCTCTACAGTTTCTACCCTCAACCATCCCCTCCACAATATCGTGAAGGAGACCATCGTGGCGCATGATGTGACCAATCCATCGGGCTCGCCTCTCTGAGATGGTTCTTATTAGTTGCCTATCTTCCTTGATTATTCTGAGAATCTCATTGTTCGTGACGTGGTCTCTCCAGGAAATTCCGAGAATTCTTCTGTACGACCACATCTCAAAGGCCTCTAGTCTTTTTTTATCACTTTCAGATAAGCACCATGTCTCACAGCCGTACATTAAGATGCTCCAAACAAGTGTTTTGGCAAGTTGCTTGCGGAGCCCTAAAGAAATATTCTTCGACTCAAGAATTTTGGCTTTTTTATTGAAAGCTAGCCTTGCTTGATGTATTCGACTGTTGACTTCTTTTTTTGTTCTGCCATCCCAGGTGATTGTACTTCCAAGGTATACCAATTCTTTTGCATCTTTTAGGGGTACTCCTATTATGTTATGATATAAGTAAAAACATAGGAATTCGACAACAATTATCTTAAATTGAACGCCTTTTACAGACGTTTATTTGATGGTGCTTTAATACAATGTAATTGATGAAACTCTTACCTATATTTAACATGTCATATCTTGCATATCACATGCATGTCATATTTACAGCTAAAATATTTTATAAAATATGTTTTTTTTTGCACGTTTCTCAGACTAATTAAAGGTTATTAAGATATTTATAATGTAGTAGGTATATTAACTTGAAATGCCTTTCCAATTCCTTTTGTTGCATTCAAAACATAATTTATAATTGATATTCTGATGTTTGTTTGCTTTAGATTCAAAACTTAAGTCCAAGCTTTCGTGGATCTCAAAGGACCAAGACGAATTCATAATAAAGATACCTCGAGGACAACCCGTAATTATGATTTAATAACGCGAGTACCAACAATACCCGAAACTTTGTACTCGCAGTAATATCATAAAAGCCATCGAGGACTTCGTGGAATTCTTCAAAGAAGGGTTTGGTCTCATAGGGACTTGCTAGTGTATGCGGAAGGTCTGATTTCGGTTAAGTAGAGGTCCGACAAATTTTTGGGTCCAACGTGCCGTAGAACCGCGTAAATTATCGTTTGCTTTAAAGAAACAATGTCGCCAGTAATGCTAAGTGCTCAAGGGGCATCCGAGAATGGTTGGGAGGCGTGTGATTTGTGAAACAGACCCCCTGGATTAAAGGGACATATGTTAAGAATAAGAATGAAGAAAAAATCAACTGTTTAATTAAATTTTCTCAAAACAAAAAAAAAACTGATTTCACTGAGAGTACATTTTTTTTTAAAAATTTGATACCATTGTCGATAAAACATGATGTCATAAGTTGTTGATATGATTTATTCTAGTGATAACTTTTTTCTTCGAGACCTTAAATTAAGATACAAATATAATATCTTCTGTATAATATCGGTTGAGAATCTATAGCGTGTAACCAGGATGCTTTAGGGTGTTTAAAATAAGGTCAGTGGTTATGGTTCTGAAGAAAAGTACTTGCTCACTAAAGTAAGAGATATGTGTTGGGTTTAATTTCCAATTAAGCTTCAAATTAAGTTGATTTTTAAGCTCTATAAATGCGAGTATATTGGGTGGCGTGAAATCAATCACTAACTGTAAAATTCCAGTCATAGTCTATTAAACATATTATTATATATTCTGGAATATGGGAGTTTAGTTTGGAATCCCAATAAATCCAAATACATTTTCATGCTCGAAAAAATTCATAAAAAAATTCTCCGACGTCTTTATTTTTATATTTACGGTAACTATTCATTCAATTCATTTAATTCCGAACATTACCCAACTCTTTTCCTTCTAGGGATGCTTTCTTTCCATTCGCTAGAGTCACGGAGGAAAATTGCTGCACTCAAACATTCATTCCTTCTTCTTCGCGGTTCAATTTACAACCCTGGGATTCTTGAATGTTTTAACTTCTATGTTCCAGATAGGTACACCCGTGCTCGTAGCCATCCATTGTTTTTGATCCCAGTTGATGCTTGTGGAGCTTCAAGCACTCAATTTGGTACAACGGCAATGTCTCTCCTAAATGGCCTACCAGCACACCTCGATCCTTTTCTTACATCCTTTTCCTCTTTTGTTGATGGTATTGTTCTTCTTGATCTCTGTGATCTTTGACACGTGTCATCTTCTTATTCTTTTGTGTTATTTTTATTTTTTATATTTTTCTCTATTTATTGTATATTTATGTTTACTCTGTTTCTAAATATTTGTGAAAATTGGAATTTCGATTCTGTATATAAATAAATAAATAAATAAATAAATAAACAACATTGGTGGTAGACGAAAGTCGGCCAGTTAAAATCATCCGTTAACAGCGACTCGCTGTAAAAATGATGGTTTGTAAATGCCAAGTTGTAGTCTAATCACGATGGCAAATCAACTCTCTGCTTTTAGCGCATGGTCTTTCTTAAATGGCAAGCGTTACAGATGAAATTTCTGTATCACCTGTATAACATAACATGAAAAAACGGTAAAGGGATGTGATGCTCACATACATTCAAAAGCATTCAAAAGAAGCAGAAAAAGATCTTTAACTACCTGGTGGTCTTCAGTGTACAAATAATTTAAGAGAGGTTATCCTGGCTTGCAGTGTAGGAGGAAGAACGCTTAAAAACGGGATAAGTAAAAGAAGGTAATAAATAATTTGAAATAATTTATTATTTTGTGTTACGCCACCGGGAAAACTTCATTGTTAAAACCTCCTTACAATTGTACTGTGTATTCATCTTTTTTGTACGTGTGAGGTTCCAGAATAATATATTAGAGAGGTATTAGTCGGGTTTATTATGTGGAAAGTGCTGATTATTATTACGAGCATCCGTCCAATAAAAAATAAGTATTAACTAAAAAAATCCATTTAAAGAGAATTAGGTTTATTTTTTAATGCGAAAAAATAAAAACAGAAGCTTTTAAAATGCCTTTGGCAAATATTCCGAAGGTTTTTTCTCCGTAATCTAATATTTTCGCTACAGCCATTCAGCTTTTTTACAACACGTTTCGGCGCTTTGTTAACTTTTACGTTAAATTCACGTGAAATACACCACAAAAGAAAGGCAAAATGGTGGCATTTCAAAAAATAATTACTGATTAAGTTTAAAGGCACATCGTTGTACAACACTTTACGACAAAATACTTCAAACAACAAAGTGATATAATAATATTGTGATGTAAAAATTCAAAAAAGGTTTACTCTATTGTAAAAAAATAGTTTTAAAATATGAGATAAATTGTAAAAACCTTTAGAACTAATAATTTTAATATTTTTTTGGTTTATTTTAATATAATTTTGCTTTGTGTTTGGAAAATTTTCAAAAAATTTGAAATGTTTCAAATACTACTTTATTCATCTTACAAATAACATATAAATGAAAAATATATTTCCAGTATTAAAGCTGTATATGTTATGTTGTGAGATATATGGATTGGGCGCTAGAGAGTGTAAAAAATCTCGAAAAATCTCAAGAAATCAAGTACTCTTGATACTATATTACGAAATTATCAATATTTATCTTCCATATTACTTGTAGTAGAGAAAAAAATGTGATAATGTCATCGAGTTAACGTACTTTAAACAATCAGTTTGAAAAATTTATGTATTATTGAGTCGAATTAGAATAAACCAAGGCAGTATTAAAATTGTTAAACATTTACATTTTTAAATATAAATAAACGTTGTCTGCTTTTGTATATATAAAATTCATTACATTTTTGGAACGATACTTAAGAATGGCTTCGTCAAGAAACTATAACAGATCATACATAATAGAATTAAACAATTTTATCTAATGAAAATCTTTCATTTACACATTGTATTTACACATTTGACTAGTTTTCTGTATTGTTACATAGAAACCAAAAGCGCAGCACTTGCAGTAAGAGGTAGTTATCTGGTTTGTTAGTAATCCAGCTTTATGTTTCGTACTGCGTAATTCCACTTTAACTAGTGAGTAGCGAATAAGAGCTTATTGTGATTCGAGGTCTGTACGTAAATGCTGGATTAAAGGCCATTGCGTTAGGAAGCTAAGCTAAGATAAACCAAAAGTTAAAATTTTCAAGTATTTTAAAGACACATATAAAAAGTGTATCCTCTTCATCATCACCAGCTTGTATTCATCCACTGTTAAGCGAAAGCCTCCTGCATAAGTCTCCATCTTCTTCGATCCTCCGTTTTCCACAACCGGTCAAGACCAATGCACTCTATGACGCTCAGCCAGGGAGGCTGGACGCTGCAGGGGGTCGGCCAATGCTTTGTTTGCCAGTTCTTGGGCGCCATTCTAATAATTTTCTTTCCCATCGACCGTCGTCTCTTCGACACATATGTCCTGCCCATTGCCAATATTCGTTAGTTAGCATCCTCTTCATAATTATCATAATTTCAAATTCTTTTGCAAATTTAAGCTTTTGAACACCACAAGCTGTCACCACAAAGCTTTATTAGTAGCCACGGTTCCCATCAATTATATTTTGTCAGCTTTGCCTTCCGGAGCTTTGCCGAGTACTTTTACGGCTTTTTAGAACGGCAAGAACGTGAAAAAAGTCTGAATTTCATGCTCTCCTGCGGAAACCTGTTCTTTGAAGCTAATATACGGATGCATTAACTTATGTCACTTGCGAAGATTTGTAGCCGTACAAAAAGATGGGGATTCTACAAACGCTATAAATTAATAAATAAAAAATGTTATAAATATATTTTTAGTATTCATTTTGATATCCATTTCAATATGAAATAGATAAATATTTCGTATCGTGTTTTAACATAGATCACACTGAGCGTTGCTTAATTACTTGCTGAGAGACCGCATTTTCACCCTTAATGAAGACTTCATCACTTTCAACGTCTATGCTAATACATGTTGTAAACTATGAAGCGTTCATTGAGGACGAAACGGCGGTCTTCCAGTGATTGATTATATAAATAGTAACATTAAGGTTATCAACTGACATTACTTGGTGAAACTGCATGATTATAATTTTAAATTAATTTTAATTAAATAAATAATAAACTTAAAAAATATAGTTTTGATTCACATTTATTTTAACTGATTACAAGTTTCGGCCTCCCTAGAGACCATCTTCAATAATTTATTATGAGTATTTATGTATATTTAAGACAGTTATTGATTTCTAAGCATTATTTATATATTTATAATTCTAAATTAATTTTAATAAAAAAAAAACAATAAATTATTGAAGATGGTCTCCGGGGAGGCTGAAACATGTAATCAGTTCAAATAAATGTGAATCAAAAGTTTTTTATTAATTTAAAATTATATATATGTAAATAGTGTTTAGAAATCAATAACTGTCTTAAATATGTATAAATACTTATTTTAAATAGCTTATTGAACCCACCAATAATTAAAAACATGACAATGTTGATCACATTCAGCATTAATTTATTGTAATGCATTTTTTTGTTTTAAGCATAACTTAAACTTGTTTAATCCTAAAAACAAAAAATATTCTCCCAACAATGTAAGGATATAAAGAATTTCACAATGAGTTACAATGGACGTAAATAATAGTTTTAAAATATAATTCACCAGAAGAACATAATAGTGTAGAGGTGGTTGGGTTGATCGACCGGGTAACATCTGGACATCGGCTCCATAGAGCGCGATGAAAAATAAGTACCATCAGGGCTTTAGTGATCTTTAACTGAATTCGTTTTTCCTAGTCGAGATCGTGCTCTCGATATAAAATGCATCAGATAATTCATGCATTTGTAAGGATAAGCGTACCGAGGTAATGCAAATGAGTCGCGACCGGTAGTCCGAGGTGCAATAGTATACTTGTACAACGAATATTTTTAAAATTTAATATCATTTAAATAAACTGAATATTATTTTGAAAATCAATTACATTACTTTTTTATAAATGATGAACATTTTTTTACAAAAAGGTTAAGATATGGCGGTGGGAGTGACTAAGTGATGAATAAGAAAACAGTTAAGGCTCTTTTTACATTCTTATTAGATAGGATGATTAGCCTGATGCTCCAGAGGCCTGGAAAATTTTCCTCTAAGAGGCACTTCAACCTAAAACATAGAAGGGGCTGATAGATGAAAAATCGCCGCAAACAATACAGAAAAAAACTCTGTTATTAATCAAAAATGCGTGTGTTTTAAGAGAGTTATCTGAAGTACCTTTAATTCTATAGTATTCTACGCAAATTTCAACAAACGACAGTAACATATTGTAAAAGCGGTTTTTGTTAGTTCATCGAAGTTGAGCAATATCAGACATGAACCAAAACATGGATGGGTTCCCGCCTATTTCTTATGACGTATGGAACCTAACGGTTTTGTGAGCATCAGGATAATCATCAGGTCTTTTAAAATTCAGATTAAGATTATTATATTTACATATATATTTTAAATTAAGGTAAGGACAATAAGAACTGACAAAACAAAGTGGCAGAGATTTGTGGTTTGCCAAAAATGTAACACACGTGAAAAGAAAGCGTTATATAAAATTAAACAGGTAAAACATAAATCTTTAACCAATTTATTACAATATTGTTACTTACATGGCCACCGAGTGTTGACCTCAATTGTGATGATTCGCCCGTCGACTACAAAGACGCGAATGGCTTTATTTGCGTCGAAGAGCGGCGGGGGTCGAACCCGCGCGCTTGGTGAATATAAAACTGAGCATTAGTGACTGGGCCACTGCTCCGCGGTGAGGGTTGGAGGGTAGGGGGGGGCAGCTCACCGGAAACGGAAGGAAGCTGTTTCGAGTGGAGGTCGCATCGATTCACATATAAAATGAAATAAAGTAAGTTGCCGCGTTTAACTGATAAATGCTCGATTACTGTATCAGTTTCATCATCATCAGCCTGTGTCTACTGTTGAATGTAGGCCTCCCGCTTGGGTCTACATTATTTTCGATCTTTTGCCCTCCTCATTTAAGTTACTCTCAATATTCTTCTGTTGTCGTCCATCCGTCTTGAAGGGGATCGTACATCTCTTTATTTGCCACTTCGTGGTCGCCAATACAATTCTTTTCTTTCTCATCGTACGTCCTACCCATTGCCACTTGAGTGTGATTTTTCGTTAAGTAATCTCCATTACTTGGGTTCTTCCTTGAATATCCTAGTTTCGGATTCTACTTTTGGAGACACTCCAAGTATAGATTTCTTATGCTGGTTAAATTTTATCTTATATTTAAGACCTGCTGTTAGATTCCACGTCTCTGCTCCAAAGGGTAAAAGTGGGAAAATGCATTGGTTAAATGCCATAATTAACTATGTTTTTCAAATGATGCCCATGCCAGTTATCATTTATGCTTATTTTAATATATATTTAATGCTTATTTAAAAACAATGAATTGTTATTAAGTGACAATACTTGGTGAAACTGCATAATTAAAATTTCATATTACAATTCAACAAATTAAAAATAATATTTTTATTTCATATTTATGTTTAAGTGATATTTCGAACTCCATCAGATCCATTTTGAGTAGTAAACGCTCTTATCTTACACCAGAGTATTAATTTATTTCGTTCATTTCGTTTTATATATTTCAAATAGTAATACGACGAGTTAATTTTTTTGCCAACCCTGGTCCTCAACCTTGAGGAAGTTCTTAACGAAAGCACGTCTTTAAATTTGATTCCACGAGTTGACCCACATTTTGGCGGAAAGCTGCAAAAAACATTAACTACAAAAACAAAAATATAAAAAGACAAAGAGTTAGTTATCATTGAAGGGTTTTTTTTTATTATCAAAACATAAAGATCAAAACATCCGAATTCAGACAAAGAATATTCATATAAATATTATTTTTACATTCCAGTCCGCGTGTAGAGACTTGGTTTATATCTTAACAAGAAAAATCATATTAAATGTTGATTCGGTGCTTTAAATTTATATGTCTTCTAATCAAATCATTCAGAA
The DNA here is from genome assembly GCA_022606575.1 of Glossosoma conforme. Lineage (NCBI taxonomy): Eukaryota > Metazoa > Arthropoda > Insecta > Trichoptera > Glossosomatidae > Glossosoma > Glossosoma conforme. The sequence continues at coordinate 109,235 of JAGTXR010000168.1, forward strand.
CAGTGATCATAATAAATGTTATCTTCATATAGTTTTACGATTATTGTTCTTATGTTGCGAGGTTTCAGTAATACCTACAAATATTGAGGTAATATGTATTTTTATATCCTTGGGTTGCTGCCAAAAATAATAAAAAAATATTATGGTATAATCTAAATTTTATCTTTTTCACAACTATAATCAACTTGTAATAATCAATTAGTTGTATCCATTGAATAAATCAATTCATTCAAACGAATGAAAATAAAAATTTATAGTAATGTTATACTTAACGCAATTACGCACTTTATTTATAAAAAAATAAATCAATGACGTAATAACTGATGCAAATATGTAAAATAAATGTGTCAAAAATTTTCTGGTTGTAGTCTATTTATTTCATGAAATAGTTAACAGCTTTAACTGTCAGCCTCTGAAACACCGCGGTTCCCTCTGTCTCAGGGATTGCCGGTAGATTTCATGATTAACTCTAACGACTATGGTCACCTATATTTTGCAGTGCCATTTTAATATATTTTGTAAATATTATTTTATGATAAACATACATAACAGTCGAATAGTCAGTGAAGTTAATTTTGTATAATCGTTATATTAATTTTTAATTATCTGTTATGTCATATCTACGAGTATATGTGATGTTTTAATGTTTGTACTGTACTCCATAACTTTGGAATATGTTCTGTCAAATAAATAATTATCTTCATTGTAATTGAATTACGAATAGATATGAATGAAAAAACTTTTTTTTTGCTATGGACATTAAGTATGTGCCATGGTTTATCATAAACATATTCATGGTTAAACACAGTAAACTTATTCAGTCTCTAAATTACATTTTCCACCATTTTTTTTATCCAAATCTATTACTACAAATTGCCGCCACTCAGTTATGTCGATTTGTATTGATCGTACCTTGTTCAAGGGCGTATATGCTCTCTAAGGTCCTAATAATATATAAGATTCCTGATAACATCCAGAGCAAGACCACGAAGAGATGGCAGTTGTAGAATTCCAATGCTCCAGAGGCTTAGACAATTTGGTCCAAGAGACAGCTCAATCCATTGAAAATTAAGACAATTAAATTATATTAATAATTATCAAAAGGCTGAACCACCGAATTTGTACACACAACGAGAAAAAATATTATGTAAAATGACGCTAAAAATACTTTTTCGGTGCTAACAATATAAAAAATCATCATTATCTTCATCATTAATTTTTATTACGACTATTATTCTTCGTTCTATTAAATTCTAAGAAATGGATTAAATTCCTGAAACTTGATTCGACTGTATTTGATGCCCTGCAATTTTTTCAGCGCACTATAAAAGACACAGTTAATATTCTGAATACGCTCAATACACAAAATATCTTCTAATAATTTGTACGACAACCTGCTAAGATAATACTTTTGTTCACTTTTGTGTAAACACATCAAGTGGAAAAAAAAACTTAAAAATATACATGCAAAGTGTATTTTGTATTTTACCAGCAAACCTTGTTTTTTGAGGTTGACAAAAATAAATCAACTCGAAAATGCAGCCTCTGAAAGCTCGCATTTTCGGCAAAAGCTCCCCGGTTGACTATATCCAGTTAATCAGTACCGCGGCAATATAGCTCGGGCGGCGGGCGTCCGGACTTGTGTATCTTTATGCGAATGCGACAACAACCTGCCTGTATGGGTTTACATACTATTCATCACGCTCCTTACAAATTAATTATATATTAAATTACTTATGAAAAATATATATTTATACATATTAATTCGCCTACATGCCATATACTCGTAATTATAACGTAAGCTTTTCTAATTCAACCTAACCTTATCCTACCTAACCTAACCTAATCTGACATACCCTTAGATATTTTTAGTTAACCTTTATAACTATATAAACATTAACTTAAAATAATAAACACGAGTATACTTTATTTCCTATTAAATAGATAAATAATTCCAAATTTCTTTTAACATGGATTAAACTGAGATAAGTTTTTCACTATTTATACATCATTATATTGGCTGAATTAAACTACCTACAGTGTATAAATAATATCACGAGAAGAATTTGCAACAATATTAATGATAAAATGACGTCACTGCATAAGAAATTGAAATAATGAAATGTACTAAAGATGTATTATTAATTTATATATACTTTAGATTTAATTCTATATATAGTATCTTAAAATTTTAATTATATAATGTTAGTATCATATCAAAATTATGACAATGTATAAATGTGTATATGTAAAATTCTGTATAAATATATAACTGTAAAATAACATAGATGAATCCCACGCCACACACAAGATCTTATCTTTAAGTGGTGTGGTAAGCGAATAAAAAAAAAAAGATGGAATGTAAATTACTGTGTAAAAAATGTAACTCTTTATATTTGATTAAAAAAAAAAAAAAAAATATTAATGTTGGGAGCGTATGAAGTTTTCATTGAAAGCAAAATTTGCGGTATTCCAGTAAGTGAGTAAGCAATACTCAGAGTAACCCATGTTAAAAAAATGAAGAAAATAATTATTTATTAAATATCTGAAATGAATTTCAAAGTCAATGCTAAAAATTTTAAAATAATACTTTACTATAATTAACCTCATTTGCTTGTACCCAAATGTTTTATGTAAAATTTATGATTTTTGTCGTCATATAATTTGGATCTATTCAATTTGAATGTCTTGAACATAGAGGTAAATAAATACTTATAATAAATAATGAAATAATCTGCTTTAAGGGATACTTTTCCGTTTTATGGAGTGTTCATTGAATACTAACTTCTCATTATCTCGACTAATCATATATATATATATATTTATAATATACCGTGTTTTTTAAAGTGTAATTTGATTAAGTATATGATGTTTTAGGAGTCTAGTTTAACTGAGAACATGTTAGTACCAGAGTGCAGAAGCAAGTTTAGTGCTGACCGTGTAATTCGTGGTCAGTGGGCAAGTTTGGTAGTTGCAGGAGTTTCTTCTTAAGCGGCGTTTATCTATCTTCGGATCTTGGGCACTAGCAAAGTTAGATATAACGTGGCCTTAACAGTTAAGTACACATTCCTTGCAGTGAACTTGGTGTACTTCTGTGGCAAATCACATACTTTTGAAAACTATAAAACGCTATTGAAATCAATTTAAGCTAAAGCATTTTTTTTCAGTAACTCACATACATATCAAATACACAAAAAAATATTTGACGTGTGATTATAACCGCAATATTGTTTTTGTTCATTACACTCGACGATAATTATATTTTTAATAAATTTCAGTATTTTATCAAATAATCAAAGGCTATATACATATTTTACGCTCAATACTCATTTTTTTATAGATGCCAATTGTAATAAAGTTATTTCTGAATTTTATGTCGTTTGACAAGTTGAGAATGGCTAATCGCTGTATATGGAGTGTTGATCCGCCTATGTTATTAGTTTACGGACTAATTTAGACTTTGAGATATACTGACGTTTTATCGATTAAAATATTTTTTCAAATCAAGACTTTTATGGTGAAAAGCGTTTTACCTGTAAGCCATACTCCCAGAATGGATTCAATGATTAAGTATCACGTTCCCTTATAATGACATTTGCAAAGCCAATTTAAATATTTAAAAAATATGATTCAAAATAACTTCTTAGGTTTTCACGGCCAGATTTGATATTGTGGCTTTTGGGTTAAGGCGTGTCTGGCGAGTTTCTTTTGACCAATATTTCAACCGCCACTGCAGGGGTCTTCTTCAGGATTGATGATTTAGTTGTGAGTTTATGTCAGATTATCTTTTTTTTTATTTTTTTTGTTGATGCATTTTAAATAATTTAAATTATGATTTCAGAATATCTTAAAACGTGAATAAAACCATTTTAATAAAGAAACTATTTTGAATGAAACAATTCTAAATTTGTACAAATGTTATTTAAAACTTTTTGAAATTTACATTTAATGTTTTTTTTTATGTAAATATTTTAAACGTTACATACTTTTCAAACTTAATTTAACTAATAGCCGAACTATTTCAACGCGTGCAGATATGCGACTTACAACATGTCGGGGCTTGAACTTGGAGAGGACTGAAAATTATTTAACCCCTGTTCAAAATATGAGCGGGGTCGCACAAATGACAGGCATTAACCTGTAATGAAGGACTCCCTAGCGCCCAGTTCCACTGTACTAGCTACCTGAGCGAGCTTCTGCCCAGCGGCGGACTGTCGCATAAGCACAAAAAGCACGCATTTGAGGCCTCGAAGTGTTAAGGGCCTCAAGAAATGAAAATTATATTCAACATATTACCAGGTAATTTTTATGCTTAGCATTCACTTACACAAAAATATATACTAGCCATTTTTACCTTATACAGGTATTAACATGGATCTTTCTAGACTGGTTTCAGTCATACCTAGAAAACAGTAAGCAAACCATCTGTCTACAAAATAAAATGTCGAGACCATCTACTCTATCATGTGGTGTCCCACAAGGCCCAGTTCTCGGCCCATTATTCTTTATTCTATACACCAAAGAAATTGAGGAGATTGCTGAGAGATGGGAAATAAAAGTACACTGCTACGCAGATGACTGCCAGCTCTACTCTTCTTGTGGACCCGAGGAAATTGGCAACATGAAAGAAAGGATGGTCGGCTGTATAGAGGAGATCGGACAGTGGATGTCAGCAAACAGGCTCGCTCTTAATCCGGAAAAGACGGAAATACTCTTTATGGCCACAGCTCGAAGACAACATCTATTGGACTTACAACCCTTGGGCATTTGTGGTAATGATGTCATCCCTTCTACAAGCGTCAAGCTGCTGAGAGTAGAAATTGACCAGTTCCTCAATCTTAGCGGTAATATTACAAAAACGGTGAAATCTGGATTTTTTAACCTGCGGCAGATACGGTCGGTAAAAAGATGCTTACCCAGAGACGCTACAAAGAGTTTGGTAAATGCGTTTATAGTCTCCAAAATGGACTACTGCAACGCACTGCACGCAGGCCAGCCAGCCAAACAATTAAATCGATTGCAGTCGTTACAAAACGCAGCGGCACGACTAGTCTACAACGCACCCAAATTCTGTCACATTACTTCAATACTACACCGACTGCACTGGTTGAGAGTTTCGGCTAGAATCCAGTAAAAATTATGCCTCTTAGCTTACAAGGCACTCAACGGAACTGCACCGGGCTATCTGACAGAACTTATTAAGCCTTCAGAAATAAGCGCGCGTGGAGAGACACTCAGATCGGCTAGAGCAAATAGAAGCACCCTGCAGCTGACGGGAGGTAGTCCTAGCACGGTCTTTGGCAATCGGGCTTTCAGCTACGCTGCGCCAATGGCCTGGAATTCACTACCGGAAAGCATAAGAGAGCTTAAAGCGGAGGCATCCTTCAGAAACAGACTCAAGACCCACCTTTTTACTCAGAGAGGCAAAGAAGCGCTTTTGGAATGATCATTCGGTCATAAAAGAGCGCTATACAAATACTAATATAATAATAATAATAATCTTGCTGAGCACCATTTATATTCGAAGACCGAGGTTTTGCTTTCAATAATAACTCCACAAAAGTGACAACTATTAAGTGAAGAACTAATGAAAGTCTTATTGAAAGTGTTAAAATAACCGTGATGTAAATAATCAGTTTTCAATATGATCCAAATTAAAAAAAAAAACATATTAATGCATTAAAAAAAAACAAAAAAAACACGTTGAATACTATATCTACTCCCATATAGGAAGAACAATAATAATATATATATATAATAACTAAATAAATAAGAATAACCTTTTGGCAGTTATCGATACTATGTTATGTCGAAAAGTTTTTTTTTGCTCAAATTAGGCACATTGTAAATTATTTTTCAACTGAATTTCATCGCATTTGCCGCCAAAAATTTTACTGTAATTTCGAGAGGGCTTCACAAAGCTCCCGGGGTCTCCAAATTACTTAATTCGCCACTGCTTCTGCCTATATTACCTGAATTGAATAGTTTGGCAAAGGATGTATGCTATGTAGAATTGTGAATAAACTTGCATCATATCCGCGGTAGGAGTAGTGAAAAATATTGTAGAATCAATTTTTGTTAGTCTAATGGTAAGAGCGTTTGTTTGTTGTTTTGACATTGTTGGTTCAAAGCATGGCCGAGATTTTTTAAAAATATTTAATTCAATAAAATGAAATAAAATTAAATCTAAGCTCAATACATGCCCCTAAAAGGGTTGAGCGACCCCTTAATAACAAAAAAAAAATTAGGCCATGGGAGCGTCAGGCTGATCATCCGATCTCCTTAAAAAATTAATAATTGAAAACTCAATTTTTTCTCTTGTACCAGAGCCGCAGTCTATGCAAGTTTGCGGACTTTTGCGCTGGAGGCTCCAGGGAACTATCTATGTTCACATGTGGACCTTCATACAGGTGTTCTGAGATAAGGTATAGTCAATCCAAGCTTACAGAACTGTAAACACGACAATCTGCGGTGTTCATATGCTCCAAATATGGAACATATATGGAAAAAATAATCACTTGTTACTAATTGAGGAATATTATTTTATTTTAATCATTAAATACATGTTGAACGAAGTGACATTCAAGGAACCGTTTTGGTTATTTAAAATAATAATTATCTTCGAAACCATTAAATTATTAATTAATTATTAAATTTAAAATATAGATATAATAAAAAGAGTTTGTAGTAAAATATTTCTTTTAAATATATTACCATGATATACATTCCACCATACTAGACGAGGGTATACTTTTTCTACTAATTAAGATTCTCTCTATTGGAGCACATACATATATATTGTACTTGTACTATATACACTTTTAGTACTAGGGTAACCAGTGCGTTGAGAATTATCACTGAAACACGACCGCGGTTCCATTGACACCTGAAGAGACCGGAACTTCCGGAATCTAATGAAAGCGCGCTGAAAGCTGCGCTGAACTTTTCAGTTTGGGGCGAACTTCAAACAAAACAAAACCTCACAATCACATATTAAAGCTTTCGCGAAAATCAACCCTCTAAAGTTTATAATAAATATGCACATTAATTACATATCTATTTCGTTTGAGACGACAAAATAAGAGAAGTAATTATCTTTAAAAATATCTTGTTTTTTAATGAATGAACTTCTTATTAATAATGAGTTGATTTCACGAAGATAAATTCGATGTATCACAAAAAAAAGACAAACGAAATAATTTGATTCTCCAATAATAATTTAAAACGTGTAAATTTTTTGTTTTAATCTTTATTGATAATAAAAGTCTAATTAGGCAAAAATAAAATTACGCAAGCACGATATTTCGTTTGATAATAATCATCAAAATGACAGTATATTGATAAATAAGACCAATTCCTGATAACATTTTTTTCCAATTTTGTAATAAACGCAATTTTTATATAAAATTTGCAAGTGTGAACAAAATCTGCGCGTCTGGCACTGTCGCTCTTGCTGCGTTTAATGTAACGCGGTTTCTTTAGATGTTGATTTTTACGTGTTTTTTCAACGTATATTTTTTAAATGAATTATGTAACATTCGACTTATATAGCAATGCTTCATAACTAGTCAGTGTTATTTTGTAAATACCAATGCATATTTGCAATATTACTTATTCTATATTTATCTTTTTTTATATTCTTATTTGGCTTGTACACTTCAACTCTGCATAACACTGTGAAAACATTTAAGTATTTATGAAAGAGTAATTGAAAACAAATATGTGCATAGTAACAATCGCTTTAACTATATCATCACGTTGTGTGGGTTCCAGTGAACTTTATAGTACGAGTACTTGTGGGGAAACGCAGGCAAATTATTTCAGGCGGTGAAGAAAATAACTAGATTCCGCTGAAATTCAAGTTCCCTTTTGTATTCTGAGGTGAAAACTAATTGGAAGAAAGGTCTACAGCGTAGTTATAAATTAACTAATTGCATGTTTTGTCGTCACGTCGGATGTACTTGAGTAGGTATTACAGTAAAGTGTATGACGGTAACAAAAAGTGAAAAAATAAATAACGCCAAGATGACTATGGATCGGGTATATTTATATTTATTAAAACTAGTTTTTTACTGTCTATTTAGTAAAGTGATATACAAACTTTAAAGGCAAATCTCTGAAAGATTTCCATTTGATCCTTTGCCGGTAAGCCAATGATTTGTATGCAACCTGACCTCTTACAGTGTGAAGCTCAAGAGTAAATATGAAATGGTCGAGAAGCAAACTTTAAGCTTCGTGCCATTGAGATTTTGAGATCTTCTTCAACAAATATTAACTGCAAAAGACCTTGGTAGAGACCGATCAACTGAACGGCTGAAAGTGAACAAATATATTCCATAATGCTCTAGTATAGAAGTTATATGAAAATGAGTATTTTTTACAAAAATATTTACTAGAAATTGATTTTTTTGGACGTAATGATACGTAAAAAATCTACCTTAGCAAATTGCAATGTTAAAAAAAATGTTTTTTCAAAAGAATTCGTGTATTTTTATTATATTATTTGAAATGATCTTGGATAATATTGTTTAATAGAACCATCTAAGCTTGTATCATCATAAATTGTTCTTAATATAAAATAAGCTATCCAAAGGGATATGAAATTGTCCAAAGTGTTGGAACAGTTTGTAATCTGAAACCTTAAAATATCTAAGTAATAAAACCACAAATATTTAAATTATGTACTGAACAGAGTAACAGATGCAAAGATTACTCAAGAAAAAAAAATGATTATGAAAATAATTTGTGGCTACTAAGACGTCCACTTAGAAGTGGACATGGATGAAAAAAATAGATACATCCTGTGGTTTTATGCGAACCATCATATAGTTATTGATACAAAAATTACCTACAGAAAATACAATAATATTGGTCATCAGAGAAAAATAAAATCCCGGTTAAATTTATATTATCAATTACAGCCCATCTGTTAATTTTAGATGCATAAATGACGTTTAACTTCAATTTGAAATCAAATGCCAGACTGTATTTTACTAAAAAAAATCTTGACACATAAATAATTATTACATGTTAAACAGTTAGTAAAACTCTCTTTTGCACAAACTGAGTAACATTTCACGATGATATATGATTCAGTCTAATGAGTTTAATTAATAATCCTGATTACCAAATTCCTTAGAAACTTTCGAGACTTAAGTAATACAAATATTTGTTTTCATAATGAGAATGAAATATCAAGTTTCAAAGAGAAAGAAAATGAAAGAAGGAGAAAGACAGAGAGAGATCAAATACATTACCGAGTTAGCAATGTAAACGGTATCCTAATTTCGCGGAAACTTTTTAATGCGAGACTTTTTAATTTCGCCAACTTTTTCTTTATGCTGGAAGTGATAAAGTTTAAACTAGCACCACTCGGAGAAAAATAAATATCAGTTTGGATGTAAAGTTTAGGCGGAGAGACCGCCTCTACCGCTCTTGCTGGCTAGCTACCTGTGGACCAGATTCAATGACTATGTAGCTTAGTGGTAATTAAGATAAGGACCGCGCGGATTATTTCAAATGGATTGCCGTTCTTGTAAACAAATTTGTTTTAAAAAGCGACTTTCGACTTGGTAAGAGCGCGGAAAAGTTAGACGATATATCGTCCGTGGATGTAATCGTCTTATCTTTATTATGGATACTGCTGGAATCGTCTAATTAATGCCGGAGAACGTAATACATCAGCTTTTGCGTTATTTTAATGTTTTTTTTTTATATATTTAATAGAGTGTAGATGTCAAATATTACGAGTCAATTAAGTATTAAGCTAGTCTCGCTTCCAAAAAACTAGGTGTATTATATAGATCACGTCTGTATTTCAACGACAAACAACTTCTTCTTCTATATAAAGGACAAGTCCGACCTATCCTTGAATACGGCAGTCACCTTTGGATTGGAGCCCCAAAATACCTTTTAAATTTATTGACTCAGTTCAAAGAAGAGCAATTCGCTTGATAAACAATGACACTCTTACGTCTAACTTGCAATCAATGGAACACAGGCGTTAGATTGGTTCACTTAGTATTTTTTACCGTTATTGCCACGGTCGCTACTCTTCGGAACTTAAATAAATAATTTTTCCTGCACCCTCCCACCACCAAAAACCACATTTTATAATTGCCACACATTTATATACGGTTAATGTGTGTCGATCAAGAACGGGCTGTTTCCAAAGTTCCTTCCTTAATGCCACCGGTAAGCTTTGCAATGCTCTTCCAGCGTATGTGTTTTCTCCATCCTGCAATCTCTTCAAGAAACGGATAAATATACACTTGCAATCTCCCCAACCCATACACAAACACTAACACAAAACACATTTCCCGCAGCAGCGTCCAGCCTCCCTGGCTGAGCGTCATAGAGTGCACTGGTTTTGACCGACTGTGCTCTCTTGCATGCGTTTACATAAAAAAATATAATCATAGTTACGATACAGTGTCGGTGTACGAGTGTGTATTGTGATATAGAAGGGAAAATAGGGAACATCGAGGATCTGAATCTTCTTCACCGGATTCCTAACTTGAAGGAAAATAAATAACACTGAATATTATCACGGAGAATGTAGTTTTAAAGGTAAAGTTTAATTTATCTTTGTTGAATCCCCGCACGATAAAAAATTATATGAATTGGTTGAGTAAGTGATAAGCGGCTTGGCGGGCTTAAGTTAAATTAACATAAGACTTTGAAGATTCAAACAAACTTGGAAAATTCTGGGATCCATTGACAGTGGGTCGCAAAGTGACGTCGGTAGTCGGGCAGCGAATCTGGTAGAGAGGCGGCCGAAGTCGGAGAGTGCTGTTGACTGTGGAGCGCAGAGAAAAGAGACTGATCCAATGTAGTTCTCCTCTCTATATAGAGCCCGCTCCGGTAGCTCATTCACGCAAGACAACATCTATTGTGATTGGTCGAAATCTATGGGAGTTAAATTATAATACAAACATTAATCGCGAGAAATAAATAATAGAAAGTGTCCACTCGATTAATCAGACACAAGTAATTTCGTTTAAATTAAAGTATTGAATATTGATTGAGCTATCTGTTGTGATGACAATTATGATTTTTCTCGTTATGCAGATAATTTATAGTCAACTGAAATTATACGAGACTTGACGTTTTAAAAAGATATTTAAGTTGTGTAACCACAGTGTTCATATTAAAGGCTTTTTTTGCTATGCAACAGAATAATAATATGAAAATAAATAATATAAATTATTTCAAATATATTGCCCAGTGGTGACACAATCGCCGTTTTTGAATTCCTGTAAAATCTGCATCAAAATGCAGAATTAATTCTGCTGAATTAACGACGTCATAAACTAGAGTCAGATAATAACGTAACACGGATTTGGACATATTAAACATTGCACAAATGTGTCATAAAACAACCCGATTATGACCGCTGTATTTTGCGGTTGTTGTAATTTTTAAATAAAGAGTTGGATTGATCAATCATTTCAATTCTTTAAAAATATTATAACTGGTTAATAATACGAAAAGTACATTGCAATATATATATATATTTTCTTTTCCTTCAATGACATAACAAAATATACTATTTTAATTTGTTATTGAAGTACTATCGTAAGTGTGATGGTGTAAATGTATTAACACATTTAGTGTCAATGACCTCACACTCGAACAAATGTCGGGATACGCAGCGCAAATAGTTAGGATTTGTGACAACAAAAACCATGTCATAAGTATATCATGGCATTATTATATAACTTATAACACTACATATAACAAAACATCAAAAAAATTACATAAGCTGATTCCTATTTTCATATTTGTTCTCACAGATACGTACTTTCTCATTTATTTTAAAAAGTACATACGTCTTATACGATACGTGTAAAAAATGTATTTATAAAGATTCAGATGTGGCTAAATAGAACAAATCATATGTGTGGCATAAATAGTAGCAAGATAATGTTGTGAAAAAATTAAGTATAAACTAATTTAATTACCGAATAAAAATCATTGACTGATTGAAACACAAAAAAATAAAGCAAAGACGATCTTTTATTACATTTTTTGCATTAATTAACCTGTGAAAATAAACAAGAAACGTAGGACTTTGAATCTCGATTAATTAACAAAAAAGTATGTGTTCATTTCTCAAGATATAAATAATACATCTTGGTTTATGAAGTATTGAAAAAAACTTACTCTCTAAAAAAAAACATTATCTGTTGATTTGATATACATAGTCTTATATTCCAGTATTATTATTAAGAAACCGCAACAGTAATTTAAAATAAGGAATTAGTTATATAAAACAAGAGCTAAGAACAAGGATAAATTGTATAAGAAAGCGCAGCATCACACCCCACCAAGTATGGTAGTATTAATCGCTACAGTTAACGAGCTTGAAGCTCTACAACAAAGTGGGTGGAGCTTTCGTGTAGAAAAGGAAGACAGATTCGGATTTAGGTAAGGTTAAGAAAAGGTTGAGGCGCCCCTTAGGACTAAATGGTTTTGGGAGCGACGGGCTGATTATCAGATTTCTTTAAAAAATGTTGTCATTTCAAAAATCATAAAAATATACTGATGATGTACGGGTAATTTCATAGATTTTCACGGTCAAATTAAGAATCATAGCTTTAGCATATTTTTTTTTACGTAAAATCATACAGGAAAATACAGACAGATGGTTATAGTAATTCTGAAGTCTCATCTGTGGAATTCTATGACACTTACTTCAGCCCGAGATCCATGCATCATCATTTATTATACAGGAAATTACTATGAATCGGTGGTCTTTACGGGACAACTTTCGTCTACCACTCATTTTGATTAATAGGCTGTGACTGTGATTGACCGTATGTGGCGAATTTTTTCTTCTCTTTGATATTTCGACTGCCTATGCAGGGATCATCTAAAATTTGAATGGGTTGATGTTTGCGAATCATCTTCACAAACATCAATCCTAAAGAAGACTTTTATAATGGCGATTGTGATGTCAAATCCCAAATGCAAGATTTTTAAATATCGAAAAATTTACAAATACAATGAAATAAACACTTAAGGCGCTAGATTACATTCTTCTTCGTAGTATCAATCCGGTGGATTTGTTTGCAGCAACATAATCTTTCATCTCGATCTTCATTCCTCTCGGTCCTCCGCAACCCTTTTCAGCTCAGCATAAGCGCTATAATTCATGTCCTCGAATACTTGCTGCAAATACTCCCGTCTAGGGCACCCTCTACAGTTTCTACCCTCAACCATCCCCTCCACAATATCGTGAAGATGACCATCGTGGCGTATGATGTGACCAATCCATCGGGCTCGCCTCTCTGAGATGGTTCTTATTAGGTGCCTATCTTCACTATCACTTTCAGATAAGCACCATGTCTCACAGCCGTACATTAAGATGCTCCAAGCAAGTGTTTTGGCAAGTTGCTTGCGGATCACATTAAACTTCCACAAAACTAAAAATAAAACGACATTCGAAACGATTATGTGGTATAATATATTTTAATATTAATTCGTTTTTAAATGATCTCAATCCATTCCTGGTTTTCATCTTATCACACTGTCTGCAAAGCAAGCCTTGCACTCCCGTGTCGGTAACTGCATTTCCTCTGAAGTGTTTCGAGGAAAACTAACTTTTTAACTATCAATTATAAAATCATGAAGATATCGCCCCGCGTCTACTAATGGTAATAAAATTCAATAACCGTACACTGCACAAGCAATCGACCCTTTGAGCGAAAACTCGGTGTAAAGCGCATTAAAAGTATGGAGGAAACTGTTATTGCTACGAGTACGAGTTGGACTACTAAGGAAAATTATATTTTTTGCACTTTCAATTGGAAGCAGTTATATTTCCTTCCAGTTCAAAAGATAAAGCAATTTAATACAAAATAATACTACGCAATGCAAAGTGCTTCTTTTTTCAAATGCATTGTATATAAAACTGATTGTAAATGATATTTATTTAAATAACTCAAAATAAACAAATCAATATTTTTATACTTTACTGATTAATGATAATTTAAGGCAATATACTGCTTGTACTGTCTGTGTAGGATTATTAAAAAGTGGTTTCCTTACAGTTTATAGTTTAGATGAAACCTAGAGTATTACTCAACGTATAGAATTGCAAACAACTGTTTGACAACTGTTTCTCAGACGCATAATCTTGTGTTGAATACCCAGAATTTCTTGGAGAGACCACGTCACGAACAATGAGGTTCTCAGCATAATCAAGGAAGATAGGCACCTATTAAGAACTATCTCAGAGAGGCGAGCCCGATGGATTGGTCTAATCATGTGCTACGACGATCTTCTTCACGACATTGTGGAAGGGATGGTTGAAGGCGCGCTAGACGGGAGTATTTGCAGCAAGTGTTCGAGAACATGAGTTGTGGTTCTTATACTGAGCTATAGAGGGTTACAGAGGATCGAGAGGAGTAGAAATTGAGACGCAAGATTTTGTTGTTGTAAACTAATCCACCGGATTGATACCACGAAGAAAAATCTTGTATGTAACTTGCACGGTACCACACATAACAATATATATTTTTCTACATTTTTTTATATAAATTTTTACATATTTTTGTTAAATAATAATACTTGTGAATGAATTCTGTAATCAATATTATATAATTATAAAAATAATCATAAAATTTAAAATAAGCGTCATCTAATAAAAATTCGTATCAATTATCCAATACGTTAATTTCTTGTCTAAGTGGGCGGAGCAAATTACAGTTACAATAATTACGTGTATAAATATGTAACGGAATATTTTGTATGTATATCACTATTGTCAAGACCTTAATCAATAAATCTACGTCATCACTTTCATCATTACAAATGCTTTTTTTGGAGGTTTTTTGAATTAGAAAAACAGCCTTTTCAAAGCATGATGCAAAAAATAATCCTAAGCAACTTATTTATGAACAGAATAAAATATAAAAAATATATTTGATAAATCAAAGTAATAAAAAATATTCAAGTTACAAGTAGAGTGATAGATTTTTATAAGAAATAACTAGCTGTGGAATTTAAAGTTTCCGACATTTTTTTTTAGGTAAATGCTAATTGATAACTTATATAACAGAAGCTTTATTGAATATCAAAATAAAAAAGGCTTAAAATACATTAGTATATTACAACAAAAGTCAAGACTATATCAAATAAGCATTTGCCTATTTTTTCTTTCAGAAAAATAGTAAGCCAAAGTTTTATTCATTTTGAGAAGTCCATACAAAATATAAGAATCATCATCAGCCTGTGTCCGTCCACTGTTGAACGTAGGCCTCCCGCATGAGTCTCCATCCTCTTCGATCCTCCGCCTTCCGCATCCAGGTCACTCCCGCTATTCTTCTCATATCGTCAGTCCATCTTGTAGGGGGTCGGCCAATGCTTCGTTTGCCAGTTCTTGGGCGTCATTCCAATACTTTTCTTCCCCATCGACCGTCGTCTCTTCGACAGATATGACCTGCCCATTGCCACTTGAGTGTGCCTATTCGTTGGGTAGCATCCACTACTTGAGTTCTTCTGCGTATTTCCTCGTTTCGGATTCTATCTTTTAGGGACACTCCGAGCATGGATCTCTCCATAGCACGCTGGGTGACTTTTATTTTATGGGTAAGACTTGCTGTCAGATTCCACGTCTCTGCGCCATAAGTTAATACAGGGAGGACGCATTGGTTAAACGCCTTAGTTTTAAGGCATTGCGGAATTTTCGCTTTAAAAATGTACTTTAGTTTTCCAAATGCTGCCCATCCCAGTTGTATGCGCCTGTCGATTTCTTTTGAGAAGTTATTTCGCCCTAGTTGTATTACTTGTCCCAGATAGGTATAGTCGTTTACAACCTCTATTTCTGTTCCTCCAATGGAAATAGGATCAAAGGTCTGTGAAATATGACTATTAATCATGGCTTTTGTTTTATCCATGTTCATTTTCAGACCAATTTTGTTCGACGCTTCATTGAGGTCGTAGAGCATGTCTTGGAGCTTGTTAGGTGATTCGGCTATTAGCATTATGTCATCTGCAAATCGGAGGTGAGAAATGTACTCTCCGTTAATATTTATTCCACATTTTGTCCAGGATAGCAGTTTAAAAATATCTTCTAGGGCGTTTGTGAAGAGTTTTGGAGATATAACATCTCCTTGTCTAACACCTTTGTTTATAGAAATATTGTTAGTGCTATCATGGAGCTGGACCATCATTGTTGCAGATTTGTAAAGAGATTTCATTATCTCTATATACCGAGAGTCTATTTTGCAGCGTTGTAGTGAATATAAGAATATAATAGACAAACAAATGAAAAATATTATTAAATATTTATATATTTATCAGGCAGTATGAATATAACTGAGCTACAACTGCCATTTAGGTCTTAACATGGAATATAGAAAGCACTTAGCAAATAATTAAATGAGTTACATAGAAACCAACGCTGGGTAAGCGGAGTAAACATGTCCATAATTTTTAGCGTTTTGTTCTTACAGTAAAGTAGTAAAACGGCACACATTATTCACGTTCTGATGCACCAAGTAGACGTAGATAAATGGACAGTTGCGACATTTTGTCGCATTTTAATGCACTTCTGTGACGTTCTCACGACTCGCCCGAGATAATTTATTCAAACACTGCAGTTGACGCCCCGAATATACACTGACCCGGGTACAATAATACACACTGACCCGGGTATAATAATATATACAGCTCTGTTGTAAAAATGACAAGTTTGATCTGTTTACTGCCTTTATCACTCGCACTCTGAATGAGCCTGAATTCATGACGATGCATTTTCATCGCCGACAAAACAGGACAGCATTTCGCAAATAGGAAACCCAATTCAATAATATTCAATGCAAATGTTCTTTCAGGACCGCGCCCAGCTTTGACTGAAATTATTTGCGTGTGTAAACTGAAGTACCAACAGAATATTTTGAACATAGAGGATATTCGAAATCAGATCAATATTAATTCACGCTGCGTGTGTTTTCAGTGCGATTTTATAGAGTGTAAGCAATTTTTCAGTGTTATTGTCTGTTCATGAATAAATTTACCGTTTCCCTTTCGACGCCGAACAATAAAATGCAACTATTATATGCTTGTATGAAACGAGGTGAATATTGAATTTTAATGCATGGTTGAAATGTTCGATTGAATTCAATGACGTCACTAATTTTAAATTATCTATGTTATGAATTCAATGCTTTAAAAGCAATATTAAATAATTTTCAGATATATTCAGTTAGCGATTTTAAAAATGATTAGAATATGAATAATTCATTATTTTCTTCATCCTTGCAACCATATCTGCCTCCCTATCATTCTATG
This sequence comes from Glossosoma conforme, assembly GCA_022606575.1. Lineage (NCBI taxonomy): Eukaryota > Metazoa > Arthropoda > Insecta > Trichoptera > Glossosomatidae > Glossosoma > Glossosoma conforme. The sequence goes on from JAGTXR010000168.1 coordinate 126,533, forward strand.
ATAGACACACGCCTACCCCCTCTCCTACACAAAATGGGTTAGACCACTTATGAAGAACTGCGCGGCGTGTTCAGAAATCCTGATATTTTGTTTGAAATTGGTTTATTTGTCCCTGACAATTATTTAAGGATAAGGAGGCATAGATTGTTTGTTCTTCCTAGAGGTAATACTAACCTGCCAGGGACTATGCCTCTTGGGAAAGTGATCAGATTGTTCAATGATATCGCCTCGAATATTGATATATTCCACTTGAGAGAAGCCCAGTTTCGACATGAGCTCCACGAATTTATTTATCAAAGTAATTTCGTGGAGTCTTCTGTTTAGCGGGCTACGGGACTTTTTAAATGATTCTATTATCATTATGTTATTTATAAATTGTTATTTTATCGTGTTTTAGAAATAATTTAAATATTGTTATTTGTAATGTTTCTAAAATAAAATAAATTGAAATTGAAAAATTTAAATTGAATTGAAAAACTATGCAGCTCAGTTGTCTCTTAACAAGTGATGGATTGTGGAAGGCTACGAGTTAGTGAAAACTGCAGTATCCTAGGCAGAGACCATATTTTACGTGCTACATGTAAAAACAAGGTAAATAAATAAATATTTATTACTTATAATGGATCTCAAATTGAATGCTAAAAACACAAAAAAACACATTTACCTGCAAAAAAAGTAAGTCCTTTAAAGATGAATAAAACAAACTTTTTTAAGTGTAAATAAAGCCAACAGAATTTATTATTAAAACATTTTACAACTTTAACGTATAACAGTAATACACAAATTTATCTGAGTAAACTATTTCATAAAAAATATATATATTTCTATTACTCACAGTGCTGTCATATTTTATATGTACTCTAAAATAATATCTATAAATTACTAAGAGTTTTTCACTCACTCATTTTTGTTTTAAGACTTCAAAATATAATTTGGCTTCAATATTATGGATCAAAATTTAAACGAATATAAACAATTAAGGGTAATCACAGAGCTTTCGAAGCTTAAGGGCAATAAGGTCGGGAGGGTTTCAAATGGTTGGAAGAAGATTAGCCTCTCTTAGATAAGGATGAATAATTCAGGAGGATATTACTAAATATCTGAGTCGTCAGTTGGTTACCATTTCATACGCATTTCATGGCTGTCCTATAAGATTTATGAATTGTGTTATACATAAAATACTCGTTATATTATAATGTTAGTTAAATTAAACATTTTGTAATTAAGATTGTGTTCTTCAATTCGATTTAAAATAAAATTTTACAAAATGAGTTTATTTGAGAATATTTGATGTACACAAAATTAAAAACAAGTGAAATTAAAACAATGTAAGACTTATTATAACATTTTTAGACCATAGATATATGTTGATCTATTTTTTAACATAACTTGGTGAAAAATTAAAATATGAATAACTGAAACCATTTGGTTCTCCGAGTGTTAATCTCTGCTCTCAGAGATCCATCACGAAGGTCGAGAGTGAGAAGGGGGAGGACTTTAACAGACCAGATGTAAATTATTGTTGGGCCTTAGCGATATTAATTAAAAAACCTCTTAATGTAATAGAGGTCAACCGAAGGATAGGAATTCTTTGTTAATGGAGTCTCCGCTGGTCTGGAATCTGTTAAGGGTCACGATGGACCCGCAGCGTCCATTTGGGAAAACTCAGTTTAATTTAGAGGAAAAGTTTCACGGAAAAATATAATTGAATTAATTATGAAATTTTCTCCTAATGACGATTTAAATACGAGTGTAAAGAGCCAATTCATGTTTTTTTTTGTATTGGGCGAGGAAATAAATATTGGATTTCAGATGAAATGTTGTAAAAATAACCCGACGACGTACTTAAAATGCGAATAATAATTTGGTTCCTCTTTGAATTAAATCAGGTTATTCTTTTCAACTAGTATTCATTGTGTCTTTTGTTTTATTTTCGAACATTATCAGTAAGTAATTGTTTCATTAATAATATTATATTAATGTACTCAGCGTTAGCCCTCGGCCATTTACTCCGCTCTCTGAGTCGATAAATTGATACGCATTTAATTATAATTAGTTATTATTTATATATTTTTATATTTATACAATTAATTAAAATATTTCTTAAGTCTAAAATAATGTACCTATTGATAGTGTTGATTTATTATTTTCGATATATTCTGCGTAGTATTTATTTACGCCATAATAAAAATCTCAATTTCCGGTAAAGGTTTCAGAAAACATTTTAGTTTTAAGTTTCCGTAAAGCATCCAACAGTCGATAAATAAAATATTGCCGCAATAAACACCTCCGTTACACACTAGACCGGGAATCACGCTGAGAACCTTTCAGGCTCTTGTTCACGTAACTTTCCCGGCAATACGGTATCTTGAGACACAACGTACCATAATTATAGTGGAGAGATAATATTCACATAACTACGGTGAGATGAAAATACCATGTTGAATAAAAGTCCTGTAAATACTGGTAAGATTCGAATTCAGTCGTTTAATGGCTTTTGAGTATAAGTGTCTGCGTCGAATATTAAAAGTTCTGTTGTTTTAATTTGTGACGTATGACGGGGTATGGGATAGACATACGATTACAGTATTGAGAGAGCGTAAAATATAGATGTTTTTTTTGCCCTCTTACTTTTGCAGTCCTGGTAGGTTTTTAAAACCTATGTATACAATGTACTCGGTGGACCTTCTAGAGACAGAGACGACTTGGTATTAAGTAAGGAATTATGGCAGTTGACATAACTATGTGTTGCGGCAAATTAAAGTGACTGTATGTTATGACAATATAATACAATTAGACCCGAAAGACGATCAATAAATATTATGTATGCTAGATTATGCATGAAAAATTCTGTAGGCCTCAAGTATTTTTCAGTAAAATCAATAAAATTTAAGCTGTATTAGGGATTCAATTTAGTGAGTTACAAACTTGGAATGAACTAAAATAAGAATAATGTAAAAAGGACAACGAATTATATCAAAGAGTGGTTTTTGGTCACATATATTTTACTTTGGTAATGATTCAGTATCAATGTAAAATTAATTACTGTAATTATAAGATGGTGTTGAAGTAAGTTGAATGATTGTTCGAAGAGGTCAAGAAGAGGTCGTCAAAGTAAATTTCACTGGATGCTCAGTGAATGGTTTAATACGCATATTAATGATCAATTTGCTGGTGGGTCACCTTAAGGCTTATATCTTCCAATAGGAGCAATATTGAATATTAATGCGAAACCATAAGTTCGGAGGCTTCGATCGTTGTTTTTAACTGACCCTGCGAATTAACGTTTTTTACTAGTAAGCCTAATAAACATGAAATTAACACTTCAGTTAAATTAGTACATTAAATGGATATTTTGTATTCATTAACTATGCTATTACGTTGAGTTATGAAACAAGGTAAAACGTATTTACGAGTATATATTTAATTATGGATATGGATTCCAAAATGAATGCTCAGTACTCTTAAATAACTATTATTATTCAAGACAAGCACTCTTAATTGAAAAACCGCCTTAGACAACTTGAGAAATATATTAACAAGTCCAATTAAAGTTTTTCAATCGATAATTTGTAAAGATTTTACTTTACTTGGTTTATGGATTTTCACTGATCACTTTATTGCTTTTTTGATGTCATTAAATCATTGATTTAAAAACTTAGTAACACAGTTTTATCCTTCCGCTGAACGAATATGGTTGTGTATACGCTTGAACAACGCTGGAAAATATTGCGACATTACTTTGAAAACAGGCCATTTTTCTTCGAAAATGAGCAAGGAGTGGTCGTTACAGTCAATGGCGATCGTTATCAGGCCTATTTTGTTCACAAAAGTTGAAGAGGAGGATATTGGCAACATTTGGTTTCAACAAGACGGCGCTACGTGCCACACAGCCGAAGCTACACTCGATGTTTTGCGCCCCATTTTCAAAAAAAAAAGTTATTTGGCGGACCCTTTATTATGTTAGCTGTACACACATTCCTTATTAATTTTTTAAATATTTATAATCAAGATTCAAAATAAGTTTTATACAACATATTGTACTCAAGAAAATTAAGCATGGTCACTGATTACTTAACTGATAATTTAAAATTTCTAGAATAAGGTGAATATAAAATTTTAAATACTTCAAATTATTGATAATGTATGGAAGGAATTGGTTGAGAAAAACAAGTGCGACATTTCACAAAACATAAAATAGATCAATTCAAAGAATTAATTTTTGTAATGTATCGTTGGAAAAAAAATAAAACATTATCTTGAGTATCCACGTTTGATTTGATTAATTATTTTACTTTGATGATATATAACTTTTCACAAACATCCATTTTCAATCACAAGTAGCAGATTCCAGGAAAATTCAAAGCCTTGATTTTCAACTTTGAATAACAAAAGTAAATTGAATTACATTCAAATAAATATATGTATTTAAATGAATATTTTTATTTTTATTTTTAATTATAAGAAAGTTATTAACAAAATTTAAGTTTATTTCACAATATTATTAATAACCTGAATGTTGTAAGTATTTTTTCATTGAAAATATTTTGCACTACAAACTATGCAGTTTTGCGAACCATCAATTATTATTTTTCAATAATATTATATGATTTAAAAGGTTCTTTCTTTTTGCTTCAATGACAACCAACCAATTAACCTACAGCAAATGTTCAAAGACATTCAGAGATCTCTGTCCTGGGAGCAGTTCTCTGGCATACTGGCCCGGAGCACTATGGCCAGTAAGTCTTGCCGTTGGCAATAAACCGTATTTATTGCACGGCCTTTGTATGCGAATTCGTTACACGGCGGAATTGCAACGGTAATTCGTTATTGCTGTAACGCCCGCGGGCCGTTATGTGCCCCGCCATCACCTAGATGCGGCTCTGGAGCACCGCGCGGGCGAATTGAAACCGCCAAATCAAAAAAGCTCACTCGCCAGCTGTAAATCTGCACTGAAAAGCTCCCGAGCTTTAATTTTGTTTCACTACTCAATCAAATACGCCACATAGTATAGTATCAATGGTTTATATTATATTTTCGTAATTCTCAAGGACAGTATACTAAGTCATCGAAAAAGGAATGTGCATTTTTTAATTTTTAAAATATATTCATTGATTGGATTGTAAAAATGCTTACAAAATTTGAAAAAAAAAAAATTTCTTTATCATAAATACTTGCATAGATGTGTTTGACACCCTAAACTGAAGGTCTCTAAATAAAGTTGTAACATGCCTTAGGATGTTTTTCACGCTTTTTTTGAGAAAGATTGTAAGCTAGCTTACAAGCTCGATTGATATATCTGTTTATCTTAGAAAATTAGATTTTTTTCAAAAGGTTTTGGAAATAGTAGCTAAGTCGCCTTGATGTTTTTATTCTGTGCTTCATATTAAGAGTAAATAAAGTTACATACATTTTCACAGAAATTCACAGTAAAAGATTATTTTTGATGATATTTCTTGAATCAATTACAAGTCACCGGCGGGTATAGCTCAATGGCAAAAGCGTTAGCTTTGCAAGCCAAAGGTCGTGGGTTCGATCCCCGTCGGAGGTTAAAGAAAGAGAAGATTTGTGATCAATTTATGAGCTCTAAAATACTACCGGTTGGTGTGAATTTGACCCTTACCCGTAAAATGCCAGTCATAGCCTATTAATCAAAATTGGTGGTAAACAGAGGTCGTCTCGTGAAGACCACCCATTCTTAATAAATTCCTGTAATAATTAAGGATGATGCGGGCTGTAGTCCATGACGTAGGCGGATCAACGCTTCAAATGCAGCGCTTAGCCATATGCAGCATAATAATCTTAATTGTTATCACCATCTGTTGATATTCTCCTGCTTAAATAAAAATATTTCAAAGAATAATAATCGGTGTGAATTTGTAACGTAGACAGAAATCCTATTTGTGTTTATATAAACTCTATAATAACCACTGTGATGTTTTAATACATAATTCAGTAAAAAATACGTATTGAATATTTAAAACATATATTGTAACACACATAATATTTAATAATTTTACTTTTGCGGGAAAATTCTTTTGCTTATAATTGCTTGATATTTAAAAAAACACCCGATTACTATTGTAATGTAGACCACGACAATAAAAAAGATTTTTAAATCAATTAAATTATTCAAATCATTAAATGTTACTTTGCTTAGACTATATATAACCAGCTTCAATGAAGTGGATGACAATGATTTCCGGGATATCACCGTGTTATAAGGTATTTCATATTTTTGGTTCATATTTGACCGGTATTGATACTGTCTGTAGTCTCACAGAGCTCATATTTTCTGTCTGCAGGTTTTAAAAGAGATATTTTATCTTGTTATTCCACCTGATGTTTATATCTCAATGTTCCATCTGGGACACGATCTCATCATAAATAACATACTTTCTTTAGAGGAACAAAAGCAGGAAAAATCTTGAGTAAAACAATTACGGGGATATTTTATTTTTGATGCATATTTTTAAAAAGGTAAATTTTGTAAATTTGAAATAAAAGTGATATTGTGGCTTTTGGGTTGAGCCGTGTGTGGCGAACTTCATTCAACCAATATTTCAACCGCCATTGCAGGGGTCTTGTTTCTTTTTTTAGATTATTGAAGATGGTCTCCAGGAAGGCTGAAACATGTAATCAGTTAAAATAAATATGAATCTTAACTAAATATATTTGATTTATTAATTTTTTAATTCAAATTAATTTAAAATTATATAATTTATATATTCGTAACATAAAATAATGCCGTCAAGTTTTTTTTTTGTTTGCTGTTTCTTGGTTATGATTTATATCGGAAACACTGTTCATTTTTTTTACGTGAATACATATATGAGAAATCCGACAAATGGTGATGGTAGTGATGCATAAAATCACCATGTGTGTATTTAATAACGCATACCGTATCAACATATGGCTTACTTGCTGCATTTGGAGTTGTTGATCCGCCAACGTCATAGGCTACATCTTGACATTCACGCATCATGCATTTATTACAGGAATTCACTACGAATGAGTGGTGTTAACGAGACGAATTTATTCAACCAGCAAATTTAATCAACAGAATATGACGAGTTATTTACGGGCGAGGTATCAAATTCACATCAACTGCATTTAAAAAGCTTAGAAATCGATTGAAAATATATTTTTTATTTCTGTTGAGGATTGAAACTACGACCTTTTTTTTATGTAAACGCATGCAGGAGAGCACAACCGGTCAAGACCAGTGCACTCTATGACGCTCAGCCAGGGAGGCTGGACGCTGCATGCGGGAAACGTGTGTTGTGTTCGTGTTTGTGTGTGGGTTGGGGAGATTGCAAGTGTATATTTATCTGTTTCTTGAAGAGATCCAGATTGTAGGAAGGAGGAAACACAGACGCTGGAAGAGCATTCCATAGCTTACCGGTGGCATTAAGGAAGGAACTTTGGAAGCTGCCAGTTCTTGGTCGACATATATTAACCGTGTATGGATGTTCGGCAAGTGTAAGACGAGTTTGTCGGCTGTGAGTGGGTGCAGGAGGAATTAGTTCTTTAAGTTCCGAAGAGCAGCGACCGTGGTAATAACGGTAGAAAAGACTAAGAGAACCAACCTTACGTCTGTGTTCCATTGATTGTAGATTAGACGTAAGGGTGTCATTGTTTATCAAACGAATTGCTCTTCTTTGAACTGAGTCAATTAAGTTTAAATAAAAACATTTGCTTATCAAACCTACGGTTTGATAAGCAAATGTTTTTATCACTAAGCCATATCCACCTGCAATCTAAACTTGGATCAAGAGAGAGATCTGCATGAAAGTTTATAAAAATATAAAATATATGACATTATTTATTTTATATATTATTTTGCATAATAATACGGTGTTATCATTGTCACTTCACGAAAAATATAAATAAACATTCATTGTTATGGTTGATGGTTCATTTCATTCGCACTTCATTTTTGTGATTTCCAACCGGCTTATTTGTCCGTGCCGGCGCATAACGAAGCTCCGCCCTGTAAATACCGACGCCCGGCTCGCTCCCAGAATTGTCAATATAGAGGCCTGGGCAATTTTTCTTTCAATCGAAAAGTGCGCCAGGCTTTTGTCTTGTTCATTTATCAGTGTTTATACCGTGATTTGGTACGGCGGAAAGCAATTTTGAACGATTTATCGGCCGATAAAAAACAATGATCCCAGTTGGGAAAGTGATTGAAAAGTATATATTAGAGTGAGGCGAAGACAGAATTTACATATCGCGGAAACTTGAAGCGTAGGAAGTTCTTTTGATTTCTAGTTCCGACGATTCCTTTCGCGAGTGTTTATTTTATTTCGGAATTTCAAGTGTATTAAATATTTATTGATCAAACATTTAAGAACGAAACTGGGTCGTCCGAAGCATTCTTTTGTAACTTGTTCAAGACTTGTGAGTAAATTTTTTCTTCGACCTATAATATAAAACGATGAAAATTTATGGTTTTATTTATATTTTAAATACATACTTTTTGGTGAGTGTAATCTTATAATTTTTCGACAAAAAATACGAATATAGCTACTCAACATATATTTATATATATATGAATACACTGTTATATTAATATATATTTATATGAAAACTCTGATTTTAATACGTGATTTTTAGAAATGTTGTAAATTTATGTTCATTTTCAATAGTAATTAAACATAAAATTTTACATTTTTCGTAAAAATCATGTAAACATCAATTGTATCCAAATAAAAATATATTTTTAAAAATACACTTACTAGTAAAACAGTAAAAATATGAGTCATAAAAAAACTAGACGGAAATTTACAGAAAACCCTGGTATTGAAAGTGCTTTGATCACGATCAAGGCATCAAGTCTTGCATTGAGAGAAACCATCGTTTCTATAGGTAATCTAATAGATATTATAATGCAAATGTTCGGTATCTTTTGACGTTACGATCGCCATTCACGTCGCATCCAGGCTTTCAGGATTTTCACATCTCAATACTGAGAAGAAGATTGATCATCTGTCCAAGTTTATCCGATGGCTTGGTTTGATGACAGTTGCCATAGCCAAACTCCTGTAGTCCCTTGAAACCTCATGAAGTTTCCTAAGGAAGCCTACAAATGTGATTGATTTTGTAGGCCGCTGAAATGTTGATTTGCTTTAAGCAGTTAAAGGCATAGATTTGGATAACGAAGGTTTATATTTGTGTTGTAAAATTGCAGGTCTTAATGAAGTTATTATAAAAAAATTACAAAAATGTTTTTTTTAAATTAAAAAAATAAAACCTTTCAATCAAACTTTTTAAATTAGAATATTAATAGTGTTTGATAATTTTTGAAAAATAAATATATTGAAAAATTAATGACATGTGTGAAGTTCAAATATAAATATTTATAAATATAACATTTATGTAAAGTGGAAGATTTTTTCTTACTCAAAATACAATTGTAAATATAATATAAATTCTAATTTTGTTCTTTTATTTCATAAAACAATACACGTTTAAAATAAATATGCTTTACAAATTGTTTTTTTCAAGAAAATGGTTAACTGAAAATTAAATGTTATAAAATATTGAGAAATAAATTATAATTGTAGAATAATTTTAATTAAAAAATTAATAAATTAAAAATATTTAGTTTTGATTCACAATTTATTTTATGATTATATACATTAGGAAATCCACATTCTCATTAATTTTATAATGTCTTTTTTCAATTGTATTACCCGCACAGATATACAACCTGTAAATATGTTTATAGGAACTTATTAACTGTCCATGCCTATATAAGCCAATGCCTGTTTTTATTTTTTCATTATTAAAGATGGTCTTCAGTAAGTCCGAAACATATAATCGTTAAAATAAATTGTGAATCAAAACTAAATATTTTTAATTTATTAATTTTTTAATTAAAATTAATTCTAAAATTATAATTATGCAGTTTCAAGTATTGTCAGTTGATAACCTTAATGTTAAATAAATTATACATTTAGGAGATTACAAAAATATAACAAAACTGCTTAAACGTAAGCTTGGCAACAGAATTTATAAATAATATAATATTTATGTACTATATTTATTTGCTACTAAATTGTTCTTGGTTGGGATACAAGTTTGCAGATTAAAAATACGAGACAAACGTCGTCAAATAGAAGGATTAAGTAACACATAACGTTTTTAAACAATATTATTATCTATTTTTTTTAATAACTTTCGGTAGGTTAATAATATATTTCAAAATACTAATATTTCTAATGAACTGAATTTTTTTTCTAGAAAAATTACATGAAAGATAATATTTGCAATGTTTTTTTACTGTTAACATTAATTACATAAATCTGTGATTCAACCCATTATTTTCTAACCAATCTAGTTTATACTAAAATCAGAAAGTTAAATCACTTACAAGGATAGAGAAGACGTTATTTATTATCATCACAGCTTCACTTACTTCAATAACGAAATAAAAAGAGTAAGAAAAATCAAATCGCCACAAAAAAGCATTCTCTGAGTGAGTATAGGGAACATCTCAGCAAGATTTATGATGATAATGTCATATGTGAAAGTATGAACGCTCCGAAAAGCCGCGCTGAAAATAAGAATAATTGGAACATGTTTCACATTAACTTTATCGTATTATATTCGAGTGTTATCCGTGATGTGAAAAATGGCTGAAATTACGCAAGACTTTCGGACGGACGAATGACTGGGAGGTTTCCAGTGTTGCTAGGAGCGAAGGTTTTGTCTCCCGTGCGAGGGCTTTTTGCTGTGAGTGTTGACAGTGTGATAAATTCCTTCTCGGAAAACGATTTGATGCGGAGAACCGGGAGTCAAGTACTGACGAGAGGCGGCGTGAATGAATAAAAAAGTTTTTTCTTTCCTGACAGGAAACCCAAACCTTTTTCATTCACCGACCGTTTTCAAATATATCGATCTGAATATTTCTTACATTTATTAATTTCAATAATAAATCGTATTTGCACAATCAACTTTTCATAACCACTATACCACAAAAATACTTATTTATTTTGTTATCAGCTCACTATATCCCTTGTAGGCTGGTGCCGAAAACCTCGACATGCGATTTTTCGTCTCTTTTTTTCGCTCGTCGGACATGTATGTGTCACCATATTGGTTTTCTTGAAAAGTCCGGTCGCGGGTGTGTCATTAGTATTGTACATGTGTGTCTGTCATTGGCGCCCCATTTGTTTTCTAAATCACCACTAGATGAATTTCGGCGTTGGGTGTCACCGACCACGGGCGCCCGTTGACTAGTTCAGTTGTGCACCTAACGCGACCAGAGTCACAGTTGTGGTCGGTCTACGGCCTGAATAGAGTAAGTTCCACCACGGGTTGAAAGTTTGTCGAGAATATATGTGCTTCAGAAAAAGTCTGGGTGTTGCTCATCTGCTCTTCATCTGTGCACCACGTGTCCTAATAATGATCCCGCGACGTGAAGTCGTATTTCCTCAGGATAGAAGATGTTAATTTCTAAACACCGTGGCGTATTTATGCAATCCGATATTTTGTTGGAGATCGGATTGTTCGTCCCTAAAATTTATCTGAGGACAATAAGGTAGTGCTTCTTAGATTTTCACGGTTAGATTTGATATTGTGGCTTTTGGGTTTAGCCGTGTGTGGTGAATTGCTTCTATCCGATATTTCAACCGCCATTGCAGGGGTCTTCTTCAGGGTTGATGACTTTGTGTCAAAGTCATCAACCCTGAAGACCCCTGCAAAGGCGGTCGAAATATCGGATAGAAGCAATTCACCACTCACGGCTAAGCTCAAAAGCCACAATATCAATAAGGTATTGATTATCCTTAAGAGTCATATAAACTTGCCCGAAGTCATGCTTTTGTTCAGCCACATTACATCGTAATAATAATATTGGTTTGTCATCTTCCACGCAAGGGAAGCCCAATTCATATCTGTTTTGCTTTAGAGAGCTCATTCGTTGATGTCGTTTTGTAAGCTTTGTGACTTTAAGGTGTTTGTATTTGGAATCGCTTAGATATAATTTGTTCCTAATATATTGTTACGTTTTCTTATATCTGCTTCGAAATGCATGTTTTGTTTAATAATAGTGCCTACTTTTAAAGTATCCATTTTCATATATTTTTTAGTTTTGCGTTCTTATTTTGCATTACTGATTTTTTACGTATTAGTTTAAGATTCATGTTTTCAAATGAAACAAGAATATATATTTATTTAAGAAACCAAGTGATTCATGCAATTAAACTTTATAAGTAAAATATAAAAAAATGTATTATTTCTGCATTATGTATATTTATTTAGTAATTTTCTTGTTTTGGTCATCGTTTTTGAGAATCCCTGCTATTCACACACGCACTCGCCCTCTCTTGGTCAAGTTTTTGCCTTTCAAACGTATCGCCCTACAGCCGCTCCAAATGGAATTTATGTTTTATTTTTGTTTGCGGGAGTAAACACGGTAAAGTCGCAGTTGAATGGTTGACTATGACGCGCCATTAGAAGCGAGTTATTTCTTCTCTTCCCGCCGCCGGAGAAAAGATCAAAGTGTTTTTATTCTGACGCGAGCTGCAACGCGCAAAGAAAATATTGGGAAGCTGTGTTTTTATTTGATTGTATACATTGAACATGTTTAAAACGTTTGCACATCGTGTTTACTACTTTGTGATGTGTAAACATATTGTATACATTTTCTATACCTATAAATCATCATTATTCTTCATCCGCTATTAAGTTAGAAGATCATCACAATCCGAAACCATAAAACTGACAGAAGAAGAACATTTTATGTGTAGTTTCTAATGACCTTCCTGGAGGGTGAGATACAAAGGCTTGAAAAAGCATTTGCCTTTTATGTTCTCTAGCTTTTAATAAATATGTTCAAGTCAAGTATATATTCATTCCTAAACTATCTGTTGGATGTACAGGTGATTTGTGAGCTTCCTCACCTCGTTAATCAGAAATATGAATGTAGTAATACGGGTGCTGTAATGGTCAAATATTGTTTTGGTCGAGTATATCTGCGAGATTAAGCCGTCTTTTCGGACAAAACGGTCCACGCTAATTTTCCGAATTTCTCAAATAAATTCAATAAACAAATCACCCCAAAATTAGCTTCGGGTACTACAGCTACCCCCTCTTCATGTACTCAAACTTTTGCTCTAAAGGTAATCGTTAACCATATATGTTCTTAAGTAGACCTTCAAGTGCAGAGATATACCCTAGAATCTAGATTGAGATATTGACAATGACAGCTTACAGAAGTGGGGGCAAAATTTGGTTATTGTATGTATCAGATATGTTCCAGGTATGGGAACAAAATAAATGCGAGACTCAGATATTTCACATGGACTTCAAATATTCTCCAGCGCTCCTAAGGTAAGGGATCTTGTTTCAGAAGATTATACAACACCTAATTTAATGTATTTGGGGATAATATTTTTTGAAAACAGCTTACTGAAAATAAATGTTGGGTAATATTGTATTTATTTTATGAGCAATAAAGAGGTGCAGTACAAAATATGGGATCATTTCATCCTTAACTCATGATATTTCTATCATCAACAAATTGGAAAAAAATTAACGGTGAACATGGTTGCATAGGTTCGTGGTTTTAAGCCCAGTGTCTGTTGTTTATTTTTATGTGATTGTTTAATTAAAGGAATGTCATAATGTACAATCATATTACGTTTTTTCATATATATATACTCCTGTATATATAAAATACTCTATGTGAATAATTAAGGAATTCTCATTTTTGTAGAATTGCTGATAAAGTACTAAGATATCATTAGATATATGCGTTTAAAATGTATGAGCGTGTAAACACTAAATGAACCCATTCTCAGACGATGAGGACTTATCTTGAAGAAGAGCTTATTTTGCTTTTATCAAGAGATGATAAATTACGCCCTATATTATATAGAGCGAATTTTTATAACAAAAAGACCAAAGTGATGAATCTGCCCAACTGTGGAAGAAGACTTGGAGGAGGAAGGAAACGGAGATGTGTCTTGCTAATGTAGGGCATTAGTGGGTGTAAAGTTGCCAGAGATAGAGGCTTTAAATATCTTAACGGAATAGAAGATACGTCCAGAAAATTCAGTTCCATCTGAGTTATCTACAAATAACCTGTTTAGATGGTCATAATAGTAAACTTTTATTTTTAAATTAATTTTTGTATCAACAATAATAACATACAATAAAATTAGTAATTGAATATACACATACTATTCATAAAATTCTTTATACGCATCAATTCATTCAAAATATCGGCAGAAGCGGGATGCGAACCGCGAGCCTTGGAACCACCTTTGCTCAGGTCTTTATATACCGCCTAGCCCTCTCGACTATTTATCTGCCTGAGCTGACACGCGTTAGAAGTGGTATTTATACTATTATTATCATCGTATATGAATAGATGTCTCTATAGTACATATTCAGAGTATGTATATTATTATTTTTTATAATTCAATCAGGCAATATTTATTCATAAGGTTGTAATATTATTACTTTCCGAATATTTTTTTTTAGTAAGTACCATTTGGGTCTCGAACCGAACTATAGGTTGAATCGATGAGAAACAACTTCTTGTAAGTCCTACGCGGACTTTACAACCGTCCAGGAAAAAAATCAAATAAATATTTAAATACATGTACAACATACAATGATTTTTTACTATTTCAATTCTTAATTTTTATGTTTCACAGTAAAATATTTATGTACGTAATTGCTTATTTAGTGAAAATCGTAAACATCGCTTGTATTTTAATGTAATTTAAGAAAATATATTTCAACTAAATTTCGTGTATTAACAAGCTCAAAATTTATCGTTAGGAATGAGTTAATGTAAAAGTAAGTAAAATTTTGTCAATTAAGTGCATAATATTATAAACACTAAAAAGATGAATAATTATTGACGCTAAAGATGACAGCAGTGGTTTTAATGTTTGAAAAGGGTATTTTTAATGGAATTTATATTGCTATTAAAAACATTATCAACAATAAGTTTATTTTATTTAAGTTTTTTTAACTTGACATACTGAAGAAATTCATTACAGCAGACAATTGTTAAGTTGTCCTAAGTTGCAAAGGTTTCATTTTGCACGCAGCAGTAGTTTTTTGCTGGATTGACGCAAAAAATATTTTTTCCAAATTAAGAATAACAATAATGACTATCTATACAAAACCATTGTCAGCTTACAATTGAAATGTTACTATAATAAATATAGTAAAGAAATACGATCACAAAAATACACAGCTATAAAACCTTCAAAGTTACAAACTTAATACCATTTTCACCTTTATAAGCGGCGACTTCCCATCGATATTACTATTCACGACGAAGCAGTGAACTTTACGACCAGTGGAAAAAAAACAAAGCCAAGAACAGAACTCTGATAGCTGGAAAAACTTTTTAAGAGACCTCTCGGGTCAAGCCAGCTCATAGTGGCCGGTGAAACTGAGAACTTAGACGAGGTAGAGCTTTTGGAGAGAAATGATTTTCGGGAAAATTCCAAGAAGAGCCTGAAAACGACAGCCGAGGGTCTGAACTATTTTCAGGATATGTCTCGGAATTTCAGCTCCTGAATACCGATCTCTGAATTACATAACAATAAAGGATATCGATCAATTATTATTAAAACTGGGGGGTTTGTTTTTTTCGTCAACGCAAGGTGGGCGTGAGAGTATTCGGGTGCTTACCTGAGTTTTATTAGCGATGAAAAACACGCTTGAACTGAGAGCAAGCGATATTTTATAAGAATTGTTTTTTTTAGTCGAAATATATGATGAATTATCTTTAATAGGAATTTTGAAAAAAAAAATGCTTACAAAAAGCATTCAAAATATTTTTTGTTTCGTTGTAAAAAACAAACGATTAAAATTGATTTTAAATTACATTAACAAATGAATTTATTGTTTGTGAATTTACGAGATAAGATAAGATTTGTCAGCTTCACTTAACATTAGATAAAAATCATTTCCCACGTGCTTTACACGAGTCACAAAGTGATGGATAAATGAAAAGATCAACACAGAGTGTGTAAAAAAAATGCGAATTTTGCTTTAAGTATAGTTACAGTATAGTACATCGAGAATCATTGTAAATATTTGAACGATAACTTAAAAAGTGTATTTTTGGCAGATTTCATTACAAAATTTAATTTAACATTAAGAGTTTTATAAAAAAAAAAACCATTAAAATAATAAAGTAAAAAAAATATACAGAGCCTATATTCTTTAGATTACGGAACCAAATTAAAAAATCAGTAATTGTAAAATGTGTTTCCATTTAAAATATTTAACAATCATTGTATATAAATATGATAATAATGTTAGATCGAGAAACACCATAATTGAATTATAAATTTCTAAAATGGATAAACATATGTGAATTAATCCATTATATCCAAGCAGGAGTTAAAAAGTACAACCATAATAAGCAAAAATAGTAAAACAAATATTTATTTTTATGAATGAAAATCAATAAGAAGCATGTAAAAACATGAACGTTTCGGTACATTTCAAAATACACTGAGCTATCGTAGTGTCGATATAGTATTTGAAAAAATACGCAGAGGTCTGTATATAAAAGAAATGTATGGATTAAGGTCGAAAATAAGGTTATGATTTGAGAGGGACGGATCAGGTCGCGGGCCGGATATTGCGGGATGAGGTCTCCGGGGGCGCGGGCCGGGGGCGCCAGAAAACCCCATCAACTTGCTGAATAATAAAATATACTGACACATTTCAAATATTACGGCAGCGGGTCTCTGTGTGAATTTATGCTGAAAATTTTGAGGTCGATTTCATGCGTAATTTTTGGAGGCAACGAATTTTCGCGGGTCTACCAAAATATGAATTTTACGAGAATTTTGTCGACCAAAAATAAATCACAATTTGTATGAAGAAGTATATTACACGTTTAAATGTATTTAAAAATGTATATATTTAAACAAAGCGTAATCTCATGGGCTGTACGGTGTTTTAGTTGGACACTGGCCGTTAAATGTGCCGGCGGTCATAGCTCAATGGTCAAAGAGTTTGCTTTGCAAGCCAAAGAACGTGGGTTCGATCCCCGACGGAGATTGAAAAAAAAAGGATTTTGATCGATTTATGAGCTCTAAAATACCCCTGGTTGGTGTGAATTTGATCCATCTCAAGTAATATACCAGTCATAGCCTATCAATTAAAGTTGGTGGTAGACGAAAGTCGTCACGTGAAGACCACCCATTCATAGTAAATTTCTGTAATAATAAAGGTTGATGCGTGAATATTGGGATATAGTCTATGACGTTGGAGGATCAACACT
Organism: Glossosoma conforme; assembly: GCA_022606575.1. Lineage (NCBI taxonomy): Eukaryota > Metazoa > Arthropoda > Insecta > Trichoptera > Glossosomatidae > Glossosoma > Glossosoma conforme. The sequence continues at coordinate 143,808 of JAGTXR010000168.1, forward strand.
CCGCATTCAGCGTTTAGCAATATACACCGTCATAGAATTCCACAGAAAAGACTTCAGAATTACTATCACCATCTAAAGTTGGAAAGATGGCATGTTTTTAATGAAGTAGAATATAAATATATCACTGTTTCTAAAGAAGTATAAATTGAAAAAGAGAAAATACAGATAATAGAAGAAAAAAAAAACATTCTACAGATAACTTTTTAAGAAACATGGAATATTATCTAGTTTAGTGAACTCTACATATTCATAGCGATTCAATTAATAAGTAACATGTTTTATTAGATACCGATCCAATTGTCTTAATATCCTGTAATCCGATTTTACCAGAGAGTATGGCTTAAAGGTTAATCATTTGCTTACCATACCAAAGATCGTAGGCTTGGTGACGACGTTTTTTTTTTACAAATTGCTTTAGATATGTAAATACCCGCGGTTGGTGTGAATTTGAATATTTATCTATAAAATGCCGATGCATATTAATCAAAATGAGAAATAAACGAAAGTTATCCTGTAAGCACCCATTGTTCATAGTGATACTCGGTAAAAATGGAAGATGCGTGATTGCATGGCTGTAGTTAAAAAAAAATGATTTGTGTTTTAAAAAACCTACATACAGCGCTGACCCATACTAAAAAATGGCAAGCGTCATTGAATCCATTTTTCCATATCCACTACCTAATTGAAGCATACGGTCAAATTGACGCCATAAAGATCTGTCAGATACGATTCCTTTGTAGCAAGTAATCCTTGAAACTAAAGCCTAATCGTGCATTATATATGTAGAAGTTGTATCATCCAAGGCATATTTGGGTGATGCTTGGATCAGGATTTTGAAGAATATAAAATGACTAGCCTGATGCTTGTGAGGCATCCTAAGCATCCTAATTAGTAACAATGAATTATTACCTTAAATTAAAAAATAACAATGAAACTTCTTAAGTTTTCACGGCCAGATTTGGTATACAATAACAATACCACAAAGCTAACTAGGTATTCCAATAAAGTAAAATAAAATTATCATTTTAAAAATATATACATTTAATTGATCATTGAATCTACAGATGAGATTTCTCCATCACCGAATGTCTATACTGTCTTACATAAAAAAATAAACTGGAATTTTCACATTTCTTGCCGTCATCCACTAGCGATTTTTTAAATTACTAACTTTATTCATGATTCAATTCATCCGCTGAATAAACATTTCTCAAGTATGCTTTCGCGTACAGAGTACGTACAATATGTGGACAAATGAGGTTGCGACAAAGCAACCCGCGGGTCTCTGTCGCCGAAGTATCAGGCAAGCTGAGGTGTAGCAGAAATCTGATTAGAACCTCACCGGAATGGGTTAAAGGAAACCGACTCAGCTCCCGTATTGAATATACTCTTTGTAAATAAAAGTGAGCGCCAAGCTTGGTTTCGCAATTTTCGCCTGAGAGTGCAGCGAGTCTGCGGGAGCTTTCAAAGCCCAGAGTGAGAAGCTTAATTGGATTAAATTGAACCAAAAACAATACCACAGTATAGACTATAGACAATGTATACAGAGTTTTGTTTAACGGTAGGAAGCTGTGAAGCATGTTGCTGTTTGATTTTTTTTACTTTCGTATTGGAAATGGAGTTGATCGCTGAAATATTCTTCACAGTGTCGTTTATCAAAAGGAGGAAGCTCTTTTGTGAATCTGAATCAAAGCAATATTTTCATTAGTAATAAATTTTGTTTGTTTTGTTTTTCATAGTAAATATATATTCACAATGTTTTGTATAATTAGTATTTATAAAGAACATAATTTTTTTTTTTTTTGAATAACTACAAACCGAATAACGAGCTGATTTAACACATACAGGTACATACTGTAGTTCATGTACTTACTCGTATTAACAGGTATATTGCATGTAAAGATCAAATTGATATATACTTTTATATTTCAATTTAAAACACTGCACTTGTAGTTGGATTGCGAAAATAAAATGTACTTATGGTTTAGGAAGGGAATGACAGTAATATAATGTCTTCTGTATGAAAGGATTTATATTTTTGTAAATGAAAAAACATAAATGGGAATACTGAAAAACAACTGAAGAAATTTAATATAGGTCTGGTATTCATGAATCATTCTATTTTACAAAGCCCACTGTACAAACGTGGTGTATATATAACGAATTTGTCTACCACTAATATCCACAAATAATACGTAACAGGAAATTTAATAGATAAGGAATTAGTCTTAAGCCACAATGAAGAGTTTTTTTAGTGTGTATTAGATAAGTGTAATTTATTAAAGGTTATTAAAATATTAAATAATAAAAAATAATTATATTTTTGTTAAATGGCAATCGATTCTACGACTTCTTTTAATAAAAGGCGAGCTTTTTGTATCTAGGCCAAGCCTCTCGGCAATGATGAAATGGATACAATTTTTTCCGAAATCATTGTTTATTCTTCTACTAATGTACGAATTGTTTATTTTTAAAATATTTTTTTTGTATCTACCCCTATAGTGATTATATCTGAAAAGTGTTTGTTTATACTCATATTTAACTTTTACTATTTCGCTAAAGTTTTCAATCTCACAAGGAAGCATGTAAAAAGATAAATATAATTCAAACATGTGATAAAGCTTCTTCTTAGAATATCGTATTTTGATAGGTTAAACTGTAGATAAATCTGAAATTCAGCCTATGAAAACTTCACTCAAAAATAAACATAAAAACTTCACGACGTGGGCTTAAATTTGAGCTGTCCTCCATGATTATCCAAGGTCTTTACCATTTTACGATGATTGCCCTTTATATAATAACAAAAGCGGACACGTCCCTTAAACTTAAAGTAAAAATTTTGGATACTTTTAATTATGTGTTCTAAAATAAAGGTAACGCGAGAAACATTATAATACAAATAGTATTAATATGGAAAATATATTTATTCAGTCACTTGAAACCTGAATAAACAAAAATTAACGAATTAAAATATTGTAGAGTATGGGAATAATACTCGTTATTTGTTAAAATTAAGGAAACACGGTTTATTATATATAGATATAAGAGTATATTTTTTAAATCCACCTAAGCTTTTGAAACTCACTACTTCTAGATAAAATATTGTAGAGTATATGAAAATGTATTCGAAATACTTTTTCGATACAAGTTCGTTCATCTTGTCAACTTAAATATTTCTAAGTCACAATCACCCACTCTCCACTTAAAAGACTGCAATGGATAACGAAAATATCTTTAAATGATTGTACTCTTAAGAATACATGCTATTAAACTATTTAGGATGTGTAAATATCACTGATAAAGTAAAATTTTGTTAATGTCTGAAAATAGACAAAATATTTGCCGTTCTAAAGTCAGACATTTAAATTGAAGCGCGCTTTTAAAAATGTTTTAGATACTCAGATTGCTAAGTACAATTTTAATTGTTCGCGATCAGTGTAAATTATTCTATCTTAAAATTAAATCCCATTTAAAGTTCTGCTGGTGGATTACGAGGTGGATGGATACTCTCTGCATTTTTTATGAGTGAAACGTTCGGCTCGTCGGTTCAAAAATATTATGCAAAACTTCTTTATTGGTGGTAAGGTCGAGCTGCTGCTGGTGGACCATGAATGCAAATTTGATTATATGCGCTTCTAGTTAGTGAAACCTGGGTAGCGTTTTACGGGAATCGTTAAAAATATTCAACAATTCAGAGTTCAGAAAAAAACCAAGAGGTTAACTGAGTTTCAACAAAACCTTGATAATAATTTCAGCAGATGATTTTTTCTCTTGTTTTTTTGAAAACATAAAATTTATGTTTGATTAAAAATATTAATAAAAATTATGAAATGAAGAATGCTGTTCTTACCTGCTTTGAAACATTGAATCTCACTAATGATCAATGCAGCCGTATATTGACTTTTGAAAACAAGTGAATGCCCAGAGTACTGGGGTTACGATAGTTTGATTTTGTGAGAAATGACGAGGTTAGTTAGGAAACAAAGCAGCCTTCCATATTATAAGGTCGATCAAAAGACGGAAATGGACCTGCTTGGTACATCTTCTTTGGATACTGAAGGAGAGTATAAACAATAGTTGATTTTTTACTAGGCCTTCCTTCTCTTGTCTTCCCAAAAGGCCATCGCGAATTATAAAGTAAACTAAGCTTGGCAAAGCTCCGAGAGGCAGCATTGAATTATCAGCGGTAACAAATCAATAGTAAAGTTATGGAGAAACGGATATTTTTGATTAAAAGAATATATCATAATTTCTCGGTCTTCTTCTTCGTGCTAGCGACATCAAATTACTTTTTGTATCTGGCAACATCGATAGCCCGTGTGATTCCCAGCATTAGGTCTTGAGATGTGCAGCTTGTTGGGCACATGGAGCATGATCTTAGGTGTGAGGTGGTCTGCAAATCTCCACAGTCGCACGATAGGGACTCTCCCTCCCGAAGCATTATCCACCGATTGAGGTTGTCCTTTGTTCTGCCAACACCGATTCTTAATCTGTTCAGGGTTTTCTAGGTTCACTAGTCAAGTTTCTTACCAGTTGGGAGGCCTTCTTTTGGAGTAATGAAACATTTTCTAATGCTGGAGTCTCTCATTTTGGGAGCCGGATATGAAAGGTTGTGTGGATCTCAGAAAGCGGCTTCGCGACTTCAGTCTGGGTATTGGAGGTATCTGATTATACAAGCAGTGGGACGGTTGGTTGATTGCCTTACGCATTTCTTCGGCGCACATGACTTTGCGTCTTCGGTGGTGCGATACCAGCCAAAGGGGTATAATTTTGAAATGGGTGTTAGTTTGAGGTAGCCTGTGACGACTTAGCATGCATCATTCAGTTCTACATGATTTTTTTGCCTAATAGTAGTCATCATCTTCAATACTAGTAGTTGCAGCAAATATTCGTCACAATTTGCCAATACTAAGTTATGCCAGTTGCTATTTTTTCCTTGTCCTAGTTAAAGTCATAAATACTCCTTTATACTACGTTACCTTAGTAAAATCTGCCATAGACAACTTTTGTCAAAGATGGAAGAAACGTTAATATATTTTTGATGAAGACATATTATTACGTGTATATTATCTTGTCGCGTAAAGCTATGTGAATATTGGAAAGGAAAATAGCTTCATCATTATGTAAGGTTTCATATTCCCAACTGTGATCATAAAACGTTGTGTAATTACTCATAGATATGCTGTATAAATAGATTCTCTCGGTCGTGTGCCGTACATATTAAGGTACAAGTCATAGTTGTAGCCTAACTTAGCATTGCCCCAAACGGGGCTTATGCTTCCTTGGCCCAAGCGCCTTCAGGTAAGCTCATTTGAGGTGCGTACGAAAGTGGTTGTTTAACCCGCGTATCCACAAGACCGCACAGAGAAAATACCATTAACTAGGAGAGTCACCTTTGCTGGTAGTCTGGTGAAGTAAGATACTAAATAAAACGAATAAGATCAGATATAAAATAAAAGATTCTTTAGAATTTATTCCACACATAAATTTTTTTTGACAACATGTTTCCGCCAGGTCGGATGGCCATTTTCAAGTCAATAAGTTAAGTTTTTGTTGGCTCTATATAAAGCAAAAGAGTGAGCGAAAAGGTGTTTATACATTGTGTGATGGGTATATGTGGTTTTAGGAAATCATTAATGTTTAAGGGAATTCATTGATGTCACAAATAAATAATATTTATAATTGCAAAGGCCATTAAAAAACAATAAACATTTACATCAAAATGCACTTAAGTAAGAATTCTAGATAATTTTAGTAAAAAATATTTTGGTGGATAATCCAAAAGTAGATGGGGAAGCTATACAATTCTAGGTAAAAATATAATTAATTGATAATACTGATGAAGGCGTTATAAAGTCCATTTAGTTATTTTCTATCCTTAAAGTTATTTTATATCTGATATTATGGAATTCAACCAGGAAATATCGATCGAAAAAATCAAAATATACGAATAAGAGTTAATGTAGTAAATAAATCGAATCATGTCATTGTGACATGATTTGAGATATGACATTCAACCGTTCAATAATACTTTTTTACTGAATATGTTTTGCTTGTCTAAGAAAGATGTCTGTTCATGAAATTCTCAGATATATTATATTATCCATTAGAACTGGAAACATGTACTGTGTTGTCGTTTCAGAAATTCTGTCATATCTTGGGAAAACCTGCAGTCCTTTGCTGATGAACTACATTTAGGATATCGTCGGTATAATGTGCGCAGTTAACGAATCCGAGATGTTATAAAGAATTGCATGAAGTTATTTTTGTCACGTCGTATGGATAGTAGATAGCTAGTATTATTAATTATGTTGTCACATTTTTTATAAACAATTTAAAATAAGTAAATTAATCTTAAAAACTACTATTATGAACACTGTGTGACTTGATAATCCTTGTATATATTGATCAACGTCAATGTTGACATATGTGCCCTTGATTATGAAAATGTGAATGTCTTGTTTCATTCAATCTGAGATTTTTATAGGTTTGTGTTTATGAGTTGGTTGAAAACCGATGAAAGTGATGACTTCATGTTGCATAAAATCCTATAATTAGATCATTTTAAATTTATCTTGGATGAAGATTATATGAATTTATAAAATTTGAACTTCTGAAATTAAATTCTCGTGGAAAATCTATCATGTTTTAAAACAGTGAGCAACATGATAACGCAAGATATTTCCTTCACTTTTGTCATTGAAAGCGTAGCGGCTTGTTTGATATAAGCCCGACCGTTCCATGAAATATTACGCAACTTCGCGGTTTGTTAAATACGATCACCGAAACTCTGTACATCTTCGCCCGAAGAGAGAAAGCACCCTTTAATATTCTTAGTACTTTTAGTTCAAAAACTGTTCAAATATACATTTGTATTTTATACGTGCAGACTGATATTAACGTGAGTTATTGTACATAATCCTCAAAAAGCTGCTATTACAATATTTGAAATTCAAGAGGACTGTTATACATAAGTATGATAAACACACTCAGGAGAATGCCGGCAGAGTCATCAAAAGATCGTAAATTGTATAAAAAAAAGTCTTTTGAAAGTGAATTAATTCATGAGAGTATTTCGTCACAAATTTACGTACAATTATCTAATATACACATTCATGACAATTTAATATTTACAGTATATATTCCGTTTTAGATTCGGTCTTCCAATCAAATTTTGTGGACAACAAAAGTTTTTCTGTGAATAACACATAATTATAAGTAAACACCCCTAAAAACGGACCATACATGAATACCTGGCTTCAGTTGAATGAAATTAGCGAATCAACAACAATGTATCATGAAATCCACATTAGACTTTACTGTATCTCTGTCCATCCTTATTCTCTTATATTATAATACTTTATGTATCTACATTGGAGAGACGTAGATCAGTGACTGACTTGCTGTTTATTTTTAAAATTATGAACTCCATAATCGATGACTCGTCATTATTGCAGGAAATTACGTTCAATGTTCCCTCCCGGTTCACTAGAGGCAGTGACCTGCTACATGTAAGGACATGCAAAACCAACTACGGATTCTATTCTCCTATGTTAAGAATGTGTAGACTGGTTAACTCCTCTATTGACTTGGACTTTTTCGGGGTGGACCTTCCAGCATTTCGTAGATCCCTCTACTAATGTACTAGATCTATTTTTTTTACTCATGTTCATGTTTTGTCTAAATGTATTGTCTTAGCTATTATATTGTTCTGTTTTACCATTTCATTTATTGTATTTTCTATTTTAAACTGTATGTATTGGCCTAGGCCGTTAATAAAATAAAATAAATACACTAAAAACATTTATGTACCATCTGTATGTCTATCCGTTTAATATCTGGAGCATATGGCTGCCAAAATGTATGTCAGCTGACATGATACTTGCCTCATTCAAAAAAAAATTCCAAAGCTCCGCATGATATATAAAATGTACCAGTTTTTGCAAAATATATATATATATATATATATATATAAAAATATATATATATATATATATATATATATATATATATATATATATATATATATATATATATATATATATATATATATATATATATACATATATTTTATTTAATCAAATACAATAAGATACATTTTTTACACAGTAATTTATATTCCAATTTTATTTGTTCTTTTTTTTTCTTTTTTTTTAAATTCGCTTACCACAGCACTTAAAGATAAGATATTGTGTGTGGCGTGGTATATAGGTATAACACATATTTCTGTATTTATTTTCTGCTTTTATAAAGAGATCGTATCATTAATCGAACGATTAAGAAGGGGACCCATTTGATATTAAGTGGTGGCTCAATCCAAGCACATACTAAGCTAAATATAAGCGCATTATATTATTTCACGTTCATTTTTATAAGACGTCACTCGGTACATTTGCGAGAGTGAGAAGCGACTAAGTATAAAAATAAATAATCTCGTTTCATCTCAATTTCGCCTCTACGTTGAAAGCGTACAATTTTCATGAGAAATGTATACTTTTTTGTGAAAAATGCTCACTTTTTGTATGAGTTTAAGTTTATAACACACAAAGCTAATGAGAAGTTCTCAGGAGACAGCTGCGACAAAAGGTTCCAGAAACCACCCCCTTGATCTGCAAAGCAGCCCCTTTAAGTTTAAGAGTGTTTTGATGGAGCAATAAAATATGCCACTCCCCCCGTTTGGCGTATTTCATTTTATATCCTCAAAGACTCGGAATATCTCGCATAAAAGGCGGTATTACGAGAATTTCTCAATTTAAAAACGCATGTAAATATTTGCGCTTAATAAGTGATAACTAGCAATATGGAAGCACCAGTAATATTCTCTTTTATGAAATCTCAAGCATTTAAGGTAATGTAATACTTTAAGTAGTTTATAAACCTGTATAATGCTTTAAATATAATGTGTTTTTTATATATATTTCAATCCTAAATAAAATAATTTGTTTGCCAAAAATCCGAATCATAAAATTGCTTTTGTTGCTATGGTCTTACTTAGCCTAGTCCGCATATCAACTCTACTTTACGGAGTTTGCATATGTGTTTATTCTATGAATAGTTCCTAAAGGTATTGCAAGAAAACTAAAGCTATGGGGACTTGATTAAAAGGAAGCTGTGAATTATGGTCACAAAAAACTTTCGAAAAACATGATGTTATCAGATCTATCGTTGTTTCTCATCCCAATGTTAGATGGAAGACTGCAATGTCCTTTCATTCACTGGGTAATTTGTCACAAAATAAATTTACTGTTCTCCCAGTATTCAAGTCAATCATTTGATTCGAAGATACCAGGATTAAAAATAGTAGTGAAAATAAGAACGACAATAAGGGCTTTAAGCATTGAAAAAAATATATAAAAGGTGCATCCAGTACAACAAGATATCTGTGATATATAAAAACTAAACGAACTTTAAATTCAGCAACTTAAATTCATGCAAATTAACAGTAAATACTATAAATTAAATGACATTTATCTCATCAATTAACTCAAGAAAAATAAGCGGCAGTTATGTGACAATATGCGTATTTAATATAACCATAAATTTTCAATGCCTTAAAAGGTATTGTCATATATTCTAATAGATCCTTTCCAAAAAAAATACAAATGAAAAAAAAAAACACTTCGATATTTAAATTGTAAGTGCTTTCGTTGACTTTTTTTTCTTGCCTGTGAAAAGCTCTGATTCTCGCGAGAGCTTTGAAAAATATGTGGGAAGATAATACGGATCAGCAGCGCAATTGCGACATGATTGTTAGTCATCCATCTCTAAAGCTCCTGCACCAGTCCAGTGGCGGTTCCGAAGCTCCGGGGCAAGTGGCGACACTCGTATGCAAATCCAATAGGAGCTTTCCGCCGCTGCTCTGCCCATAAATACCGGAACACTGAGTCTGAACCTGATGTTATCAGCGTAAAGCTCCTCAGTCGATCCACTGAGGAGGATTTGAGCTTACCATCCATGTGACATATCTCCGCACTGGATGCGATACAAGCTGTGAACAATCACAATAAAATCATAAACTTATTGATGATACGAATATGTTATGCTCATTGACACTATTATGGAATTGCTTGCATTTCACGAAGCTAATAGTAATAATATTGTATCGCTTAATCAAAGGTTCTACATTTTAAGGATTATTTTGCACTATGAAATAATAAAATCTTATGTTAGTAGGTAAAAGTAATTTGATAAGTGTGTAAGCGCTGTGTGTACAACAGAACAAAGTGCAAAAGTTTGCCGTTTGAATCCCAGGATTTGTCGATTTTTTTCTTCGATATTGGTGAGAGAAATGACATAAAATATGATATACAATGTGGATTTTTATGTTTGTATCGATTTGTTACAAAATGGTACAAGTAACATCCCTTTTACTAAGGAAGAAACGACGTCACGTCGCCGGAATCGTTATTTGGACACGTGGTGGAAAGATCAGGAGCAGATGAGCAACACACCGACTTTTTCAGAAGCACATATATTTAATTAAATGTTAATCAACTTTCGGTCTGCTCGAGGAATGACGTGCTGTTAACGCCTCGAGCAGACACAGACTGACGGCTGGCGACCAAGCTCTCTTAGTCGTTAACACCCAGTGCCGTAATTCATCCAGTGGCGATCCACATAATTACACCGGTCAAACAAGCAATATGACAAGACTACATGTCCGACGAGCGAACAAAAATTTAAATGAAAGATCGTATATCGAGGCTTTCGGCACCACCTTGTAAGGGCTATAATTAGCTGATATCAATAGTTAACACAGTGGAAACGCAACATAATAATCAAAATATTACAAAATATAAAAAAAGATAATATTTTTATTGAGTATTCTTGAAATTTTTTATTTATTTATATACAGAATCAAAATTCCAATTTTTTACAAATATTAAGAAACATAGAGTATACATAAATATACCATAAATAGAGAAAATTATAAAAAATAAAAATAACACAAAAGAATAAGAAGATGACATGTGTCAAAGATCACAGAGATCAAGGAGAACAATACCATCGACAAAAGAGGAAAAGGATGTAAGAAAAGGATCGAGGTGTGCTGGTAGGCCATTCAGGAGCGACATTGCCGATGTACCAAATTGAGTGCTTGAAGCTCCACAAGCATCGACTGGGATCAAAAACAATGGATAGCTACGAGCACGGGTGTACCTATCTGGAACATAGTAGTTAAAACATTCAAGAATCCCAGGGTTGTGAATTGAACCGCTAAGAAGAAGGAATGAATGTTTGAGTTTTTAATGAATTCTTAAATTTAAAGTGATTTTTATTGATAAGACCGTGGTAATATTCACAGATTAAAAAATATATAATATCTTCATCATCAGCCTGTGTCCGTCCACTGTTGAACGTAGGCCTCCCGCATGAGTCTCCATCCTCTTCGATCCTCCGCCTTCCGCATCCAGGTCACTCCCGCTATTCTTCTTATATCGTCAGTCCATCTTGTAGGGGGTCGGCCAATGCTTCGTTTGCCAGTTCTTGGGCGCCATTCCAATACTTTTCTTCCCCATCGACCGTAATATCTTATAAATATATAATTTATGCAGTTATATTTTAATTGAGAATGATACAGTAATAATTTATTTGTTACTAATAACAAACATTTGTCTAGATATTTAATGAAGATGTGAAATATTTGCCTTAATTTATAATATTATATATAGAGGATACTTACTCATGATAAAAAGGGTTACATACATTGTAACAATTTTACATACCATTATAGACCGAATGTGATCGGCTAAATCGTTTTCGACTAAATTTCGTACACTTTCGTTAACATAGGCTTTCAGCCATATACTATAAAATTGACAGTCAACGTAAAGAATGCTGTGAGATTCTTCAGTACTGACTGATAATACACAATTCATATAGGGTTTCTTGGAAAGGAGTCTTGCTGTCGGCCTTTGATCGTACTGTATACGAGTATGTCCGCAGCACTATCGAAGATCAGGGACCAAGTTTATGAATGATATTAGAAGTTGTATAATATATTCCGAATAGCATTTTTCCCCTATCAGTTTGAGAGTATTTGACGCTTCTTCAAAGAAATGCAATTAAATGATAAAGATATGTAAATTAATTTCAGCAAGGCCTCTATTTAATACAAGTGAACTTTATCAAAGGCTCCATCTTGTGCTGTCGAAGTTAAGTTTTTGGCGGTTGTTTCTAGTTTTCGGTTCAATTCAAAATAATATTGTGTAATAATAATAATAAGTCTGCCGTCAGTTTGAACTTGAAATCTACATTAAAGGATGATGGCTTTACAATCTTTAGGCGTATGAAAAGTCATTTTTTTATTGAAATGTGTTTTTATAATTATATTTTTTGTGTATTGCCATGGCTTAAAAGAACGTAATAAATCATATTTCAAATTGAGGTTAACTTATGTTACTCGTGCATTTTTTTTATCACTTAAAAAAAAAATGAAAAACTTTCATGTAAAGATGAAAGTACAAACAACATATTTTTCCAAATACTTTCTCTAGTTGATGCATTTGGTCATTTTAAATTACCACTGTACAGTTATGTCAATTACCAAAATCCTTGCTTTGTACCGTGTCATCTCTGCACTCAAAAGACTGCCATAGGTAAAGCGTTTAACAATAATATTTTAAGGATGCTTAGTGATCAGCTTAGCTTAATGAGAAGACGTTTTTTTAGGTTAGATATATTTGGTCTTAAAAAGCAGCACAATCCAACATTAAAAATAATTTTCACTAAGCAAAATGTTATAAAGCAGTTGGATTATGAGCTGTATTCTCATGTTTGGGTCCTGCACGGGCTCTATTTCTTCACCATGTATTATATTTCATTAAATCTCAAAAGGTTAAGATAGGGAATTCAAAAGCAAGCCCTTTATGAGGAACTACGCCGCAAAGATAAATTGAGCGTCCTTTCAAAGGCAAAAGTAAAACTGGGAACACATAGCCCGGCCATACATAATTTAGGCTGCGTCATTTTACAACGTACCAAACATAAAGCCTTAAAATGTCGCGATGATTAGTCATTTTTAATGTAAATATAAAAAGAACAATGGACGCATGTATCATATTTTCACACAGTTAAATTAAATTTAAAAATATGATCTGATCTTGATTGTATTTAATTTTCGGAGATTGATTTTGATTACAATTTGATGCTCCCGAAGTCTGGAAATTCAATCCTAAGGGTCGGCTCACCCTGACCATAGTGGCCGTTTGTGGAATACATGGATTTTTTCGTTAGAAAATATTATATATGTGAAGTAGTTTGAATATGGGACAGCATTGCCTGGAGGGGATATGGGACGATCACCAGCAATTGGTTCAGACACATCGGGATTACTTATCCTACGGCTCACAATATAGTGCCTTGTATAGCCAACCAAGTGCTTCTCTTAGTACCTTATGTAGGACAATACACTCATTCTTGTTGGTTCGATAAGTCTGTTATATACGCTACTATCATGGTTACTGCTCTTCCTAACTTATCTAATTAATCGCGCGTGCATCTATACATCACTGTCAATCCCGCGAAACTATTTTCGAGCATCTTAACTTACATGATTGTAAGTAAATATGCTTCCTCGACAGAAATTTAGTTAAACGGCCATTTGAATTAATAGATATTAAATCCAATTATGTAAAATATCGCATCATTTTAATTACAATTTATTTATCTTACACATTTTTGATATTTTTTTATTTAGTTCAAAATGATATTTTCTTATAATATTTTCTTTTTTTTAAGTAATCTTAAGAAAACGTATGTTGACGTTAGTTACAATTTCTAATAATTTATTAGATATAAGCTAACAAAATAATCACACAATGCAAGCGCGGTTCTGGTTTGATCCCCGTAGTTTATCAACATTGGGCGAGGACCGAATTTTTTATTTTTATTTATGGTAACACATACAGGAGAATACCGACAATAGAAATTCTGAAGTCTGTGGAATTCTATGACGCTCACCATGGTAAATATTGCTAAGCGTTGCATGTGGAGTGTTGATCCGCCAACGTCATAGACTACAGGTACAGCCCGACGCATAACACTTATTATTTACAGGAATTTAATGAATATGTGGTCTTCACGGGACGACTTACTTCTACCACCATTTTTAATTAATAGGCTATGACTGGAATTTTACGGGTGAGGGATCAAATTCACACCAACCGGAGTATTTTAAAGCTCAGAAATCGATTAAAAAATCCTTTTTTTTTTAATCTCCGTCGGGGATCGAACTCACGATCTTTGGCTTACAAAGTAAACGCTTTGACCATTGAGCTATACCCGCCGGCATACCCGAAATTGTATGATTAACCACCTATGGTTAACCGTGTGTCATCGGTTAGGTAAAACCGCCTCTGGTCTAGGCTACGAGAGGGTCGGGCTGAGCTTCCGATCTCTTTAAACAAATCCCCTAAACATAGGCCTTGGATAGCGGTCGTATCTTGAAATCCGCAAGCTACTGCCATAGAAATCATCAGAAACCACAAATTTCCAGATGAACTTTCAGGTGCAGAAATGTCTTGGAACAAATCATGGACAATTGCAACTGACAAAACATAGTGGCGGCAATGTGACTGTTTGTTCAAGATATGGAACGAATATGGAGAAAAAAAATAAAACAAACCTGTTGATATTAATACTTTAATGTATTGCCTAATAAAAATATAAATAATTTTATATTTAACGATTCCATTCAACTCTATTTAGGACTTGAGTGTTCTATAAATCTAATGAGTTCCATACACACTTCAAATGACTTTTTATTGTTTCCGCGAAGGTCTCGTATGCATTTCGTTTCAGCAATTAAGTGGTACTAATGCGAGTCACGGTCGCGGTTTTCAACTGGGCTCATATGCGGTATTACTCCTTCTGGTAATACTAGTACCGCAGCTAAATGCACCCAATCTCGACGGTCAGTTTTGGTAAATTAATGAAACGCAACGTGTATTGAGGGTCGATGGTCGGAAGCTTAATTAGTTCAAAACATAAAATATTTACAAATACTTAGTTTTTAGTCCAAGAAAGTATCTCAATTAATGCATTATAAATACGATATATATACCTAAAAAAATATATATTTAAATTGAAATATTGCAAGCAAAGATATATAACACTGACATCTCATAAAATTGTGAACTTTATTGATTAAAAATGTATTGTCAATTAAAAACTATATTTATAGAAAACTACTTTTTATCAACACTTATTATACTGCAATGCCTCAATTCTTACTTGAAAAAGTTTTGCATTATTTTATAACCGCTTCTTAGCCGTTGCATAAGGTCGCTTTAAATTTAGACATTATGTATAGATAAACAATCCATTATGAAAGTAATGCAGATGATTTTATTGTGACGATACCTATTCATCTTACGAGTATATAGAAGATAGGGTATTCATCTTAATACTGTTAATTGATATTAAATATATTTTTTAATGTTCCAGATGTTCGCTCCAAATAACTACTAGCTTGTACTTACTTTCAGTGTTCTTATGTAATTTATTTTTGAAGAATTACAAATTGTAATGCATATAACTTATTAACAATTTATTTATTGGAAGTATTTAGTTCAATTAATAAGCGGTAATTATTTAGCAAAAAAAAATTAAAGTTAATGCGAAACAGGTTAAATTAGGTGAGAATTTCATTTTATAGATTATTTATACATTTATGTTACATTAAACTTTACCAATTTTTATTGTAATAATAATAAAGTAAAACAAAATACCCCGGTTGGTGTGAATTTGATCCATCACCCGTAAAATGTCAGTCATAGCCTATCAATTAAAATTGGTGGTAGACGAAAGTCGTCCCGTGAAGACCACCCATTCATAGTAGATTCCTGTAATAATAAAGGATGATGCGTGAATCTCGGGCTGTAGTCTATGACGTTGGCGGATCAGCACTCCACATGCAGCGTTTAGCCATATACACCATGGTAAGCGTCATAGAATTCCACAGATGAGACTTCAAAAAAATTAAAAAATACTATAACCATCTGTTGGTATTCTCCTGTATGTGTTTACATAAAAAAAAAATGTATTACTGACCGCATTCATAGTGTCAAATTGGATACTTACAGCCTATGTATTTAGTCTACTGGTGATAAATTTTTTATACTGTGAATTGATTTAACTTACTACCAAAAGCATGCATTAGTTCCTTAACAATGAAACACATGTCTAATTAATTTAGTTAAATAGTAAAAAATCATGCCAAATTTTATTGAGGATACAAAAAAAACTATTGAAACTTTATACTTAAAAGATAGCATCTGGTCTCGCTTAATCACAAGACTGCATAGTATGCTTAAGAGTATGTTGTTGTATTACTCGTATGTTATTAAATTTACTTGTTTTTCATATATTGCATCCCTACAATACGGTGTAAAAGCTTTTCTAACAAAGTTTTCTCTTGACTTAATAGAGGTTTTTTTTACTGTAGGAAAATAATTATGAAATTTAATGAAGTCTCTGGTCGATCCTTTGATGCGGTGTCAACGGCATGGATTGGAACAAAAACGTTATTATTGTAGCTACGAAGCGAACATTGTAAGGGAAAAATACAAAGTAAATTTATGCAATACATTTTTATCATACATTTTTTATATCTCATTGAGGATGAAGGCTTGATAATAACTTATTCAATATCGGAAGAATCAGCGCACTACATTTACGTTAGTAAATTAATTAAATGAAATTGTAATCTTTAAATAAATTATAATGAGAAATTTAATTATTGGTATTGCTTAAAAAATAGTATGACAATATCATGTTGAAACTATATCCTGGAATATTTGGACCTAAGGGGAGGATCAATCCAAGCCTAATTAATATAATAAATAAAATAATAATTATTATACCGTCTAAAATCTCTAATACTTAAAATATCAAGATATTGTAGCATAATCCCCTTATTAAATTTAATAAATAATATATGTTGTATTTCTATATAAGACTTATTTAATTATTTAAACTTGAATTATTTAAAATCACGAAAGTAGGTACAAGTTATTATTAATTTGGGGCAGAAAAAATGTTATCTTTATCAATTTTTCCAGTCAATATTTAAGGACCATGATACAAATATTTTTTAAACAAACAACTGTACATTAAAAAAATCATAAACTTTTGGAAACATAAGGGAAATATTTTATTTTAATAAACATATTGTCACTTTTTACGTGAAAAGCCCTCACAGGAACAGTAAAGAGGTCGAGAAATCAAATAAATCTGGCGAAATTGAAAGTTTTCTTACGGGAGCTGACATATTGCCAAGGTGTGGTGAAAAAAAACATCAAAAATGTCGTAGAAGCAGACAGTCGCAAACTGAAGCGAGGGAAGAAGCTCACGGTCCCTGAGAAAGAAATATACAGAGGGTGGATTGATTTATCTTGCTAGAAAATTTTAGTCTATGTTCAAGATATATGTCCCTATAGTGTTAATAAATGGATATGGGTAGTTTATTTATTACATTACTCAATTAATTAATGTGTATTTTCATCGATTTTTTTGTTTAGTTCTTTAGTCAAACATCAGCAGATTTGCCAGCGGGTATAGCTCCGTGGTCAGAGCGTTTGCTTTATAAACCAAAGATCGTAGGTTCAATCTCCGAAAGAGATTAGAAAAATAGAATATTTTTAATCGATTTCTGAGCTCTAAAATACCCCCCTCCGGTTGGTGTGTATTTGATCCCTCACCAGTAAAATGCCAGTCGTAGCCTATTAATTGAAATTGGTGGTAGACGAAAGTCGTCCCGTAAAACTACCCATTCACAGTAAATTCCTATAATAATAAGGATGATGCGTGAATGCTGTAGTCTATGACGCTATGACGTTGGCGGTTCAATACTCCGCATGCAGCGCTTAACCGTATGCTCCATGGTAAGCGTCATAGAATTCCACACATGAGACTCCAGAATTACTATCAACATCTGTTGGTATTCTCCTGTATGTGCTTAAAAAGAAGAAAATATAACAAGTTTTTAGATATTGAAGAATGAAAAAAAAATATTGTCTGATTTTTTAAATTTTATTTTATGACTTATGTATATTAGAGAGTTGACGGCAATTCTTAGAAAAAAATTGTTAAAGAAATTTAAAAAAGTCCACTTAAAAAAAATCACATTTACTGAACGAGATAATTTAAATAAACTTGCCCAAAATTGCCACAAGAAGTATAGATTATGGGTAATTTCAAATTAATGCTATTAATATTCTAAGAGATAAACTAAAAAATAAAGTAATTTTACTAGGGCAGTAGTTTTGAAAAAGGCTGAAGACTCTTAAACTATTTCAGCGAGTCGATTCAGAACTTTTGTGTTGCCTCATTGCAAAGTTTGGTTCGATATAAATCACAAATCTTCCCATAGAAATGAAAGAAATATATTTCAATAAATACTGAAGTTTTCTTTCAGTCTCTCGCATTACTCGTAAGTTGTCAAAAGGATAATAACTGAATTACGTTTTATTTCTTTGTAAGATATTTAGGCTGCAGAATCCAATAAATGTTATGGCTCTGCAATACAAATAAATTATAAATAAACCGAGTTGTTTTATTTGTATTAGAAAGTAAGATTATAAACTCCATTAAATTATCTTGGATTACCTAAAAATAAAAATAAAAACAAAATTAATTTTGTATTAGGCATGAATTTAAATAAATGGCTTTTGAAGTGTTTGTATAAAAATAGAAAAAATATTTAATGTAAGTGCTCTCAATAATCCAGTAAAGATATTTTATCTTCAACAAATTTTTGACGGTCACAAAAGGTTCGAGGCATTTAATGAAAATAATAGTTTAGACATCACAATTATTTTCAAAATATATTCAGTACAGGCAATAAGATTGGATTGAGCCGCCTCTTAGGACAAAATGATCCATCCTGAAAATCGTCGGGAAAATCATCCGACTTCTTTAAAAAAATCCGATTAACAAACCACTCAAAAATATGCTTCGGATACTACAACTACCCCCTCTTTAAGCACTAGGAGTTATGCTCTAGAGATTGTTGGGAACTATATATGTTCGTATGTGGACCTTCAGGTGCAGATAAATCCTATAAGGAAGAATATACAGTAGCAACTGACTGGCGGCAGTTTATTGTGACCATATGTTCCAGATATGGAATGGACATCGAAAGAATACTGGAATATTTTATAAAATAGGTATGCAAATGAATGATAAATAATTATGATTAATACATAATATACAGCTTTAAAAAATACTTGTATAAATTGAGAAATGTTTTTTTAGGCTGAATTAGGTTAAAAAAAGGTTGGGTTACATGTTTCTATCTGCATATCTTGATGAAACCCAGCACTCAAGCCCATCCAAACAAGCTGTTAAAATAATATGACGATAATAATCTTTCTCTCAATGTACGACTGTAAAAGTAACTGTACACAAGTTTCATTGAAGCGAGTTAACGGTATATGATTATCTGTACTCGCCAAGTGGAAGAAGTGACAAAAGTTTGCTCGAGAGCTTTTTTCTTTTCGTATAAGAAAACTTTAACTAGTTCAGTTAAGTACGGGCGGAGACGATAAAAGTATTTTTTGTTATAAATTCTTATTTTTGCATTATTTTTGTGTAAAAATAAATTACAAGTTACATTATATCGAGCGTAACGTTTATTTGTTTTTAAGTTTAGAGACTAGTATAGAATCTGAAAACTTTTTTGAACATTCTTTAAACTATAAATAATCCAAACATTTTTATTTTATAACAAAAATAAAATTATATGAATTTCAGAATCAAACAAAAACAATAGTAATTTCAACATTTATGTTTCTTTTGATATGCTAATAATGTACAATTTTTTTCGTATTATATTAAATGTCTTACATTTTATTTTTCATTTTATACATTCATATATAATGTGTTATACATTTTTAAATGATTTTATATTTTATGAACTAGCATTATAATGGAAATAAATATATTGCGGTAGGTATTCAAGTGCGAATATTTGTTGAAAGTAATAGTTTTAATATTTCTTAGAAAAAACTCGGATGGAACCGCCACTTCACAACAAAAAAGTCGAGGCCTCGGGAGCGTTATACTAACCATCCAATTTCCCTAAAAAAATATTCAGTTAAGGAACCCAGCAAGGCATTTAATACTGTGTTAGAATTTAGAATTCGGAAGAATAAGTATGCTTGTTTTTTGCCACAAATCGGCAAAGTATGTAGTTTTTTTTGTATTATTATGATTATATAGTTTTGTATATACCTGTACAACAATATTCAACATACAAGTCGAAATATTATATTACCTGAAAGTACTGGTGATATAAGGTGCTTTCAGTTAACAATATTTGCTAACAATTTTGTTTGTAAGTTTTGAAATACTTCTTCTTTTTTTAAATTAAATGCATTTTTTTTATGAATACTTTACAGTGAAAACGCCTAGATTTTTACTTTATATGTGCTCTAGAATGTTCTGTGCCTCTATCTTGGCAAGCCTCGTGAATGAAACTTTATTATCTTTGAAAAGATAGCCACGAATGGGACTCGGTTTACTTTGGAGGAAAATTGCATCTTAAGTACATTCTTATTTTACATTTTATCTTCGAGGATTCCGCTGAAAAACAGTATTGTTTTATGCGACAAGTTGCAATGTTATAATAATAAGTATTTCCACTAGGATGAAATAACTTCTTAAAAGAAATCGATAGGCGTTTACAACTGGGATAGGTGGTGTTTGGAAAACATAAGTACATTTTTAAAGCGAAAATTCCGCAATTTCCTAAGAACTAAGGCGTGTAACCAATGCATTTTCTCAGTTTAAAGTTACGCAGAGATATAAAATCTAACAGCATGTCTTACCCATAAAATAAAGGTCACCCGACGTGCCATGGAGAGGTACATGCACGGATGTCTCTAAAACTCATGTAGTGGAGGTCTAACGAATGGGGACATTCAAGTGGCCATGAACAGGGCACATCCAATAGAAGAGACGACGGTCAGTAAGGATGAAAAGTGTTGGAGTACCGTCCAAAAACTACGAAACGGGGCGTTGGTTGACTCCCTGCAAGAGGATCTCTACAACATCAGCATAAAAGTATTTGCAAATATATTTTTTGGCCCGGAGCTAGTCACAGTATTCAGGCCGGGCCAACGACATTATGATCTCGCCGCCGTCGGCACACGACTAACTGGCTGTGCGCCGTGATCGGTCACACACAGCGTCGCAAGTGGCGATCTCTATAACTAACATCACTCCCGTGAGCGGATTTGTCCAACATGCCATACATGTAGGACAAGCAAACACAAATAAGAAACGAAAAATTGTACATCGAGGTTTTTGGTGCCAGTCAGCAAGGCTGATGTCAGTAATTCTGACTCAAATAACGTAAGATATTTGCAGTCATGGAATAATAATAAACTTTTCTAGGATAGAAAAATTTCGCAATTCGCAAATAATAAATCGCAAGCGTAATATATCGGCCGAAAGCTCTTGCATGTAACTCAAACTCGCAAACTTGAAAAAGTCATAAAGATATATCTATGATATGTGATCCTGGCCATTTAGCCAGCAGAAGAAAGCTCGGGCTTCACGAGAAACTTTCATTAGTTATGTCACAGCTTCTGTTGATGTATAATCCGACTTGAAAATTATGTCTCATTCGTGGTCATCCGCAAAGCCTTATTACACTTGATAAAAAAACAGTTTTTTTTTTACGGAATGAATAGTTAGACGTGAAATAACGAGTTTCATGATGATGTTGAGACAGCGTGGCTTTTTTTTTCTTCAATTAAACACGTAATTAATAATGTATTATTATGTCGATACAAACAATATTGAATAAATCAACCATCTCAGAGAGGCGAGCCCTATGGATCGGTCACATCATGCGCCACGATGGTCTTCTTCACGACATTGTGTAGGAGATGGTTGAAGGTAGAAACTATAGAGGGCGACCTAGACGGGAATATTTGCAGCAAGTGTTCGAGGAGATGGGTTGTAGCTCTTATGCTGACCTGAAGAGGGTTGCGGAGGACCAAGAGGAATGGAGATCGAGATGCAAGATTTTGTTGCTGCAAACCAATCCACCGGATTGATACTACGAAGAAGATTAACGATTGTAATTTTTGTTGCGAATCATGCAACTTCGGATGTCTTGGGACAAGTGGCAATAAAAATTGACAGAACTGAGTGGCGGAGATTTGTGGTAACCATAAGTTCCAGATATGGTACGTATATGTGAAGTTATTATATTATAAGTATTGTTATGTCTTTTGCAAAATATTGAGGCCACTGATAGTGAACATAGAATAGTCTAGTGGAAAAATGTAAGAACATTTTATACTCTCATAATAATAAAACATTGTCTACATCTTGAATTCCTACGAAGTCGTACAGGAAACAAGATACACGCTCTCAAAGAGTAGTAGAAGAACCTGTATCCCAGGGTTCCGGAAGCTGCAAAAATAGCATGTGTGCTGCACGTAAAAAATATGTTGAGATTTCTATTCGGGGTTATAAGTTTTCTGTTGAAGTTTACACCTGGGCGCATAAAAGGTCTCGGAATGTCGTCCGCGATCAGAGACGCATCGAAAATAAAAAAGCAGTGCAAATCATAATAAAAAATACAGCTGACTTTTCTTCCTTGTGCTCGCACATTCCTGAAAGGCCGTCGTAACTATATATAGAATGCACTCGTCAGAATCGCGGAGTCTAAGCTGGTTTTGTATGAGGCAAGGAATATAGCAGCTTTATCCGTGTTAATGAAAACTGTTGATTAAATTGCATATTTAAATTTTTTGTATTATCATATTTATTTAAAGATGAACTTGCTTCAAGTTTTTCGACTTTTCCAATTTTATTTTCTGTGATATTTGACCCAGTGTTGTGTTTACGAGTATAAATGTCATTATTATCATCATCCTTTCCCCTAACTGGAGTATGCCGTCACAAACAGCCGTCAAAAAGCTTTGTCAGCCACCATAATCTGCGTCTCATACTTTGTCAGCTCCGCCTCGTGCAGTTTTGCCTAGTATATTCTACTATAGTTCCCAACGGCCTTCCAGTGCAGTGCTAGCCAGCCGGTTCGAAGAAAAGTTTCCTTTTGTTTATTTTACATTACTTCCCAACCAGGTCTACTTTCGCGTTTTGACACACTGTAGTATGGAAGGCTGCCTTTTACGCTTTCTCGCCTCGTTAGTAATCACAAAGTAAAACCAACGCACCCTCATTTTAAGCAGGTAACAGTTCTCGAAAAAAATATATGACTGTATTGATGACATGATAAGATTCACAACCGTTAAGAAGAATTTACTTCAAGCTTCAAGTTCACGCTGTCTTGGAAGCCCATAGGAAACTTTACATAGACTGGAGCTGCTGGAGGTGAAGTTGATATGGGATGAGGTGAAAATGATGGTGACTGACAGTGCTTTGTGGCAGTGGTTCATGAATGCTATATGCTCCAGTTAGGTGAGGTGACATGGAATGAGGCAAAGATTATGTCTCTTGACTAACTTTATGGTAGCAGTTCGTAAATGCCATATGCTCCAGTTAGAGAAGCTGGCATAGGATGAGTCGAAGGTTATAAAGGCTGACAGTGCTGCATAAGGCAAGGATTAAAGTTACTGATAGTAGTGGCAGTTCGGGAATATCAAATGCTTCAGTTAGGAGAGCGGATATGGTGATGACAATTTTTAAATATCAGACTTTGTGTTTTTGTAAGTGTATCGATATGAAAATGTGTAAAATCTATGGTTGATAGTCGGGAGTTCATCCCTGCAGATGTCAGTGTGTATGATGGTGAATGGCCACGTGTGTATGATGTTGAAAGGCCACGTGCGGATGCCGGACGCCGCAATCAGCGAGGAAACTCGGAGATCGTGTCGAGGAAATGCCCCCTCAAACGAAACACATATTCTGCACCGCGAGCCTCGCCACCTAGCGGCAGATATTGCTCATTCTTTAATAAAAACACTACGACAGGAAAACTTGCAATATGTATTGAAAATAAAACACTAAATTGTTCACGTCGGTAAAAAAATGTTCATAGTAAAATAACAAGTTTTCTGATTGTCAGTTGTACGTATAATATGTTTAGTTACTAAAGTATTGAGCATTAAAAATACAACCCTATATTCGTTATCTATAAGTCAACGTCCATTGTCAACAATTGTATGAAATTGTTTGCATTGTTAAAAATGAACAATCACTTAAAAATATTTGTGAAATAGAGTAAATATTGTTTGTTTTTTATTTTTATTTTCAATTCAATTAAAATTAATAATTATTAAAATTAAGTAGCAATTATAATAAGGCATTTTCACCAAGTATTGTCGATTAATAACATTAACGTTAGTAAACAATTACAAACATTCATATTTTACTCAAATATTGTATAAAAAAAATTATATATTTGATAAATAAATTTACAAAAATCAGTTTATGAAAAAACGTTTAATAATATTACAATATTAATAAAAACTCGGTTTTTTCAGCCACCAGAGCCATAATTACAATTTTACATAGACATACAAAAAAAAAGAAAATACATGTTAATGAAATAATTTAACAATTATAATTTTAAACAACTACTGACTCAGTGAGCGGAGCACCGGATCACTGCTGGATGGCTACGTAAAGGCGCATCCAGTGCTCTTCTAACCAGGAATCCTACCTATCCGCCCACACAGCGACTTTTAAAATTATCATTTGTCGAACTACACCTAATTTACTGATGAAATGTCCACATAAACCTTAGTTTATATTATAATATGCATTTTTTGTATAAAATAAATTTAAAAATATATTACATATAATGTACATTGTAATAATGATGTACTATAAGCGTGCTGGTATAATTTGCAGGTATAGTCTGCTCCGCCAGTGTTGGCAGAGGAGCTTAAACGAATTACTCTGTAAGCGCGCGCTGCTCAAAGGTCACGTTGCCATTGGGTTGTGTGCAGACCATAACGAGCTTTCTTGGACAACTTTGCAGTAATATGCCAAAGGAAATTCCATCCGGTATTAAATTACGTCCGTTTATTGTTTACCGTGAATATCGTCCAATTATAGAGCAGCTAGTTTATCAATGAATTTCGCTAGTGAAATGTGCAGTAATAGCTTAAAGTTTACATACTTGTGGAATTGCTTTTCAAATAAGGTTGTTTCACAGTTTGATTTAAATTAATGTATTTTGCTAATACTGTAAGTAATTGTGATACTTTGGAAGATATTTTTAATATCAAAGAAAAGGAAATAAATTGGTTATATTTTTGTTGTATTTTAGATTGTATATCATATACTGGCAAACGAGGCATTGACCAACCACCTGCAAGATGGACTGATGACATAAGAAGAATAGCGGGAGTGACCGGAATGCGGAAGGCGGAGGATCGAAGAGGATGCAGACTTATGCGGGAGGCTTACGTTCAACAGTGGACGGATACAGGCTGATAATGATGATGATGATATCATATACTCAAATATTTATAGAAAAATCTATATCAATATTTAAAAAATAATACGTATCAATAAAATGCACATTTAAGCGCTGTCTATAAAATAATGCGTATTATTAGTACAATACTTGTTAATTTTTTGATTCAGAGAGCGAAGGGGCATAGGCTCGTTGATTATAGACTGACCATTGGCTTGCAAAGTTTCGTGATACGAATCCCAGGTGCGGTGTTTATTTTTTAATCAGATTTATCAATCAGAGAAATGTTATATAAGATGATGTTTGCTGTGAATTTGTATGAACGTATCAATTGTCAAGCATTCGTTTCCGCTGGTATGACTTCATGAGGAATGATGAGATGTGGAAGCCTACAATACAGCCTTGAAAACTACATACTGACAAATTGTATCTTCAATCAGTATATAATCATCACATATATATTCGACACACATCATCTATTCGCCCTGGCTTAGAGCCAACTGGGTTTAATCGGGTATGCTCTCTTGTAGAACTTACACTTAAAAAAAACTTTTATTTAGCATTGTCAAGATGGTTTCTTTCGTATTCAGATATTTTTTGTGAAAATAATAATATTAAAAAATTATTTTTAAAAGTTAAATATCTTGTACCATATTTAAACATGAGCAATGTTGAATCCTTTTCTGAAATACCACAGCTTCGCGCACAATGAAAGCTTTATCAGTTCCGACGTGTATAATATATTTTTGTGAATTATAAAGTTGTGTCTCAGAGTAGGAAAGGCGATATGTGGAGTTAAGTGGAGGTAAGGGAAGAGTTTATCGGTGTGATCCATGCTAAAGCAAAGCACGTGATATTTATATATTGAAATGAATTTTAAAGTGAATAATAATAATACTCGTATAATTAACAAATATAATAATACTGTAGAGGGCGCTCTAGACGGGAGTATTTGCAGCAAGTATTCGAGGACATGAATTGTAGCGCTTATGCTGAGCTGAAAAGGGTTGCGGAGGACCGAGAGGAATGGAGATCGAGATGCAAGATTCTGTTGCTGCAAACCAATCCACCGGATTGATACTACGAAAAAAGAATAATAGAGTAATAAAAGTTCAAATAAATACGCAGAAGAACTCAAGTAGTGGATGCTACCCAACGAATAGGCACACTCAAGTGGCAATGGGCAGGACATATCTGTCGAAGAGACGACGGTCGATGGGGAAGAAAAGTAGTGGAATGGCGCCTAAAAACTGGCAAACGAAGCATTGGCCGACCCCCTACAAGATGGACTGACGATATAAGAAGAATAGCGAGAGTGACCTGGATGCGGAAGGCGGAGGATCGAAGAGGATAGAGACTCATGCGGGAGACCTACGTTCAACAGTGGACGGACACAGGCTGATGATGATGATAATGTAAGGTTAAAAAAAGTATATTTTGTTTTTTACAACAATATCGTAAAAAAAAGTTTGCTACCGTTTCTTTTTATAATTTTTCATACAACGAATGGGAGAACAACATGAATTGAAATAATTATTTTTCATAAAAATAAAATTTAACGAATTAATAAAGCGGCGATTAAGCCAAGAGCAACATGGCCAGGAACAAAGATTGCGTAATAAAAAATAAGCGTATCATATTTTTTAAAGAAAATCTAATGAAAACTAAAGATTACTATGGCGGCCCTTCTGGAAGAAAGCACTGAAATTATATAATGAAACAATGGGCTGCTGAGCTGACTGCTTTCTCTGTGAAACAATTTGCTGAGGTGGTTTGTTCCGAGAGAATTCTTAAGCTGAGACAACGATAGAAGGCCATTCTATCTAGACGGCCAGTCTAAGGCTGTAACGGCAATTTTCGTTAGTTATAAGAAAACACTGGTATATTTATATATTTATTATTCTGTTTTGGAATAATATGGGTTACCAATTTGAAAACAATTGTGAAAGAACATATTATATAATGTTAAAGGATGTTTTTTTGCTTGTTTATTAAAAAAACACAACGAGGAAATGCGTAAAATTCTAATAATTCACGTTTATGTGAAAATTTGTGTGCGTAAATAATAATGCCGGCGGATATAGCTCAGTGGTCAAAGCGTTTGCTTTGCAAGCTAAAGGCGGTCGGTTCGATCCCCGAGGGAGATTAACAGAAAAATTATTTTTAATCGATTTCTGAGCTTTAAAACACCCCCGGTTGGTGTGAATTTAATCCCACACCCGTAAAATGCCAGTCATAGCTTATTAATTAAAATTGGTGGTAGACGAAAGTCGTCCCGTGAAAACCGCCCATTCGTAGTAAATTCCTGTAGTAATAAGCATGATGCGTGAATCTCGGGCTGTAGTTTATGACGTTGGCGGATCAACACTCCAACGCTTAGCCATATGTACTATGGTGAGCGACATAGAATTCAACAGATGAGACTTCTGAATTACTATCACCATCTGTTGGTATTCTCCTGTATGTGCCTTACATAAAAAAGTAAATGTAAGAAATAAAACTCGATTTTCATGTTATTTAAGCCTGTAATTTAAGTTTTTTTTTAAATTCATTTGTAGATGTTCCAGTCATGTACACCTTCGTCTCCTGTCAAACCTTGGTATGGAAGGCTGCCTTGTCCGCTCTTATACCACGTCATACTTCAAAATGTCAAACCAATGATTGTTTCGTTATAATATGAAATGTAATATTTAGGTTACATTTTGTATCTATGCATCATAATGAAAACATTATTATATACATGTAACATGTACGAGTATCTGTAATTTATATTTTTAGCACTGTGTACTCACTTGCTGGAATATTGCGGTTTCGCTTTCAATGAAAGCTTTGTCAGTAATTAACGTTTATACAGTAAATATACCAATGAAACTAGATAAATAATCTATCAAATCTAACGGCAAAAGGAAAGAATGTATTTAAGTAAGAAGAGGGATGGGGGGAGCTAAAAGGGAATTAAAAAATGGACCTGTGTTGGTTATTTAAAATGACAATTTTACATGATTAAAATATTTTTTATAACATTAACATAATGTGTAACTTGGTGAAATGATAAATTTTTCATTGAAAGCGAAACTGCGGTATTCCATCAGGTGAATAAATAGCTCACCGTGATAAATGTCAGAACAAAGTAAGAAGTATTTATATATATTTTTTTTATATTTATGTTTTATATAATCGCACGCAGGAGACTACAGCCAGGCAAGACCAAGGCACTCTATGAAGCTCAGCCAGGGAGGCCAGACGCTGCCGGTTGGGGAGATTGCAAGTGTATCATTATCTACTTCTTGAAGAGATCCAGATTGTACGAAGGAGGAAACGCAGACGCTAGAAGAGCATTCCAAAACTTACCCGTGGCATTAAATAAAGAACTTTGGAAACTGCCAGTTCTTGGTGGACACACATTAACTGTGTATGGATGTTCAGCAAATGTAAGACGAGTTTGTCGGTTGTGGGTGGGTGCAGGAGGAGTTAGTTCTTTAAGTTCCGAGGAGCAGCGACCGTGGTAATAACGGTAGAAAAGACTAAGTAAACCAATCTTACGCATGTCTTCTATTGATTGCAGGTTAGACGTGAAGGTGTCATTGTTTATCAAACGAATTACTCTTCTTTGAACTGAGTCAATTAAGTTTAGAAGGTATTTTGGGGCTCCAATCCAAAGGTGACTGCCGTATTCAATGATAGGTCGGATTTGTCCTTTAAATAGAAGAAGAAGTTGTTTATAGTTGAAATACCAACGTGATCTATGTAATACACCTAGTTTTTTGGAAGCGAGATCGGTTTTATACTTAATTGTCTCGTAATATTTGACGAGTATGTGGTAAAAATATTATTTTTCTTGTATAATACAGTGTTTCTTTTTTAGTAAGAAAACCAAATAAAGATAATTTTAAATTACTCAGAAATAATATTTAGAAATTTTCATTTAAGATGGTATTAATTCACGCGTTAACTGTACACGGAAATATTTATAAATACTAGAGCAATTTCGACCGACATAAAAAACTTCATAGAATTGAAAGAGCGACTTAAAAATATAACATTGAATGTTTACGTTTACGCGTTATAAATTTTTATTCCATTCATGTTTTTAACTAAAATAAAGAAATATTTTAGTAATAAAAGTTTCAAAAGTTCTTAAAGACTACCGTTTACTCGCTGCTGAAAATGTATACATTTACAGTAATGTTGTATAAGTTTTCTGATTTTAATAGGCAAAAAATTTAATGGTCGGTATTTACATAACCAGTCTATATATTTTTATGTAAACACATACAGGAGAGTACCTACAGATGGTAATAGTAATTCTGAAGTCTCATCTGTGGAATTCTATGACGCTTACCATGTAACATATGGCTGAGAGCTGCATGTGAAGTGTTGATCCGCCGACGTCATAGACTGCAGCCCGAGATTCACGCATAATACTTATTATTACAGGTATTTACTATGAATGGATGGTCTTTACGGGACGAATTTCGTCTACCACCAGTGTTTTGATTAATACACGATGACTGGCATTTTACGGGTGAGGGATCAAATTCACACCAACCGGCGCTATTTTAGAGCTCAGAAATATTTTTTTTTCTTTTAATCTCCGTCGGGGATCGAACTCACGACCTTTGGCTTAAAAAGCAAACGCTTTCACCATTGAGCTATACCCGCCGGCACAAATATATAAGAGTTTATAAAAATTTGGTCAGTATCGTATATTAGTTTTAAAATATTAAGCCGCTATAAATGTTAATAATTTATGACCGATGACAATGACACATTGTCAGCTCAATTCTTGATTTGATCACCAAAGGTAAGAACCATTAGAATCAAAACTTGGTTGGGTTACCACTTAATGCTTAACGCTTGTCGCTGGTTGGATTGGTTGAGTAAAGCCGCCTTGAGTACAAATGGTCATGACGTCGGGTGCTGCCGGCTAATCTTCTGGATCTCATAAAAATAATAATTAAAAAAACATCATAAATATGCGTCAGATACTTAAGCTGCTCAACAAATCCCCAGGTTCCTGCCCTAGAACGTCGGGAACCATATATGTTCCCAGGTAGACTTTTTGGGTTCAGATATGTTCTGGGATAAGGTGTTAACTGAGTGCCTGCAATTTGTGATGACCAGATGTTCGAAATATGAAATAAATAAGGTTGGAAAAAACTCGTTAGGTTTGGTGTTGTTACCCTGTGACAGTGCGTATAAAATTAGTAACGAAATTTATTATAACTATTATTGGTTTACTTGGTCTCTCAACTAGCAATCAAACGGTGTTCCTATTTATAAACAAACACAATTAATTTCATTCTCACCACAACAATTTTACACATTTACGTACATTTTCACAAGTACATACTCGTCACAGTCTTAAAATTTATATTTTAATAAAAGTAGTGCCTTAAAATCTCAGTTAAACCTGTAAACACGTAAAGAATGCTTTTCCAACATTGTATTTCCGTATGTATCAGACAATATGGGCTAAATCAAATAACTATGAAACTTGAAATTTTGCGGTTTTGAATTATTTGCATTGAAGCTCTACAAAGGGGTTTTCCAATACACCACAAAAGTACCTAGAAAAATCAAACGCCATTATCTCGAAATAGAGAAATTTTAGTTTTTCTATTAAGCCCAAGATATATTCTCATTACATGTAAAATGTACTTTATGAATAAAGAGACTATTAAATGAATGTTAGATATCTATGCGAGAGAAACCCAGTTCAGACATCAGCTCCACGAATTTTTTGAATATGTAATTTCGTGGAGTAATTTATTTAGGGAGGTTTAAGACTTTCTAGTATACATGTATATCCGGCATATTTCTGATAATTGTTCATACACATATATATATATTTATAAAATTTTAGCCTTGTTTTAATGTTATTAAAGGTGGAAGATAAAATGAATTAATTTATAAATTTTTGAAAAAAAAAAATTGAATTTCGTAGGGCTTTCAAACCACAGACACTCGCATGATAGGTGAATGTTCTGCCTTTAGAGTCGAGAATCTTGGCTATAACCCTCGGTAAATGTATTGGCTGAGTAGCAGACTTAAGTGTATCCCGATGACAAGGGTCGCAGGTTCCTCTGAGGGTTTGGGGACTTTATTTTGTCAGCGGCTAAATGACCCAGAAAATATATCGCGCGAGGTGACCGCGTAAGAAGGTTCTTCTTCACTGCAGAATCTGCAAATCTTAAAGGCAGTACGGTCTACTGATATGCGAGTGATTTGGGTTATAAACCACACATGAAGCTACAGCAGAAATGTAAATTATTTGAATTTAAAACGTCCAGTCAAGCCTTTTGTAGCAAAGCGCAACGCTGGCATGATATTTGAACGCATGACACATCATCCGTTCTAAAATATTTTTTTAATTCACAAAAAACACAATTTATGCCTCGCATACTATAACTATATTATTTTCAAGTACTGGGATTTTCCTTCATGAAAATTCATCTATAATATGTTTCCAGGTGGACTTCTGAATGCAAGAATTGTATTGGAACAAGTCACAAGGCATGGGCAATGACACCAGAGTGGCAGCAATTTGTAATTACTATATGCTTCAGTTATGGTAAGGATATAAGAAGAATGAACAAGAGGTACTAACTCTTTTAGTGCGGTGTCAATTTTGCAATGAAGCGAAATGCGAATTAATCCTTCTCCCGATACTTCGACCGCCGTTGCATGCGTTTTTAGGGTCGATGAATGTGAAAATGATTCCAGCAACGTCAATCGAAATATCGGGGAGAAAGATAAATCCACCACACACGGCTCAACCCAAAATTATATGGTTTTAATCAATTTAGTTTTTAAGAAAACTAAGTGATTAATTCGGTGCTTCATCATCACACACCTTCAAACACACATTCTAGAAATAAAAAGCGCGTAAAATCAACATTTATTTTTTTACTCTCTGTTGGCATTCTTTTGTATGTGCTTTAATAAAAAAGGAATCCCTTCGTCCCTTTAGATGGAGCCAATCGCGCCAAGTGGGGTGAATTTTAGAAACATTATTCGCAGAACTGGCGCATTATCTTCTGCCTTTACCTGAAAATGAATCGCACGATACGGAAAAGGTTTCGACTTTTTTTATTTTTTATAATCTAAGACTTTTTAAGAAATGTAAATCAGATAATCGATTTTAAGAGAAAGCTTAAACTAAGACGGTATATATTCATTATTATTTTATATTTGCTCTCTTCAAAAAATATTAATTGAAAAGACAAAATATTCAGTAAATAATCAATAAAATATTTAATTACGAGGGTGCTCCGTAAAATATGTTTTCCATGGCGCTACATTCCCGAAAAGCGCTGTTATGGTGGATACCGCGATTTTGTAGTGTACCTTGGTTCCCTTACTCCAAAACCCTTCCTTACCAAGCTACTTGAGGAGCTCAGTCTTGGCTTGGCAGCCGTACGTGATGGATCTCCCGCTCGCACCATAACAGCGCTTTTCAGGACTGTAGCGCCATGGGAAACATATCTTACGGATCACCCTCGTTTAGGATTTTATTCAAATATGGAATTTAATGAACTGTTACATTATTATTTTCCATATCGTATTTTCCATGCTGCCACCACAAAGCTACGAGTATGTAACGGCTTACATACTTGCGGCCAATGTCTTCACCTCATCTCAAATCAAATCTGATTCCCGGAGTTCCACCAACAACACTCAATGTAGTTCACAACGGTCTTCGGTTCCGCGGGGTTCTGAAGAAAAGGTTTATGCCATAACAAGAGGAGCAAATTGAAGAGTTAAAAGAAAATAATGTAAGACACTTTCAAAACTTGGAAACGTGAATATCAATTGACAAATGTCAATGTAAAAGTTGAAGTGCATCGCGTCACTGTAGCAAGTATTAAACACAAAACATTGATCGTTACGATTTAAGAAAAAAAAACTTGAAATAAACCAATTTGTTGAGGAAATAGGATGCAATAAAATTATTTACAGTCAATTGTAAGGTTTATTAAAACTTATATATTTAACTGAAATACACAATAATACACCAAATGTACGAGTATGACAATATTTAACTATTAAGAAACACACTGTTAGCTCAGCGCAATATGATAACTAATAAAATCTCAAAATCAAAGTAAAAATATTATTGTAACGTAAAAAATACGAAAGGAATACATTTTATAAAGCGCAAACATTTATTTTTACTTCTTGATTCATTCAAGTTACAAAGATACATTTTTTCATCACAAAACAAAATTTAAAAAAAATATGGCTATGTTCCCTGTCTGAGTTTGACGATTTAATACAGCAGAGACTGAGATTACTTCAGAAGAAATCCTTTCAAAGGTTGCGCTGAGAACAAATCCCGTAAGCCTTGATAAAACATCAAGGCATTATGAATAAATAAGAGTTAGCACAAATATTTATAATATTCCTGAAGAAAAGACTACTTACGTGAACCTGCAATAGCTCTATGATTTAATAATGTTATTTCCTTCAATGGGTACTGGCCGCATGAAATATGTTTTATGCTTGTATATTTTAAATTAAATTATTTAATGTTGTATGTTTAAGGAATATTTAAATGTTTTGTTTTATAATCAGCCTGTATCCGTCCACTGTTGAACATAAGCCTCCCGCATGAGTCTCCATTCCTTTTCGATCCTCCGCCATCCGCATATTCTTCTTATGTCGTCAGTACATCTTGCAGGGCGTCGGCCAATGTTTCATTTGCCAGTTCTTGGGCGCCATTTCAATACTTTTCTTCCCCATCAATCGTCGTCTCTTCGACAGATATGTCCTGCCCATTGCCACTTGAGTGTGCCTATTCGTTGGGTAGCATCCACTATTTGAGTTCTTCTGCGTATTTCCTCGTTTCGGATTCTATCTTTTAGCGACACTCCTCTCATGGATCTCTCCAAAGCACGCTGGGGTGACCTTTATTTTATGGGTAAGACTTGCCTTTAGATTCTACGTTTTTGCGTCATAAGTTAATACAGGTAGAATGCATTGGTTAAACGCCTTAGTTTTAAGACGTTGCGGAATTTTCGTTTTAAAAATGTATTTTAGTTTTCCAAATGCTGCCCATACCAGTTGTATACTCCTGTCAATTTCTTTTGAGAAGCTACTTCGTCCTAGTTGTATTACTTGTCCCAGATAGGTAAAGATAACTATACCTATGTCTTGCATAATAAGTATTAAATGTCGAAATCAGTATGATATAGGTAAAATTATTATGTTTTTACAGCATTAAATTATTTATATAAGGTTTTAATTAAATAACAATATTAAAATTTATTCGAAGAATATAATTTAAGTGGTGTCAATAACAACTGTTAATGGACTTTAAAACAATAAATACACTTCAAATTTATTAAGCACGTATTTTTATCAAAGAGCGGCAAAAAAAGCTGACGGTTTGATTACTTGAAATTACATCAAACCGTCCGATATTTTCTAAAAAAAAACTGACGGTTTGCCATCATCCAATTATTACAGGAATTCACTATGAATGGGTGGTGTACACGGGACGGCTTTCGTCTTCCACTAACTTTGATTTATAAGCTATGACTGGCATTTTACAGGGTGAATGTCCAAATTTTCACCAGCCGGAGGTACTTTAGAGCTTAGAAATCAATTAAAAATATTTTTTTTAATCTCCGTCGTGGATCCAACTCACGACCTTAGGCTTTGAGAGTAAACGCTTTAACCACTTAGCTATAACCGCCGGCAAAAAGTTAAGGGTTAAAAGTGTGAAAATGATTAAATTTATTCACCTTTGAATCTAAATTTATTTATTATGAATTAATGGAAGAATTGAAAATCATTGAAAACTAATGTAATACTTATTTTTGGCCACCAATTGTTTATTTTTAAAAACAACCGCCAACAAATGAGTACATATAGCTACGACTAAAAACAAACAATTAAAATTTAAAACATTCAGGTTGGGGATCGTAACGACAGTTTTATAAAAAACAAACACTTACTACATAATATCGCGTTTCGTTATAATTAAGAGAGAAGTAAATGTAAAAAGTAATGCACAAGTGGTGCCTGTGTATTTTTTGAATTGAAAAAAAAAACAGAATTCTTAATTATGCAGAAGAAGATTACGCTTTGGGTTGAGGTATAAAAGTCCCCGACCTTTTGCTGAACTGACGACTACAACGTGGACTCAAGGATTCTATAACTTTTACAGTTGATATCTAGATACCTTTATTAAGCTCATACCAAATTATAATGTATTATATAATCGTGTTGGAAACAACAGGGTCATATCCCGTCTGCTTAGAAATAGGTGATGTCGATGGCTTTATTCCTTGCCATCATCAGGTCTTCCTGGGTGCAGCTACTCGGACATAGCGCAAACTCCAGAAGGTGTGACAGGGTCTGCTCCACGCCGCAGTCACATTCAGTCGGTCCGCTGTAAGACTGCCAGGCTTTTATTTGTGTCCTCGTCTTGCATACTCCGGTGTGAAATCTGTTAAGGGACCTCCATATATTCAATCCCTGGTCGTGTACATGGGCTAGGTCCTCTTTCGGGGCAATCTTTAGAACACACGCAAAAAAATATGTATTGAAAAATAAAGTATCATATAGATTTTATAAATTTTAACAAAGCTTTGGCAGCCACCTTGGTCAATGTCTCATCCCATGTCACCTCTGCCTTCATATATAGTATAATAATTGTAGCGTGCGCTATTTCAATTGTTGTTGGTCTTTGCATAGCTAAGAAAATGGTGACTTTTTAGATATTGATTGTTATACCGTGATTAAACCATATCTTGATGATGATTTATCATTAGAACTGTTTGAGAATCTTTGGATATGGTCGCTTTGTGTGTCGTTATGTTCCTCGAGCGGTCGCACACTTGCAGGGAGCAAAATAAAATCCTTTGAGCGCGGATTCTGCTCAAATAATAAATGACAGCTGCTGCCACGGCGGCCGCTGCAGAGCTTTTTAAAAATAATACGATAAAGAAGGAAGTTGCTGTGTTGGAGGAGAAATCAACCATACTATGGTGTGGGGCAAAACAGGTAATACTTCTTCCATATCAGCTTCCATGGTCGATATGCTCACCATGTTTTGCTGCCTTACACTATACTATATAATAGTCACCTCTAGTGTAAATCACATGAAAAGATTCATACTTGGTAGCGTCCATTATTCGAATGTTGTAAATTAATGTATTTATCTTAACTAGAACGAAATTATTTCTCTAAAAAAATCGACGGGCGTATAAAATGGAACAGGCAGCATTTTGTAAAATTTAAGTGTATTTTTAAAGTGATAATTCTGCAATTTCTTTTTCTAATCTATGAATTTTATATTTTATTACTAATAGTGCAGAGACATACAATCTAATAGAAAGTTTTACTCATATATGTCATACAAAAAATGACACCCAATATTCTATGAAGAGACATATGCCTTGAGTGTAGCGAAAAGATAGAATATAAAACAAGGATATTCGAAGAATATATCCAATATTAAACATTACTGAAAGAAAAGGAATACTCAAGTGGTAATCAGCAGGATGTCAAAGACATGAATGCAGATGGGAAAAAAAGTATTTGCAGCTCAAGAAATCGCAAATGTAGTATTGGACTATCTCATGCAAGATGAATTGACGACATCAGAATAGCGAGAGGAGGCTTGATGTAGAAAGCGGAGGATCGAGAGGAATGTAGACCTATGCAAGAGATCCATGTTTAATAGAACACGGACAAGAATGATTAGGAACTGTTGCCAGTATCACCATGAAGATTATTTTTATGTATCGAATATTGATCTCGCATCCAGCTTATAAACTGCATGAAATTAGCGATTTTGTCAGCTTTTGATCAAGTTATTTATTTATTTATTTATATACAGAATCGAAATTCCAATTTTTCACAAATAATTAGAAACATAGAGTATATATAAATATATAATAAATAGAAAAAATAATACAAAAACAAAATAGAACACAAAAGAATAAAGAAGATGACACGTGTCAAAGATCACAGAGATCAAGTAGAACAATACCATCGACAAAAGAGGAAAAGGATGTAAGAAAAGGATCGAGGTGTGCTGGTAGGCCATTTAGGAGCGACATTGCCGTTGTACCAAATTGAGTGCTTGAAGCTCCACAAGCATCGACTGGGATCAAAAACAATGTATGGCTACGAGCACAGGTGTACCTATCTGGAACATAGAAGTTAAAAAAATCAAGAATTTCAGGGTTGTGAATTGAACCGCGAAGAAAAAGGGAATGAATGTTTGAGTGCAGCAATTTTCCTCCGGGACTCTAGCGAATGGAAAAAAAGCATCCCTAGAAGATAAAGAGTCGGTTAATGTTCGGAATTAAATGAATTGAATGGATAGTTACCGTAAATATAAAAATAAAGACGTCGGAGAAATTTTTATGAATTTTTTCGAGCATGAAAATGTATTTGGATTTATTGGGATTCCAAACTAAGCTCCCATATTCCAGAACAGATAGAACGAGTAAAGAATAGAGAGTACGAAAAATTATAGGGTTATGAAATTGACTAGCCTGGCGGGTGATGAATCCGAGAAGTTTATTGGTAATATGATCTTTTTGCTATTTTAATGGTTTGTCATCCAGTAATAGAGTATGTTTTAAGTTTTCAAGTCTACCTGAATGAGAAATGATAGCGAACTAATAAAAAAACAATTATTAAGAGTCAAAACTACCATAATCACAATGTCATTACTCTTGCCATTCCATATAACCACTCCGCGTCGTCTTTGACGATACGTACGTGAGCAAAACGTGGAAAATCGCACCGCTCGTGTAAAAAGAAATTCCGCATAACTGATACGATCGTGCTTAGTGTTTACGCTATCTGACTTCTGATACTGCTTACATTGTCCAATTATCTGCCTTACATTTCAAAAATTGGATACAATTTAAAATAGATTTTTTTCGTTGCAGAAAAACAAGAAATGTTTTTGTATATTTT
This sequence comes from Glossosoma conforme, assembly GCA_022606575.1. Lineage (NCBI taxonomy): Eukaryota > Metazoa > Arthropoda > Insecta > Trichoptera > Glossosomatidae > Glossosoma > Glossosoma conforme. Next base: position 182,158 of record JAGTXR010000168.1, read on the forward strand.
TCATGTGAATAGAAACAAACATATTCAAATGAAAAATAATACAAGATTTTAACTAAAAAGACATTTTAAAAATTAATTTGTATTTTTTTATTATTATATTATAAGACGTAAGTAAAAGAAGTTTATAACAATATAACGAGAAATAATGTTATAACTGAAAAATAATTAACAAAAATCAATAAATATTTACGGTAGATAATGTGTAATATTAAATTTTAAAAACTATATTTTTTAATTTAAAATAAATTGAACTTCTGCTTTCAAATCTAGACTAATAAAAAAACAAATATTAACATTAAAAAAAGGGCATTCTCAAAAATACATATGTACAGTCTTGTCTATTTTTAATTATTGAACTTTCTTTATATTATATAGTACATTGCGAATATTATTAAATATTGGATCGAATGTTGTCTTATAATTATTAATTGAAAATTTTGTATAGTTTCTGAAACGGATATTAAAAATTTCATTCAGTCATTTTGAAACAACAAGAAATGTATCTTCAATTGAAATTAAATAGTTAAAAATCAAAACAATGATTCAAGTCAATTGTATTTCATATTTTTAGTATCAGCGATCAAAATCTTTTAAGACTCTGCAAATTGAAAATCATCCAATAAAAACACTGAAAACTCTCTCATCGTCTGCGAGATGAATATTTAACTTCTAGAGGTGCGTAATTTTCAGGCACTTTGCGCATTTTCAGGCCAGTTTTTGTTTTTAAGGGCCCAAGGAAGTTATCACGATTTTTATGAAGCCCGGTCTTCAGTTATTCAGGGGCTTTCGCGGGAGCTTTCAAATATTCATGCTGGTTTCGAGTGTGACCAGTTGACTGCTCCAAGCAAACTTTCGGACCCTCCATAAGGACGCAGCATTAGTGACCGAGTGATAGGGTGGCTGTGTTTTGGAAATACCAAACACCTGCTGTCTATAAGCAGTACTTAAGAGAAAAAGCTCTACCAAAAGTATAGCTATTTTATATGGGTTTATCATATAATATAATATATATATATATAGTTTATCCTTTACCAAGGAACAACTAGTCCACTTTTTCAAAAACGAATCACCCAAAAATATTCTTCAGATATTACAACAGTCCGGTCTTTTCAAGTGCTCAGGTTTTCTCTGGAGGTCGTCGGTAACCATTTATGTTCCCAAATACATATTCTTGTGAAAAAATGTCTTGGGATGAGCCTTGGACTTTTTTTAATAATACAAAGGAAGTGTTTTGAAGTAGAAAATATTTTTCACTTCAATTGTTGTATTACTATTTCATTTTATATAAATAAGAGTAAGCTCAATAGCCGTAGCTTGAGTCAACTCACCCATTTGTGTAACTGATACAGTTTTAGTTATACAGTTTCACCGTAAGGTTAAATAACTATTATTCAAATATAATGTAAATATCTCTGTTGTCACCCCTGCAAGATGTGGCGCTAGTTGCTATAAGCACACTCGGTTGCGGTCAGGATTGCTTGGAGCCATAACGGCAAGTTAGCTGTTTTATTGGTGCATTCGGCGGTCATCTCAACTACACTTGCATTGCACAAGTTCTCTGGGAATTGTATTCTATTCAACTGCAGCTGACCGCGTGATTTATTGGAGTGCATTATCGCGAGCGAGAGCAATTCGGCGAAGTACTCATTCAATTCGATGTAATGTGCACTTGCAAATCAAAGTGCTTTACTTAATACATCAATTCAATAGATCCTTGTATACAATTAATATAAATAATGAAATGCCTATTTAATAATAAATGTGGAATTTACAATAATAATTTGCGATTATATATGATTATTTTTGTGTATTTTTTACGCTTTTTTATCTTCTTCTTCTTCGTGTCAGCGACGACAAATTATTTTTTTCCAGTATCTGGCAACATCGATAGCTCGTGTGTTGCCCAGCATTAGGTCCTGAGATGTGCAGCTTGTTGGGCACATGGAGCAGCATCTTAGGTGTGAGGCGGTCTGCAGGTCTCCACAGTCACACAATAGTGTGTCTCCCTGCCGAAGCATTCCCCACCGCTCGAGGCTGTCCTTTGTTCTACCAACTCCGGTTCTTAATCTGTTCAGGGATTTCCAGGTCCACCAGTCAAGGTTCTTGCCAGTTGGGAGGCCTTCCTTTGGAGTAATGAAATACTCTGGTGTGATTTGTTGCCAGAGCTGCAGTCTCTCATTTTCAGGGCCGGATGTGAAAGGTTGTGTGGATTTCAGAAAGCTGCTTCGCAACTTCAATCTTGGTGTTGGGGGTATCTGATTATACAAGCAGTGGGACGGTTGGTTGATTGCCTTACGCATTTCTTCGGCACATATGACTTTGCGTCTTATGTGTGGTGGTGCGATGCCAGCCAAAGGGTATGGTTTAGAAATGGGTGTTGGTTTGAGGCAGCCTATGCTGATTCTGCATGCATCATTCAGGGCAGTATCCACTTAATTACAGTGGTCTGATCGACCCCACACTGGTGCCGCATATTCTCCGGCTGAGAAACAAAGTGCTAGAGCTGAGGTACGAAGAAGGGGTGGTTGGGCTACCCAGTGAGTGTTGTTCAGTTTGCGGATGAGGTTGTTCCTTGTTGCAACTTTCTGTTTGGTGTTGCTGCAATGACGCCTGAAGGTGAGGGTGCGATCTAGAGTGACTCCGAGGTATTTTGGATGATCGCTATGTTCCAGTACTCTACTTTCCCACGTGACACGAAGCTTGCTGTTAGCTTCCCTGTTTCTAAGGTGGAAACAGCAGACTTGTGTCTTTGATGGGTTAGGTTTGAGATGGTTGGTCTCGTAGTAGTGGGACATCTCGTTGAGTCCCTGACTTAGGATGTCCTCAACTTCTTCAAACGTTACTGCTTGCGCTGCCAAACCAAGGTCATCCGCATATATAAAAGACTCTGTCTTTGAGGGTGGGTTGGTTGTTGGTATAGAATAAAGATGATGAATAGTATGGGAGCAAGTACACTGCCTTGTGGTAAGCCGTTCTTTTGGTTACGCTTTTTTATGCATCGATTTGAACGTAAATTTATTGTAATCTTTATAAAAATAAAAAGAAAAATAAAAATTAATGTAAGTATGCATTTTTGTAAATACTCGTAAGTAAGTATCTGAAATATGCTTTTATTACTTATCCAATCACGTAAGAATTTACTTAATATATTAATTGCGTATTCTGGAAGGTTTCTGTCTCATTAAAACTATTTTACAATTCAATCTAACTCTATTTTAAGATGAAAAATAAAACCCGACAACGGGCTAGGTTAGGCTTAATTACAGGTATTGTGGCTTTTTAAAATTGTGCGTATTCTGGAAGTATCAATCCGGTGTTTCATTAAATCTTATTTTCCATTCTCTCGGTCCTCCCAACCCTTTTCAGCTCAGAGCTACAATTTTCCTTCTTCATCTTCTAAAAACCATCCACAATATAAAGGAGACCATCGTGGCGCATGAGTGACCAATCCATCGGGCTCGCCTCTCTGAGATGGTCCCTTGGTTAGGAGCTGTTTATTCTTCATCTTAAAAAATAGTAAACTACAGCGCAAATTAAGCAGATTTAAAAAAATATAAAGCTGTAATAGATTAGTTCTTATGTTTCGGAGCCGAGATCGCGGTTCCGAAATTACAGCATCAAATAACCGTTGTTTTGGACCTTGATCCCTTCAATTAACATAGAGTGGCAGTATATTGTGATGGTCAATACCCTGCGTTTTTTACCCGACTGTATGAATCGACAAATTCGAGCTAAGATAGAGAATTTGATTCCAATATGACAATTAATACTTTTAAGACTTTTGGATGTTTTTATACAAAATAATTATGTTCAAATAACGCATTGAACAGTTTATTTTCTGGTTGCTGAGTATTAAATTGTTTTTTATGTGGTAGATTTATACTCCACTTTTGAACACGAATTTGACAAGAAAAAGTATAACGATACTCTTAAAAGCTAACATTTTTCATGACGAGTGTTCATTAAATTTTCATCCTTATAATAATTACTGCATTACAAACTAAAGGTTTTGTATTACAAGCATTAAAAAGACTTTTTCACTGCGCGAGATGCAGTTTCTCTCTCAGCAAGATGTCAATTGGATGCAGCAAGAATGACAAATGCACCAAAGAAAAGAACGACAAAAAATTAAAGAAAAATATTATTGCAAAGAAATTGAAATAAAAATAAGAAGTTTTTTCATTGCAACTATCATATTTTACGGATACATAAATTTGTGATTAAAATAAATATTAAGAAATGATTTAAATAGTTATATATTAACATAATGATTTGCCATACTAAATGAATAATATATTAAATGTTAAAGTAAAGAAGTCTTTAGCTGATTAATATTGTGAACTTATCTATCTTATCTAATATTTAGATGGAGCATGTGGGCGATGCAAATTGCTGCTACAATGATCTGTCAAATGCTATAAATAAAATTTGCTTCATTTTAAGTTTTCTTTGCCACCAAAACTATTCTGGGTACATACTTTGGTCTTTAAAGCCTGGTTACGAGAAGAAACTAATATTTATATATAAATACTAGTTTCACCGCAAGTCAGTTTGGGCATAGCAATGGCGCGATTCGCCGAGCGGTATGAATACCCGGGCATAGTTGGTTTCCAAGGTCCGCGGTTCGCATCCCGCTTCTGCCGTTATTTTTGTGCTTGGATTGACGCGTTGAAAAAAGAATTTTATGTATAGTATATGTATATTTAAGTAATAATAATATTGTAATATAGTCAATGATCTATAAAAGTAGATTAGAATATTGAAATAATAAAATAATATTCTAATAAAAATTAAAAAATTAATGAAAAATAATAATTTACTCGTATTACTCATCTGATGCGTTGAAAGTATGAAAAGATTGATTCAAACGAACCAACAAAATGCATTCTCTTAGACTTAATTAAGTAAAATGCAAGCCACATGTTACATAACTTCAGCAATCGGACTTTGTTCTATTTTTTAACACGGTGTGATTGTTGGTTGGTGATAATGTATTTATTATTACTATTAAATTAAATGTATATGATTTACTTAGGAATTTCAAATTATTTATGTTTAATTTGGGCATTTTTAAAATTATTTGAATTCAAAATAGAAAAAATATTTAGTATACATTGCGAAAAATTTATGTGGAATTCAATGTTGACTAAGAGCTGCATTTTTTGTTGTCCGGGTTTTATGACGTACTAATGTACCGAGATAGCTTTGAATAAGCTAAATATAATGTCAGTTGACTTAATGCTTTGACTTTGGAGCTGATATGAAAAAAAGTATTGTTTTAAAAGTAATGGTAGTAAAAGTAAGCTGCATGGTCTGTCTCAAAGATAATGTATAAAAAAATCTTAAAAAAATTCCTAGTGTAATAAAATATAAAATTCATGATGAAAATTTATGCTTTGGTGCAGTTTTGCTGAAGTGGTTGAGAGCTTGGATCTTGGGTCAGTGTCTGTGCTTTTACATCCACGAGCATCTAGACTACCAGAGCTTAGATTCTAGACGATGGCGTCTTTGCAATAAAAGCTTTGCTGGAGCTTTTACGGAGACGTCATTAAAATAGGTCGGGTTCGTTTGGGACGTGCTGCTTGTGAGATGTACAGAAAGGATGGATGTGATGTAATCAAGAAATAATTATTGCCTTTGTGTTGTTAATGGAGATGAATAATTAAATAATCACATTATTAATTAATATATCTAAAAATCTATCATGGTCCATTTTGGGAGTTATACCAATTAGATATACAATAAATTAATAAAGGAAATGTCAAACAAGATAGAGTTTTCTGTGAATTTGTATTATAGTATCAGTAGTTAAATTTGCATTTTTAGATTTGTATGAAAAGTTTGTTTCAAAAATTTTAACTGTAGCAATGGAATCAAATCTAAATACTTTAAATTAAATTATTTATTTACTTTACAAGAATGAATAACTTCTTCGGTTTTCACGAACAGATTTGATATTGTGGCTTTCGAGCTTAGTCGTGTGTGGCGAATTTCCTTCAACCAATATTTCGACCGCCATTGCAGGGGTCTTCTTCAGAATTTATGATTTATTTAGTTTGGAGTTTGTTTATTCAGATAATATTTTTTTTAATAAAATAAAATATAATCATATAAAAATATATAATCTGAATAAACTAAATAAATCCTAAATCCTGAAGAAGACCCCTGCAATGGCAGTCGAAATATTGGTTGAAGGAAGTTCGCCACACACGGCTAAACCCAAAAGGCACAATATACAAGAATGAATTAATAACTCATATTTTTGCTAGGAAAAAATTAAAATATACCTATACCTTCGTTTGTTTATATGGAGATTTAAATATTAATGGACGCACAATGTTTGAAATGATGTTGTCCACTGCATGTGAGTTTCGTTGGTTGGATTGAGACGTCTCTTAGAAGCAAATAGTCATCATATTGAAAACCTTGATCTTATCTGATTAAAAAAAGGAAAAATATACCAATGATGTTTAATATAAGAGTATAAATTCGCTCTTAGTCTTTGAGCTAATGTACGGGAATTACCGATAATATGACTTGTGAAAAAGTAAGGATTATGTCAGGTAACTGAACTATGTAGTAGCAATACGTGCCAACTGTGCATTACAGCTATGTAATAGATATGGATTATTTTATTTATATGTATAAATATTCATGAAATATATGTCATACGAAGAGCTTATTATTATTATCTTAGCTATATTTATATTATGTGTGTATAATCAATATTATGTGTTTTATCTATAAACGTAAATGGTACGTTGTAATACAATTTCAATTGAATTTCACGTATATTTTATTATTATTAGTTCATGCGAGACTTTGAACTTCATAATACTTGTAAAATATGATGATCTTGTGCAAACTTTGATGGGAGAAGAAAACACATAAGAAAAATAACATGTTATGTTCTCTTTAGAACTGCAGTTTATAAATTAGCGGAGAAACTCGTCGAAGAAAATAATTTACATCGTAAACACAAATTTCTTGTGGGCATGAAAAATTTGCCTGTATTTTCAGTTTCAGCTAACAGTTTGCTTCAGCGTTTCTTGTAAAACTCGTGGACAACTTTGAGAAATTTGAAAAATAAGAAAAGTTTGTTCATAAAGTAGTTTCCACATTGCTATTTGTTTGTTGCCAAAGTTTTTTGCGCAAGCAATGATGTCATTTACTTTTAATGTTTATGTAGACATTTCGGTTATTCAGATTTTGTAAGTGAATTTCTTAAATAAAATAGACTTAAAAGATTGGGTAATTTTAGTAAAATTGAGGTATACTTTTTGTGAAACCTTATTCATTGTTAGGACACATACTAATGATGCCGCAGGAGAGCCTTTTTTATGTTTTTTATGAAACATTAAAACCATCTATTAATAAAAATGTTGAATCAATAAAAACTTTAAACATTTCCATTTTGTTGTGAAATCGCATGCACGAATGCGCAACAGATAGATACCAGTGCTCTCTATGACGTCTAGCCACCCTGGCTGAACGCTGCATACGAAAAACGTGTATTGTGTTTGTGTGGGCGTTGAAGAGATTACAAGTTTATATTTCTGTGTGTCTTGAAGATATTAATATAGTGTGGAAGAGGAAGCACTGTCGTTTGAATAATATTCCAAAGGTTACTGGTGGCATTTAAAAAGTAACTTTGGAAACTGACAGTTTTTGGTTAACACACATTAACCGTGTATAAATGTGCGGCAAGTGTAAAATGAGTTTGTTTGTTGTGGGTGGATGCAGTATGTTTTTTTTTTAATTTTATAGGAACAATGACTGTGGTAATAACGGTAGAAATGACAAACTGAACCAATTTTACGCCTATGATTCATTGATTGCAGCTTAGACTCAAAATTTACATTATTTATCAAACGAATTGCTCTTCTTAGAAGCAATTAAATTAAAACTTAAAAGTATTTTGGAGCTCTAACCTAAAGTTATATTTAAAGCAAAAAACAAGATTCTAAATAATGCAGTGTGACTTAAACAAACTAGTTTCAGTTGTTTCTTTATTGTTCTTTATTAAAGTATAAACATTCTCACAAAGAACGTTTGGCTGATGCTATTGAACTCCATTAGATGGTCAAAATATGCTGAAGACTTTTTCATATGGGTGTTTTTAAATAAAAAATATATACTTGATTAAACTACTCTAGCGTGTGAAGATCTTCGCAGAGATCGGTGGAGCGTGAGAGATGCGATTGGGACAAGTAATGTAAGCACTCGAATGTTGATCGATCCACCTGCATTTCCTGTTAATCCGATTGAAGAATAACTGATGAGGTGTAAATGATAATATTTCAAAGGTGTTAAGAACTCTTTAGATGCTCTTCGGTCTTGACGATGAGTTTGAGATGTGGATTTATATAAACACAACGTTCTTCAATGCATAAAGTTATTATAAGTATATGTTGTTGCATAATAAGTGTTAAGAATTACGTATAATACTGGTGTTTTCTCATCTGAGATAGATTTGAAATATATGATATGTCATTGATGTGGTCTAAATTACAAAAGTAGATTCTAACATTAATTAAGTTTAATCTATTTGAAATAAGTTTCCCATGGCGCTACAGTCTTGAAAAGCGTCATACACTTGATTCCATAGATTTCGCATAGCTGGGAATGGATTTCTACCGGCGCAATGTTTTTTGCAGACATGAAACGGATCACCGAGCGCAGCTCACACCTGGCGGGCGAAGCGAGAGGGAGATCCATCACGTACGGCTGCCAAGCCAAGACTGAGCTCCGCAGGCAGCTCTCTAGGAAAGAGATTTTGAGTGGGAAAACCACGGTACACTACAGAATTAATTAAGTATTAAGCTATTATATAATATCATATTTATGTGTTTGATTTTTAAAACTCCTTGTTATTCTATCTTTAATCTTTAGGGTAGACGATGGTTAGTCCATGATGTATGGGTTTTTCCAACTTGATACCTGGAAGAATATTTAGCAGTATCAACGATTTTATATTGTTATCATTTAATCCCTGGAAAATATTAAATTTAATATTATAATTCTGCAGTTTCACCAAGTATTGTCAATTGATAACCTTAATGTTATTATTCATATATAGTTGATAGAAAGATACGGTGCTTTATTGACTAATGAGTGTAGTATTTGTAATAATTAACCAGGTGAATGAGTGGAGTGGTATAATGGAAGAGTGATTAGCTCTCATTCCTTTGTATTTGGTGAATCCCTCTCTTAACAATTGTGTAGGTGTTTCGATTCACTGATCTCAGCAAGCGCAGAGAGGAGTAAGTGGATTAATGGTGCATCGTTTCCGGGGATAAGGATTCCGTTTGTAATTTGAACCCGCAGAGTGAAATTGTATTTTTACATGTTGCACTTATTGTACAAGTAAATAACAGAATTGTAATGTTATAAATAAACACAAATCGTGTGGGTAAATTAGTGTATTTGAACGACGGTAAATAATTTTACGACCATAAATTGCGTACGTAGGAGGATGAGGCGTTTTAAAAAATGCATTTCAGAAATAATGGCAGTATGTTTCTTTCCATATCCGTTCCGTATCTGGAGCATATCGTCGCTAGTCAGTTCTATCGGTTACGGTTTTTTTCCTGTCCTAAGATATCTCTACATACGAAGGTCCACCTGGGTACATATTACGTATCCGTTCCGATTCCGGTAACCTCCAGGGTAGTAGTCCGGCGAACTGTTGAGACGGAAGCTACGAGTATAGTATACGATCAAATTGTAAATGATTTGTTAATCCAATTTTTTCAAGAAAATCACGTGATTACTCAGACGCTACGGAAGCTTGGCTTATTTGGTTCTAAATTGTGGTTCGACTTAATTACAGTTACTCTTAATTATCAACATAAAGCACATGGTAGTCACAAAAAAAAAACAAAAAAAGAGACCAACGAACGGTACAGCTCAATAGTCAAAGCGTTTGCTTTGCAAGTCAAAGGTCGTGGGTTCGATCCTCGACGGAGAAAAAAAAGACTTTTTAATCGATTTATGAGCTCTAAAATAATTTGTTTGTGTGAATTTGATCCCTCGCCTATAAAATTCCAGGCATAGCCTATTAATTAAATTTGTGGTAATGACCACCCATTCATAGTAAATTCCTGTAATAATAAGGATGATGCGTGAATCTCGGGGTGTAGTTTGTGACGTTGGCAGATCAACCCTCCACATGCAGTGCTTAGCCATAGGCAGCATACTAAGCGTCATAGAATTCTACAGATGAGACTTCAGAATTACTATAACCATCTGTCGATATTCTCCTGTATGTGTTAACATTTTTTTTTAAATAACCTTATATTTGTGAATGCTATGAGCTCAGAAATGGAAGCAGATATGGCATAAACAAATATACGTTTGGTGGGTTCTGATATCATTTGAAAAGTAAAATATTAAGATGAAAGTAAAACAAAGCTTTTATATCTTAAAAGGCATTTTCTTAGTATGTTTTGTATGCCAGGAGTCTTTACATAAGTAAACGTAATGTAATAAAGCACCGAGGACGTTAAATTCATAAGTCCCATACGATTGTGTAATAGCACGCGCTATTTCCTTCGCTGGGCATGAATTATAACTTATAAGGTTATAAGAAAGAGCCTTGTAATGAGCGGCAGTTTAAACTTGTATGTAGCTGAGAATCTACTTATCATTTATGCAAGGTGCAATCAGAAAGTATAAAAGCCATTATTTTGATATATAATACATAATTGCAAAATATAAGCCTTAATTGATATATAATACAATTACATGGTTCATCAAGATTTTTTACATTTTTCCCGTAGTTTTGCGATTTTTTCTACTGAAAACTAATTAATAATTCATATCAAGTTACTCAGTTTTGTTTGGTACATATTTATAATATTTTAAATTTAGAATTATTGTTTGGTAAGCAATTTAAAAAACATTGCTTGTAAAACAATGGGGTTAAAATAAAATTAATTGCTTTCAATGTAAATTTATGACTGGGCAATAATTTATAACGTTAAGGTTAGAAAATTAAATTTCTTGATCAGACTACATATTGATAATTGTAATTGAATTTTAAATAACTATTAAAAAACATAAGCCATGTATAGTCCTCAACGGCCTCAAAAACAAGAATCTAACGATTATAAAAATATTTATTTTTGAGTTGTATATCAATTTTAAGAATACCGTTTATTTATTATTATTATTTTTTATTTTTTTTATTTGGTCTAGTAATATTTATATGCTACTAATGTAAAAACATCTTTGAAATATTAATTTAATGCTCCGCAAGTAACTTGCCAAGACATTTGTATGGAGCATCTTGATGTACGGCTGTGAGACATGGTGCTTATCTGAAAGTAATAAGAAAATACTATAGGCCTTTGAGATATGGTCTTACAGAAGAATTTATCGAAATTTCTTGGAGAGACCATGTCACAAACAATGAGGCTCTCATCATAATCAAGGAACATAGGCACCTAGTAAGAACCAACTCAGAGAGGAGAGCTCGAATGATCGGTCACATCATGCGCCATAATGGTCTTCTTCACGAAATTGTGTAAGGGATGGTTGAGGGTAGTAACTGTAGAGGGCTCCATAAACGGGAGTTCTTGCAGCAAGTGTTCGAGATAATGAGTTGCAGTTTTTATGCTGAGCTAAAGATAGTTGCAGAAGATCGAGAAGAGTGGAGATCGAGATGCAAGATTTTGTTGCTGCAAACCAATCTACCGGATTGATTCTACGAAGAAATGAAGTAAGGATGATAAAGAGTGGATTTGAAGGTATTGCAAGAAGTCTACTTTCAGCAGTGGGCAAATACAGGCTTAAACATATGGTTATACTTATAAAATAATTATAAAAAAATTCACAGAGAAGCGCAACTATTCCTTATTGTGGCATGGAAGCCATCCACTTGCACCTTGATCAACATGCCTGAGGCACTGCAGTATCCCGGCAGACCCAACATTCGGTCGGCGTTGTAATACTGGACCCGGATTGCACTGTAAACCTTCTGAGTATAGTCAGCCCATAGGTCGTACGTGTAGTGACAATGAAAAAAGCGTTAGCTTAAAGTTTTTTAGTACAATGTGCAAACCTACAAATCAACACATTGCATCGAACCGAGAGCGCCCTCCGCTCCCTCTCAATATTAGCGATATCAAAGATCTTCTGTAACCCAGTGGCCCAGATACTTAAATCTATACACAAGTTTTAATGGCGTACCACAGAGAGTAATCGTTGAAAGCATGGTAGCAGAATGACATTTTTTTGTTATTTATCTCTGACAAACTAATTTATTTCACAATAACATATTTTGTTAGCGATGCTCTTTAAAGTAGTGACTGCCCCTGGCGAAGACCACCCCTTAATAATTATTCCCTCATTCAAGAAGCTGGATTATTGCATTATTACTGTGCTCCGGAAAACCATTGCCATTGTACACCGTCTGAATAGTTAAGCATATTTATGCCGGGCTCTCCGAATAGCGGTCCGGGTTCAGCGCCGCTGTTTATTATACCGGGATAAATAGCAACACATAAATTACTTTTAATAATAAATGCAAAACCAAAGGAAATTCTGACGTCTTAGCGTCTCATGGTGTTCCGCCCGAAGCGCTAACGAATGTCTCTGCGAGCCGCCTTACAAACAAATTGTACTGGAAGATTCATTACTCATGTTCGTGAATTAAAACAAAGGATTAAGTTACACTCTGATGCTGGACGATAATGTTTTTTGAAACTTTTCATCAAATTAATTTTTATTATTAAACAAGTGAAATTGTATTTTTTTAAATAAGAATGCTAGTACAATTTACAATATTCTAAATGCTTTATACAGCCTATAAAAATTAATACAAATATTTAACAAATGATAAAAATTCACAGCAGTATTATAAATGTGTTAATTAAAAATATTTTATAAATGGAATTTTCTGTGAATTTATTATATGTGTCAGTACTCAAATAAATATTGTTACAATTATTAAAAATGTTTTTTATTTATTTGTTGGTAATATTTACCAATTTAATGTATGTTAATATATTAAAAAGTATATAGTTTACTTTTAAAAAAATGGTAAGAGCAAATAAATTTGGATATTTTACAGTTAATTTCACAACTTTGTCTTTGATAAGTTTCAGTTTTGTCAAGAAATCATTTTCAAGTGTGTATTTTGTATCTATAAGTTTATACATAATCTTCAACAACGTTTCTGAGAGACATCCCCGTCGTGGACTTCCAGGGTGTCTTCCATGCGTGGCAGACATGTCTTTGCAATTGTAATATTATACATAAAACACATTTATTTTAAAAACAAAATTATATATAATCGTGTCAAAAACAACAGGGTCAGATCCTGTCCGCCCAGAAGTGGGCGATGTTCATGGCCATGTTGTTACTCCCAGCCATCACAAGGTGGGACAGGGTCTGCTCCACGCCACAATTGCAATCTATTGTAAATGTAAATACTAGGAATATAAAGAATTTTTTTTTTTTAAGAATTTACGTTTATCTAAGTAATTAAAATTTAATAAAACAATAGACTTACTTGAATGATAAAAAGGTTAAAGTAATTTTAAAATATAATTAATTAAATGACATAATTTTAATTATTATGAACGATTCGCAGTAAAATAAGATTTGTCTGTAAAAATATTAAAGCACTGCAAAAAAAGAAAAAGTTTATAAATAATCGTGTGCTTAAAAATGTAAAAATAAATATTTGGGATGGGAATAAATACAAAACAGATTGTCGCATGACAAGGGAGGAGTGAAAAGAGGGAAAACTTTCCCGAGACTCTTTTGTGGCTGAAAAAAGTTTTCAGGAACAAGAAGCAGTGAAATTTTGTAAGGGCGCTATTCGTACAGTTCAGCGAGAGTGCAGAGTTCGGTATGAAAGCTTAAACAAGTAGAGTTTATCTTACTGGACAAAAAAAATGTTTCCATAATTATATGTGATAGTAATATAAGTGTCTAAAGTTGTATTTGTTACCAAATTATAACGTATTCTACAGTCTACATAATTTAACTGACGACAAAACATTCATTCATAAAATCACAGGAAATTTAATGTCATTTTTTTGTAATATATACTTTTTATTATTCACTTTGAGATCCATTTTAAAATTAAATAAATATTTTTTTATTCCTTTGTTTCAACATGGATCATACAGAGCACTGTTTAATCAATTGTTTGATCAGTTTATGAAATGTGAGGTCAAGTCATTACAAAATCAGTTTTTGTGTCGAAAAACTAAAATTAGGAAGAAATCATATATTTAAATTAATAAACATATTTTGATGATTTCTCAAATATAATTGATGAGTAAAATTTAAAATGGTATTTTATCTTGAAGTAAGCTTCCCAGAGGAAGAAGGAGAAACCCTTGTTGGTAACCGCAGCTTATTTTTATTCACTCTATTACTGAAATGCTTCAATGGGAATAAAAAAAAAATACTTTCTTTTTTGTCACTGTTTAATTTTTATAATAAGAACAGTTTATCAAACAAATTTTCGTTGAAATATTTTTTATGGCAATTAAATGTTACATGTAAATATAAACAAATATAATGAAATCATAAAAACTTTATACAATATAGAAAATATAACAAAATATAATAAAATAAAACCTTTTTTAAAGAAATAATAACAAAGTCATACATAGAGACCCGTATTTTTAGCATTTTGCAATAGATGCTAAAATTTGAAATAGATGCTAATAAATGCGATTTTCAGAAATTATGCAAAAAGATGAAAAAATCATCATTATTTACGAAGTTTTATGTTTTTTAAATAAATTTTCATTGTGTTTAACTTTATTATTAATAATCTGTCAACTTAATTAAACATGATTATTGCTGGGTATGTTTTTCCTTATTTTTTCTATAAATGAATTTTGTAGCTGTAACTTAGACGATTCCGGAATCCTTGCCCTATTTTAAGATTATTTCGTTAACTTTATATTTGTAAGTATTATAAATAAAAAAAATGTATTGGAATTATTAATAATTTGCATCTTATACAAATATATGCTAAAAAAGATATTAAATGTATGCTAAAATCAGCTTTAAATGCTTTAAAATGCTAAAATCAACGCATTAATGGTCCGAAATGCTAAAATCCAAACTTTTAAATGCTCCAAAACGTTAAAAATGAAATAATAGTTTCTTAAAATACGGGTCTCTAGTAAAACATAGGCAATGCTTTCTATTTGTGTAAGTTATATTTTATTATATTTGGGAGAAGAAATATGAGTAGGAGTAGACTTCATAAAGTACAGTGAAATCAGAAGTTAGATGCTGCATGTGGAAAATATGTATTGTTGTTTGCGAAATTGTCATAAGTCTATTTATTGATGAGTAGAAGTAGTATTTAAATTACTTAAGGTAGAAAACAAGATGCTTAAACAGCTTAGATTTAATAATTCTACCAGTAAAAATGATGAAGAAATTAGTTTTACGAGTTAACAAGTGGATAATTTTGCTTCTCGAGTGGAAGCAACTAGGTATGATGAATACTGCGTGTAAGAAGAGAGTATAATGGTTGTCAACGTGTAGGATTAGAAGATATGAAAATATATAAATTTTTTTTTGAAGAAACCCAGTTTAGAGCTTTACGAGTTCTCACTATACATATTGTATTCAAGTATCCTGAATGCAACTGACAAAGAGAAAACGTATGCTAGTAAGGTGTGATGCTGGAAATTGTTGTAGACGAGGCACTGCTCTACACCACTAAGAGATAAATCAATTTTAGTGCAACTTAACGCGTGGGTGAAGAGAACCGCAATCTATTTGCACGGTTCAATTAAATTTGTCGGACACAGTAGGTCACTTATACGACGTTAAAAAAGATGTGACAAATAAGGTTTATTAAATAGTAAGGTAGTAATTGTTTCATGTGAAAATGCAAGAAAATATATTAACATTGACAGAATTTACTGTGAGATTTTTTGAGAATGTTTTCTAAGTAATATTTTGTCCAATGAAAAGGAAATACACTTGCATGTGGGGAAATTTTTAAATTCACGGTATGTGAAGGTAGTCATTAGTGACATTTTTTTCCTAAGTCGTTACGAATTAAGTTACTCACTATTAGTAAAGTTTTGATATAACTATACCATTATCCTTTGAACTGTCGTCAAATAAACAAGTCAATCGGGAAGAAATTGTGAAATAGTGAGAAAACCGAGTACTGTGATGTAATTTTTTTTTTACCAAAGAAGAAAAAATAATGCGAACCTTTCTGGAAGACATTGATATACAGAAGATAAAACTATGGTGTACGAGTGGCAAAACTTATTTAAGAAAGGCAGAGACTCTCTTGAACACGACTCACGGCCTAGAAGGAGAATGGAGGTGACTTCTATGGAAATCATTAAAAAATCTTAAAAATATATACTGGAAGATGACGGGCTAAATAAGTAACTGCTTATGGAAATGGTTGAAGTATTAGATACAACCATTTTTTTTAATACTTGGCAAATTGGGTGTCGAAAATGCTCACGCCACCTGAGAACGACAGCAATTTTACAAATTGTATTTTATATTTCTCGCATGTCTTCTCGAAAGATTTTTTTTTTATTACTTGGTCCTAGCGATAAGAGAATCTAAATACATGTTTTGTATGTTTCAAGCTCTATAATGGCTGCAAATTTGTTTAGCGATGATGATCACATAGCAAAGCTTGACGGGTGATTGAGATAAATCAGTAGGAAAACAAGTCAATCTCTGCTACAGCAGACTGCAAATACTCCCGTGAAATAATAATCGGGTTGCGGATTACAGATTAACCCCACGTTAAACTGTAAATCTATCAGACAGTCATGGAGCATTTATATAGCCAGTGTTACCTGCCAGTCAATGTTCAGAAGAGTAGCCTAGAGGTGATGCGTTCGTCTACAATGTGAGAGGTCCCAGGTTTTATAATCTTAAATAAAAATATGTTTTATCAATTCGCAACCCCTTAAATACCCTCAGATGGGACAATTATTGCCGCTCTTGTAATCGTTCACTAATAAGACAAGTGGTCAATTTTATAAAATTTTAATTTAACCAAAAAAAGGTAATTAATTCAAATAGGTAGTAAAGTAACACAACGGTTAACGTGTGCGTAAACTGTTTAAAAATAAAACCGTAAAGTTTCAAATAATTATTAATTAATTAATAAAATAAAATTCATCGTTTCTTTTTCGATACTTACTTTTATTTAAAAATTAAAAAAATGAAGATGTAGTTAAATTTCTCTTATTTATTTTTTATTATTTATTTTACTTCCCAATGGAAGGATTTTCAAGAATTATTTACTTGAATTTTTAATTATTTTACTTAGAAATTTATATATTTTAAGAATCAATAACGTAATCAATAAGCGCTCGCAGCATGGCAAAGCAGATGGTCGACCTCGCTCAAGGGTAGACACATATTCCTTCTTTCCTTCCGTTCTCGATAGAATTGACATACCGTGGCTTATTCCAAATCCAAAACATTTGACTAGTCAATTCATGTAGGAATTTAAGTAGGGAAAGTCTCTTTAGCGTAATCCAGCAGAAGCTTGGACCGGTTGAATATGTCGACCTCATCGCTACGAAGTTCAACTACCATGCCTTTTCTGTATACGCGGCGAAGTCGTCACAAAGTCAAAATTTTAACATCTGAACTACTAACTTTTACACTCACGTTTGGTGTTGCTCACCAAAGCCCGTTACTTGTATAACAAGTACTCTGAAAACAATGCCTTGGTAAGTTCTCCCAAAGGAGCGCAGGTACAAGGCAACCGGCCCAGGGGCCTTAGGCCCCAAAAAAAATAACTTAAAAAAAAACAAAACGTTATACCTGTATGATACGATGATATTTGTTGTACACTTTTACAATATAAATCATATTTTTACAATTAATTTATTTGGTTTCCTGGCATAAAAAAATATTATTATATGTTCTTACAATTTTGAAAATATATTTAACACTATATTTAACCTTTACGGTATTTTTTATGTTACATTTATAAAATATATGTGAAACGTTGAATAGCATTCCATTTCATTACTTACGCCCAAATCTCCAGTAAGCGGTTAAATAAAATATATCCGATGGCGTGAACTAAATCTTGAATTTGTTAAAACGACTTTTTGAAAATTTCCTTGGCACTGAAATCACTGGCCGTATTCGACTCGTGTGTAAACAAGTTCTCGTTTAACTGTAAATTCATCAGATCGTAAACGGTGGCGTGCGGATCCGCTTGCGACATTGATATATGAGCAGATCCGTAGAGAAGAGAGGCTGCAGGAACTGTAGGACAGACCGTAGACAGCACTATGGTGTAGCATAATCAAGATTTTATATATCTGGACATTAGAGGCAGATATTACTTGGGTGAGTAAACGTTTGGGATCACCAAGTTCTTAAAGTTAACATCCCCCGCTTAAATAAAGGTGAGGGAACGCGTGTTGGATGGATAAGCAGGTCCTACAGCAAAAAACTCGTCGAGAAGCATCTTGGAGCAGATCCGTAGAGAAGAGAGGCTGCAGGAACTGTAGGACAGACCGTAGACAGCACTATGGTGTAGCATAATCAAGATTGTATATATCTGGACATTAGAGGCAGATATTACTTGGGTGAGTAAACGTTTGGGATCACCACGTTTTTAAGGTTAACATCCCCCGCTTAAATAAAGGTGATGGAACGCGTGTTGGATGGATAAGCAGGTCCTACAGCAAAAAACTCGTCGAGAAGCATCTTGATGTCATCTATTTTAGTATAAAAGACTAACTTAACTTAATTAGTCTGCTTAGGACTCAAGAAATGTTGTAACTTTCTAGGTTTTCACGGCTATATCTGGTATTGTGATTGTCAAAAGTCGTCATACAGAGATTCATGAAATTGGTTGAACGATATAGGAATGCATATTCCCATTCCTGTCCCCATTTTTACGAATCAACTCTAACATCGTTTTATATAATATTTATTGGCTTACAAACGACATTGTAAATATTTAAAATTAGGATAATAATAACTGACGAATGAGTAATCGCGTACAGGCCGTCATAGAATACACACACTCTTCATTCCTGTTTTAATGTTGCCGTTTTTGGATTGTTTGTTTCATAGTAATTATTGAAGACATGCACACGATACTGAAGACCTGTAAGTTTTATAGCGATCGGATGAATGGTGTAGAAATGCATTTAAAACAACAACAAAAATGCCATACATATCTGTTTCTACGTACTAACTTAGAGACGAAAATTTAAAATTTCAAAATATATAAAATATTTTGCCTTGTCAGTTATTTTCGTATGTTTCCACTAAGGTTTAAGTTATGATCAATCACACATTCACGTTCTTCCTCTATATATTTTTTCTCTTAGTTTGATGGTGCGTTTGCCTAAAGTCTAAATGGATAAAAGGTTGCCTCAATTTGTATGAAAAAGCTAAAATCACATTGCTCTCCTAATCTAATCTAAAAAAGAACCATTGTTATTTTATTGATGTGCCATTAATTTATGAATATAAGGAATAAAAATAAGACAATAATGAATAACCACTAACAGCATTAGATTAAGCTTATTGCATTTAGTACACCTTAACCAAATAATTATGTCTCTGTCGAGAATAAGGTATCTTTCCCGGTATCCAGACCCACAGAAATCATTACCTATATAGTAACTACTGAAAGAACTGTGAATAAAGGAAAAAAGTATAAAGCTTAATTGCATAGTTGGCTTGTAGAAGTGTAACATAAAACCACATTGTTAAGTCAATTTTTAAGTAATACAATATCAAAGTTATAATATGCACCTAGTACACCTTAACCAAATAATTATTTCTCTGTTGAGAACCAGGTATCTACCGGTATCCAGACCCACAGTTATCATTTAATATATAGTAACTACTGACAGAACTGTGAATAAAGGAAAAAAGTATAAAGCTTAATTGCAAAGTTGGTTTGTATAAGTGTAACATAAAATCACACGGGGTACGCAATCATTACATGCCTAATTTTCTTTTGGGTATATTCTCATAATAATGATTGCACACTGAACACACCTCCACGCATAGCACCTTGTGCTGGTGTACCCTGGGCAACGTCTACAAAGTAGCGGCTAAGATGTTCAGTAGTGGTAGACGATTTATGGAGTCGTCGTCCCCGGAAGACACCACCGTTCGCACTTAGGTCGTGTGTAGAAGTCTCGACTTCGGCTGATCTTCTCTGAGCCTATCGTATGCGGGCGCGGGGATATAGGGGAGAGGTTGGTGACGGTCGGATGAGCGCTAATGCCTCGCCGCTCCGGGGCTGGTCGCGGTGGAGGGAACCGAGAGAGGGAGAGCCAGTAAAGCGGTTAGATGCTGGCCGCGCCGCCGGATAGTACAGGGTCCCGACCTGCGGCTAACTACCATAGGTTGCCTGACCCACCAGCCGGTGTATAATCTCGCCGCATCCAGTGTGCCGGATAGTGACCGGATTGGGTCCCACTGTTTGCGTGCGGGGGTCCTCCACCTCGCTGCCCTCCACTGCACTAGGCCTGACCCGGAGCCGCGAGGACTGTGTGCTTATCTCGCCGACTCCTACCCTCTCACCCTATCCAATTCCATAAAACACAACTAAACAAACATGATAATGAACACGAACAAAAATAATAAGTTTCCACAGCATAACACAAACCCCACGTGCCGGTCCTCTGTCAACTACTGCAACATCAGAGGGCTGCACGCTAACATCAACGCAGTACACCACCACTTACAAAATTCCCGCCCTCACCTCCTTTTCCTCACAGAAACACAGATAGCCACACCTGCTGACCATAGTTACCTCAACTGTCCGCAATATACTTTGGAAGGTGCTTTTCATTACAAAGCCGGCCTTTGCCTTTTATCAGGTCTGACATCAACTACAACCGAATACGCTCTGTAGAACGAGCTGAGTTCCAAGTGTTGTGGGTCAGGGTCAACGACCCCGAGAGAATTAGGATATATGCAGGACTCTACAGATCCCCTAACATGTCCAAAGCAGAAACATCTAAGCTCTTCGACTATCTGGGTGAGACCATTGATGGTCTCTTGCTTTCTTACCCACAAGCGGAATTTGTTGTTCTCGGCGACTTCAACGTGCACCACACTGCATGGTTGGGGTCGGGAGAGACAAGCTCCGCTGGCAATTGTGCTGAATTATTTGCGTCTTGCTATGGCCTTGCACAGCTCGTACAGAACCCCACCCGTAAACCTGACATCGCATCACATCGTCTAGCTCTACTCGACCTATTTCTTACTTCTCAGCCAAATGATTACTTGGTGGAGGTCGAAACGCCACTAGGCAACTCCGACCACTGCCTTGTGAAAACAACTACAATCAGTGCTCCATTGCCACCAAAAGAACAAAACAAACGACGTGTGTGGCACTACAGGTCGGCTGACTGGAACGGATTACATGGATTTTACGGAGGATACCCGTGGGGAGATATTTGCTTCAAAAATAAGGACCCTTCAATATGTGCCAATCTGGTGGAGGATGTAATCATCCAAGGAATGGAATGTTTTATTCCTCACTCCACGAAAACTATGGGCACCACCTTAAAAAGCTGGTTTAACCGTGACTGTGCCGAGGCCGTAAAACGCAGGAATACCGCATACAACAAACTACGAAAAAATAACGACCCCATAAGTCGTGCAGCATACAATTTAGCCTCCAAAGAATGCAAGAAAACCATTAATGACTCCAAAGACAAGTTCAATGCACAAATTTGCAACAAGTTGTCCGCTTGCCCTGCCGGTAGTAGAGCATTCTGGTCTCTCGTTAACTCTATTGGCAGCAACTTTTGCACTTCTTCTTTTCCACCACTGACTAATGCCGATGGCTCACTGGCTCTAGCCTCCAAAGAGAAGGCTGAACTTATTGGTTCGCTGTTTGCTTCCAATTCCACACTCGACGATGGTGGGGCCAACCCCCCATCCATTCCTCACTGTGGCAAGCAGATGGGGGCTGTAAAGTTCAGCCTCAAAGCCGTACGTCGAGAACTTCTCCAATTAGCAACCAACAAAGCCAGTGGCCCAGATGGCATACCAGCGGTGGTATTAAAAACTTGCGCTCCTGAACTTAGTCCTGTGCTCACCAAACTTTTCAGATTGTCCTTTAGATGTGGTATTGTTCCCCTGGGATGGAAAAAGCCCTTGTTCACCCAGTTCCAAAAAAAAGGAGACCGAAGTGACCCCACAAACTATCGCCCAATAGCCATCACATCACTACTTTCCAAAGTGATGGAACGTTTAATTAACAGCCAACTTCTAAACTACTTAGAGAAGAATGATCTTCTGTGCGATTGGCAATATGGCTTCCGCCGTAGTCGATCGTGCGGCGATCTCTTGGCATATGTCACACATGTTTGGGGAAATCCGTCGAATGCTATGGAGAAACGCAAGCTGTTGCCCTGGATATCTCCAAGGCGTTCGATAGAGTCTGGCATCGCGGTCTGGTGAATAAATTACCGTCTTATGGACTAACTCCCTCCCTGTGCTCCTGGATTGAAAACTTCTTGAGTGATCGAAGCATCATCACTGTCGTAGATGGCTTTTCTTCTTCCTGCCATAAAATCAACTCAGGAGTTCCACAGGGCTCTGTGCTGTCGCCCACTCTTTTCCTTCTGCATGTGAATGATCTGCTTCAATGCGCAAACATTCACTGTTATGCCGACGACAGCACTGTCCATAAGAGTATAATCTTCCAAAAACCTCCGAAACATTCGGAACTATCTGCTGCTAGGGAATCTCTGGTGAAGAAGATGAACATGACTCTTGAAAGGGTTTCACGATGGGGCGACCTCAACCTCGTCAGTTTCAACATTTCAAAAACCCAATCATGTACTTTCTCCACCAAGAAGACTGCTATGGATCCTGTATCTTTCAATGGTTGTTCTCTTCCGAAAGCAAGCTCCATCAACATGCTTGGATTATCAATATCGAATAATGTCAAATATTACGAGTCAATTAAGTGTAAAGCCGGTCTCGCTTCCAAAAAACTAGGTGTATTATATAGATCACGTCGGTATTTCAACGATAAACAACTTCTTCTTCTATATAAAGGACAAATCCGACCTATCCTTGAATACGGCAGTCACCTTTGGATTGGAGCCCCAAAATATCTTCTAAACTTAATTGACTCAGTTCAAAGAAGAGCAATTCGTTTGATAAACAATGACACCCTTACGTCTAATCTACAATCAATGGAACACAGACGTAAGGTTGGTTCTCTTAGTCTTTTCTACCGTTATTACCACGGTCGCTGCTCTTCGGAACTTAAAGAACTAATTCCTCCTGCACCCACTCACAGCCGACAAACTCGTCTTACACTTGCCGAACATCCATACACGGTTAATATATGTCGACCAAGAACTGGCAGCTTCCAAAGTTCCTTCCTTAATGCCATCGGTAAGCTATGGAATGCTCTTCCAGCGTCTGTGTTTCCTCCTTCCTACAATCTGGATCTCTTCAAGAAACAGATAAATATACACTTGCAATCTCCCCAACCCACACACAAACACGAACACAACACACGTTTCCCGCATGCAGCGTCCAGCCTCCCTGGCTGAGCGTCATAGAGTGCACTGGTCTTGACCGGTTGTGCTCTCCTGCATGCGTTTACATAAAAAAAAAAAAAAACATTGTTTAGTCAATTTTTAAGTAATACAATATCAACGTTATATAAAGTTTTGTTAAAATTGCTTGCCGCATATAAAGTTACAAATACCGCGTGCGTCTGTTATTTTTTTGCGGTACGAAAACTTACGCTTTTGATCTGATTAAAAGTTCAAGCGAAATCGGCCGTCACGTGAAGCAATTTTAAACGTTGTTTGGAATATTACTTAAAAGTTGTGTGTCGCCGAGCGCCACGTCACACGAGTGTACGGGAGGTTTCGGTACTTTGTAAGTATTTACATACATTATTAATTTAAACTAACTGAGGACGGAGGAGCACTTGGAAAGTTGCGACGCGAGCCTCCTTTTCTAGCCCCCGAGCTTAAGCAGTTAAACCTGCCGTTTACTTAGCCACCGTGCAGGGAACACTTCCGCAACTATCGCGGCTTCCAACTATCCGGGATGAATTTATCTGCTGGAGCGAGTAATTTTCAAGGTGTATCACAATACAAATACACTCAACTATATTTACACGGTGTGAATGTTCCATGATACACCGTTGATTCGTGTCATCTTACAGGATTGCACAATATTAAAGTCAGTGGGGAATTTTGCGATATAATAATACAATTGGAATTACCTCGCATTCAAAGACACTCATTATTTCCTTTTAGGACTCTATTTATGCACTTTCTCCACCAAGAGGAGTGCTATGGATCTTGTATCTTTCAACAGTTGTTCTCTTCCAAAAGCAAGCTCCATCAGCATCCTTGGAGTATCAATCTCGAATAATTTCAAATATTAGGAGTCAATTAAGTATAAAGCCGGTCTCGCTTCCAAAAAACTAGGTGCATTATATAGATCACGTTGGTATTTCAACAATAAACAACTTCTTCTTCTATATAAATAACAAATCCAACTTATCCTTGAATACGGCGGTCACCTTTGGATTAAAACCCCAAAATACCTTCTAAACTTAATTGACTTAGTTTATAAAAGAGTAATTCGTTTGAACAACAATGACACTTTTACGTCTAACCTGCAATCAATGGAACATAGGCGTAAGATTTCTTTACTTAGTCTTTTCTACCGTTATTACTATGGTCGCTGCTCTTCGGAACTTAAAGTTTAAACTAATTCCTTTTGCACCCACCCACAACTGATAAACTCGTCTTACACTTGCAGAACATCCATACACTGTTAATGTGTGACGACCAAGAACTGTCAGTTTCCAAAGTTCCTACCTTAATGCCACTGGCAAACTTTGGAATGCTCTTCCAGCGTCTGTGTTGTCAACACTAGGAATATACATGATTTCTTACAACCTCCAAGGCTGGATCCCGGAGACTTTAAAAGACAGCAGGTGCAGTATCATATTTTAGGTGATTTGTTATTTGAATTTACTACTGAGATTGAATATTTGGCCTTGCCCAAGAGGTGGCTCAACCCATCCAACAATAGGCGGTAACTCATTCCAGTTTAGGTCTGTATCCAATGTTGCCTAACTTTTGTCATATAAAGAAAACCGCGCACAGAATGTGTTTTTGTCGTTATTGGTCGCAATATTTATCAAAATTATCATCACAATTATCATTTCCGCTGTCCTAAATGCAGCATATGGCATTCACAATTTGCCACCACAAAGCTATTTCGCCTCATCCTATGGCAGCTCCGCCTCCCACAGCTCCGTCGAGTACATACTGTGTATAATTTCCAGCGGCTTTCCAGGACGGCGCAAGCCCGGGGGTTGAAGAAAATGCGGCTAAAGTTTATGTTATATGTTATTAAAAACAATTTAATTTAAAGCGTCGTTAAAAAATTTATATGAAATAAATACAATTTCTCGTATAAGCTTCTCTCTCGACATCTTGTTCTGTCTGCAACCGCATCCACTCGTTGTGTTGTGAGCTCCTGTGAGAGTAATATAAACAGTGATGCCTCACGGGAGGTGAGGTAAGACAGGTGCATTTCTTAAGGTGCGGACCATGAAATTGAAGCTTGAAAATCTTGCGCCTTGGGGAGCGTGGTACAATGTATGCTGGTAGTCTCTGTGAGGCGCATATTATTCCTATACTTTGAGCTTCGGGGTAAAACTTGAACGCTACACTGTCTTTTGAATGTTATAATACAAGTTTTAGCGAGTACTGTTATTATAATAAGATGAAGAGGTACGAAATATAATTATAATATGATACGGCTTTGCTATGAATATAAAATTTTATTCTTTCTAGGTCACAATAAACTGCTGTAGTTATGTCAGTTGTTTATTCTTGATTCATTCTAGTCTCTGCACGAGAGTCTGAAAATTTGTAGTCCTCGATTATTTGTTCCCAAGGATAAAGTAACTCAATTCAATCATTTAGTACAAGGTACTGATATCAGCTTGATATAGATCTTTTAGGCCGAGTCCGAAAAGCCCCGAAAAACTATCTTGTGTCTCTTATTTTTGTTCGCTCGCCTGACGTGCACATCTAATAATGTAAGTTTTAATTATATACAATTACACGGCGTTTTGTATATGCCATTTGCTCCATTTCATGTTGGTTCAACTGTGATCTTTAATTTGTTTTTTGCCGTGATTATCTTGCCGGTGCTGCATGTCACAGTATTCCGGCAGTTGTGAGCTAACCTCTCGTCCGGCCGGCAAGATCTCATGTACCAGTCGGATGAGGAAATCAAGTCTTTATTCAAAATAAATGCGAATTGTGCTTAAAAAAGAAGTTCTTTGTGTTGTTAATCTGCTTCTGCATCCTTCCTCCACGCGGCCACGTGATGAGCCCGCGACTTGTATTCTTTTTAAAGACGGAGGATGTCACTACGTATATATGGGAGATGTTAAAAAAATGAAGTTACTTTTGAATTTTTGTGAGCTACGAAAATTTGATTTTATATTTTTTATATTATTTTGTTGGTACTTATATTTCTCATTTATGCTGATAAGGTAAGCCAATTTGGATGTAAAATTTATAAGATGTTACCTATTGTGATCCAAACAATGGATAAAAAAAAATACTTTGTATTTTCAAGAACTTATCCACCTAAGTACTGTGTCAAATGTTGCTTTACTTCAGTAATCGAAGGCACCATTATCCTCACATTAAGGATATATTATACATCTGCATTTCCTTTTGATATGATGCCAGGATTCGCAAACGAACAAAATAATAAGGATAATAAATTCGCTGATCCTGTACAGGACATATTAGTTATTAGCGTATCGCAAATTGCCCTTTTCCACAATTTCGTAAGCTCAGATTGTCTATATCTTTTCCCAGAACACATGTTTACCCGAAAGTGCATATGGAAGCATGGATGTTTCCCAGGAGCCTCTAGGGCAAGAGCCCGTGAACTTGCATTGACTGCAGCTGAAGTACCAGAGAAATATTTGGGTGTTTAATGATGCGTTTTTTTAAGTAAAACGGATGATCAGGCCAAGCCTTGGACATTTTTTTTGTCCTTAAGGGGTGACTTAACCTTAACGGGGCATGTGTAGAGCTCAGATTAAATTAAATATATTTCTAAAAAATCAAGCTCGGTCGGGTTTTGAACCCAAAGAAAAACAAACGCCATTACCACTGGATGCCGCCAAGCAAATTATATTTTATATAACTCATAGTAAAATAATATACATTTAAATTAAAGATGGATATTTCATACATGTATAAGATAAACATAGTTTATGTATCGATCTTAAAACATTTTACTGGTGTTATAAAATGACCCAGTTAAAAGTAATAAACGTGTTTTTTCTGAACGCATTTTTAAAATCAAAATAAAAACGCTAAACTACACTGAATCAAGCGTTAATTTTTTATCCACCCTGTATTTAATTTACATTAAACACAAAACACTTAAGTACTTAATAATTTCATGTATTTACATTTTCAGCGATCCCTTTTCTTTGGAAGTGAAATGAAAAAAGCCGCATTTCTAAAAATAATTATTCGTAGCCTGTCAAAATGTAGGTCAAGCAAAGAAGAAGGCATCATCATCATCTATACATTATACACAAGCCGAGCGAGAGTGGGTGTTATTTTTTCACACTTTCAGCAAGAATAACACATAATGGCCCAGTTCTGTTTCTAGTAATATGAACGCATGACTAGTTCGCCGTATCCGAGAACCAATATCCAGAAGGCATTCAATACGCCGGTATTTTTTTGCCCCGAATGTTTTTACTCCGAATGTCTAACCTTTTACGCATATCAATACAAGTGAGCAGATATGAATACCATCAGATATTTTTCAGGAGATATTTTTTTTTCATAAGCTTCTGTTCTTATATGGACTTTTATAGAAATATCTTGAGATTCTTTTCAGGTTTAATATTTGTGTTATTGAAAAGTTTAATCTGAATATTGAATATTTTTTATGATATTTTTATACTTCACTTTAGTTTTCACATATCAAGTTTGGTGAACAATTCTTTATATCATACAGTTTTTATTTTTTTATTACTAAAACGTATTTCATTTTATGAGTAAGACTTGCTGTTAGATTACACGTCTCTGCGCCATAAATTAATACAGGGAGGATGCATTGGTTAAACGCCTTAGTTGTAAGGCATTGCGGAATTTTTAACTTTAAAAATGTACTTTAGTTTTCCAAACGCTGTCCATCCCAGTTGTATACGCCTGTCGATTTTCTTTGAGAAGTTACTCCATCCTGGTTGTATTATTTGTCCCAGATAGATAAACTCGTTTACAACCTATCTAATTAAAGGAAACCCAGCGTCTTATGGAGAGATCCATACTCGGAGTATCGCAAAAAGTTAGAATCCGAAACGAGGAAATACGCAGAAGAACTCAAGTAGTGGATGCTATCCAACGAATAGGCACACTCAAGTGGCAATGGGCAGGACATATCTGTCGAAGAGACGACGGTCGATGAGGAAGAAAAGTATTGGAATGGCGCCCAAGAACTGGCAAACGAAGCATTGGCCGAACCCCTTGCAAGATGGACTGACGACTTAAGAAGAAATGCGGGAGTGACCTGGATGCGGAAGGCGGAGGATCGAAGAGGATGGAGACTCACGCGGGAGGCTTACGTTCAACAGTGGACGAATAAAGGCTAATAGCGATGACGATGAACTATAAGAACATCACGTATCATCGGTTAGATTGAGTTATTCACAGAAACCGAAAGGTTGTTCGTTTTTTTTTCTTTGATAAACAAACGCCAAAAAAGAGTAGAAAATATTTTTTTCCTAGTCTCCGGAAGCTGGACTGAGTTAAGTCAATACTCGGCTAAGATTTGTGTGTAAAAATAATAATGAGGAAATAATAATTTATTAGTTAATTGATAAATATTCTTTCCTTGCATTATTATGGGTTACGAAGTAATGTGTCAATCTTATGGTCTAGATAGCTAAGTAAAGCGTAAAAAAATAAATAATATACTTATTACAAAATATTGATTAAATTATTATTTCTTTATTCTACATAAATAAATAAAGATTAAATCAAACATTTGTATTTTTGCTTAAAAAGTCAGTCATTCGTCAGTCTTCAAAAGCTATGTTTATACGAAATTAAATGGAACAGTATTCAAATAAATGTTTTTCTGCGTTTACAAATATGAAAACAAAAATGTATATAATTGAGATAACGTTAAGGTTATCAACCGACAATACTTGGTGAAACTGCATAATTATAATTTTAACAAAATTTAAATTAAAAGATTAACAAATTCATCATATTAAGTTTTGATTCACATTTATTTTAAATGAACTAATACTTGTACATACCTATATAAGCCACTGCCGGTTTATAATTTAAACACTATTGAAGATGGTCTCCAGTGAGGCTGAAACACGTAATCGTTAAAAATAAATTTTCATCTACACTAAATATTTTTTTGATTTGTTATTTATTTTTATAAAAAATAATTTCAAATTATTATTAATGAGAGTTCATTATTAATCAGTTTTTTATACCTATAGTATATAAGCAAATAAAAAAATTAAAAAATAATGAATACGATTCAAATGTCAGTGATACATAATCGAACATGCATGCACGGATCGATAATTATTCTTTGTAATAAATATTTTTGTAGGTACGCTGAAATATTGTCATTGTTGATTACGGTGACTAAATAGTTGATTGACACATCTACTTCTAATTTAATTTTAATATTTAAATAATGATAACATCCGAAGAGTTCTTTTTCGTACTGGGATTGACGAGGACATCAACGAATTGTAATGACAACATCATCTCAGATCTACCGGTTGAGATTTCTTCACGAATCTTCAGGTTTGAATGAAATTGCTTAGTCCAATCAATTATGCACATTATCTGTCATATTATAGAGGTACTTGATTGTGGCATCTTATTTATTAAGCCTTTTATTGTGTTATTCAATAATTAACTTAATAATTTAAAAATATTTACTGTCAATTTTATTATTGATAATTTACTATTCATATTCAATTTAAATAAGTTGAGAACAATTCTATGACAAACGAATGACAAATTACCTAAAAATACGTGCAGTATCAAAAACAAAATCATAAATTGAAAAAAAAAACAGCTTTTTTATTTACATAGATAATAAACATTAATTTTCAATAATTAATTTATTTATTTTGTCGTATTGTTTTAATTTCATTCTACAATTATTGACATAAAGATAAGTGTTGAATGCTAATTTATAGGTTATGTTTAATAAAGCTTCATTTTGTGAATTTAAAATAAAAGATGAACCAATGAAATAAAAAAAAAAAAACAATAATTGAAACACACGCATATCATCAGCTAGTTACATATTTTATGACATTTACCGCATTTATTTATCAGCCATTAACGTTAAACCTATATAAAGAGTCGAGAAATTATGTGAATAGTTGATGGAATAAATGTCAAAAAATATTTTAATGACTGTGGATTGTATATATGTGTTTACACTTTGATTCGTAATATTATATTTATATATTCTATTTTACAGAAAATGAGATGGCCGGTCACTTCAACATGCCTTAGAAATAGACGAAATGTGGTATAATATTATAAAACAAGATAAAGTATTAAAGAACAGACTGAAACAGTACGAATAAATGTTCCAAGAACTGATGTCATACTTGGGACTGCATCCCACCACAACTTATATATTTAGAAGACTTAAAAAAAATATAGTAAATATTATAAAAAATTCTCGTCATATACCGCATCTCTTATCCCTCTCACGTAGAAAAATATACACGATATTCAGAATAAATTTGACTCTTAAAAAATATTTATTGGTTGTGAATATTAAAGAAAATAATATTCAAATATTTCATAGAATGAAATATGTTTTTCAGATTTATACCACTGTTCGTCAAAGAAAAAATACAACAAAAAATAGCTGCAAAAACCATAATGGAGACGAAAACTTTATTTTATTTTTATTACCAAGTAGAAATAGTATTGTATATTATAATTTATTTGTTTTGGATCGATTACTTTATTAATATATATCAAATATTTAATGATAAAATAGACAATTATGACATAATGAAAATATTTTATTCTTATGCCATTGAAAAATAAATCCAACTCCATATTTTTAAATTAGTAGCCTATGACACAAGTATTATTTTAACAGTTTGAAAACAAATATTTTATTACTCACTCCATATATCCAAATATCCACCGAAAAAATGCAAGATTATCTAAGTATTTGGTTGTATTTATACAAATTTATTCGATGTTTTTATTACTTTCGAATAATTAAGTATTGCATGGTGGAT
Source organism: Glossosoma conforme (assembly GCA_022606575.1). Taxonomy (NCBI): domain Eukaryota; kingdom Metazoa; phylum Arthropoda; class Insecta; order Trichoptera; family Glossosomatidae; genus Glossosoma; species Glossosoma conforme. The sequence continues at coordinate 213,482 of JAGTXR010000168.1, forward strand.
AAATGTGGTCTTACAGAAGAATTCTCGAAATTTCCTGGAGAGACCTCGTCACGAACAATGAGGTTCTCAGAATAATCAAGGAAGATAGGCACCTAGTAAGAACCATCTCAAAGAGGCGAGCCCGATTGATCGGTCACATCATGCGCCACGATGGTCTTCTTCACGACATTGTGGAAGGGAAGGTTGAGGGTAGAAACTGAAGAGGTTGCCTCAGACGGGAGTATTTGCAGCAAGTGTTCGAGGACATGAGCTGTAGCTCTTATGCTGAGCTAAAGATGGTTGGAAAGGACCGAGAAGAGTGGAGATTGAGATGCAAGATTTTGTTGCTACAAACCAATCCACCAGATTGATACTACGAAGAAGAAAAAGAAGGCGGATAAAATAAAATTATACATTATGATAATTAAACCGGATAAACATGATATATCCCATTTGCATATTTTATATATAATATAATTTTAAATAAAATATTGTAAACATTATTAAATTGCATATCCGCATATGCTATGTGTTTTGAATACAAAAATAAAATTAAAGCGGTCAATAGAGTACGGTGGGTAACGTTGACATATTTAATGTAAAACACAAAGGTAATTTTATATTTGCATACAATGCGCCCAAATAATTTCTATAAATAGTGGAATTTATTGATTAAAGTGCAAGTGGACCGGAAGTGTAAACACACCGGAACTGGACCGTAATAGTGTGAATATGAGTACAGTATGTATTATTGATAAGCGTAGTTTCAATTTACGCGGTTAATATATATCTGTAAAAATACATGCCAAGATGTCTCTTCTCATGTAGAAACAATTAAAACATGCTCTTTTGAAGGTACATAATAAAAAAAATTGAGCATATCTCTCATTTGTGGTATTAAGTTAAAAAAGCTGTCCCGTCTTCAAGCACTCGGCCTTCTGCTATGGATGTGATCGGAAGCCATGTATGTTGCAAAATTGACTTTCAGGTGCGGAAATATCCTTGAACAATGAATAGATAGTGGCAGCTGATAAAAACAAATGGATGCAATTAGTGGTGACCATGATTCCAGATATGGAAAGAAATTGCAGCAAACGAAAGAAGAATAAAGCTGAATCTTTTGGTAAAAAAAAGCATTACATTCACAACCCTGGGATTCTTGAATGCTTTTTCCAAATAAGTACACCCGCGCTCGTAGCCATCATTTTTGATCCCAGTTGATACTTGTAGAGCTTCGAGTACCCAATTTAGTACAACGACAATGGCGCTCCTAAATGACCTACCAGCACACCTTGATCCTTTTCTTACATCCTTTTCCTCTTTTGTCGATGGTATTGTTCTCCTAGATCTCTGTGATATTTGACACGTGTCATCTTTTTTTGTATGTATTGTATGTTTATGTGTACTGTATGTTTCTTATTATTTATTATTCTATGTACCTTGGAACTGCAGTTCTGTTAAATAAATAAATGACTTGAAGTCACATATTTTGTTATAACCGTAAATTGATATCGTAACTTTTAACAAATTGCATGTAATATACTGACTTCATTTAAGAGTTGCTTTTTTATATATTTTTAAAAAGGTAAGTGATAGGTTGCTGCACTTTAATGGATGGAGCATATTCTCTCTCTCATTAGTCATTAGCCATTACCTAATGATAAAACCATTTTTGTTTGCAATAAATTAGCAAATTGGTATCATCGAATGTGCCATTATAAATATTTGCTTGTCATTAATTAACGTTTATTTGATACAAACGATTTGGTGTGGCGACATTGCATCCGGTCAACTCATTTTATCACCACTGCTGAATAATAATGATCCGAATCGAATTTAATTCAAACGAATATTGATCGGCTTACAAAATGATTGGAGACGTGAAAATAAATTTCAATCGTTTGACGTTATCAACTCTTTCAGTATTCACTTTGATATTTTTTTTTTATTGAATGATTTATTTTTATATAAACGCATGCAGGAGAGCACACCCGATCAAGACCAGTGCACTCTATGACAGGGAGGCTGGACGCTGCATGCGTAATGTATAATTATTTTAAACATGGATCACGGTAAGTAATATAAGTTACAGAATGAAGATAGTCATTTCACACTTTGTGAGAAGTCTATTTGTGTGAGGAAAAAAAAACATTTAAGATACCAAATATTTTTTCAAAAGCCTATTTATCGAGCTTTCTATCTAAATTACTAAGACCGTAAAGTTAACATTGACTTAGTCATTCGATTGATCCCGAAATACATACAAAAATCATAATTCAATTTTACTTAGAGATCCATTTTAATAATATATATATACATAAATATTGCGTTAGTTCTTTAATGAAGGCGAAACTGCAGCCTTTAAGCAATTGATTAAGCAGTGCACAGTGTGATTCATGTCAAAACAAGGTATGAAATATTTATCTACTTAGTATTTACTGTATATTGTGAGCTTAAAGCTTTTAAAAACTTTATTTTGGGTTGAACTGTTTCTTGAAACAAAAAAGTCTCGACCATGGAAGCGTCGTGCTAATCTTTTGATCTCCTTAGAAATGATGATATAGAAACACTTTAACTTAACTAATAATGCAGCATCTATGTGAAAGTTTCCGGACCATCGCTCTGGAGGCTGTTGGAAGGCGTTTATGTTCAAGTGCAGAATAAGAAAAAACATGTTTTTATAATCATGTAAAATTACGTACAATTCTATGTTTAACAAATAAAAATGTTAAATTCAAATTTATTTGATGCTCCATAAATATTCCGTTTGTAATCTTGTGACATACATATTGCATATTTAAGAGAGACAATGGGCGTTTTGTAAATGGGATCAACTCCGACAGTTGAGCTTTATTAAATTCTGTTGGCCTACCAGCTGCTGGTGGTGACCGGAACCTTCCATCATCATCATCATCGTCACCCGTATTATCGAGGCCGAAAGTAATTAAACGGATCGCTTAGCTAATAGGTCCATCGACAATACCACCTATTAGGGTTGACGAAATCACATGATGCCTGCATTTCCGTATAATGAATAAGATACGAGCTAAAAAACTGCATTATTGACAGTAAATTATTATTTTTCCCACATGAAACAAATGATTATAACAAATTGCTGCCTTTCAAATTTTTCAGCTAAAACTGCTGTGATTTGTTTTTTTATTCATTTTATTGAACTAAAAAAACATAGAAAAAAGTAAAAAAGTACATAGAGACATCAGCATGGTATAGCCCTTGCTGACTGGTACCGAAAGCCTAGATATACAACCTTTCGTCTCTTATTACTGTAAGCTTGTGTGTCACCGACCACGGCGCCCGATGCCCAGCCACTTGTGTGCCGACCGCGACAAGGTCGTATTATGACCAGCCCGGCATGTTATTCCGCCCGGGCCGGAAGTTTGTAAAGTTTATAGAAAATATATATTTGCTTCTGAAAAATTCTGTGTGTTGTTCATCTGCTCCTCATCCTGCCACCACGCAATTCAAAAACTAACTTAGAGAGGAGGATTTTAATGTAATAGTTGCGCGTGGTGTCGTGCATGTTACACACAAGGTTACATTTTGCGTCTGACAAATAGTTATAGAACGTATGGGCCTATTGCATGTCGGCCTTATTAACCGCGCGCGTTTAAGGTTAAGTTTGACGATATCATTGTTGTAATTTAACCGCAAAGGACCGTCAGTACTAAGCGGCAGTTCAGAAAGATCCTCCAAAATATGGCAGAGACTCCCAAGCCCCAAACCTGAGAACATATATGATAACCGATAACCTCCAGGGCAGAAGCTCGAGGAAGAAGTGGCAAACGTTTTATAGCTCAATACTCCCGAGGGAAAGATTTGGACCTAGAAGAGATGAATTCACCCAACCAGCAACACGCGAAAAGTAAGCAACAGACAGTAACCCATCTAAACATAGGTCCGCGTTCAATTTTTCTCAACTTCGGTAATCTAACAAATAACGCGCATAGAATGTGCTATTGTCGCTTCATATTACTGACCGCCTAGTATTTTTATACTGAAATATTTGTTAATTAAATACAGTTCATTTATATATAAACCGATAGTGGAAATGCAGACGGTTAAATGTTTTGCCCTTAAAAATGTTCTCTAGTTTTTTGTAAGTCACATGCGATGTTTAGGGCCGATATAGAGCATAGAATAAACACTGGATGGCTGAAATGGCGTACCCTTTCCGGAATACTATGTGACAACAAGCTACCAGTAAAAGTTAAAGGGAAGGTGTACAGAACAGCCGTGAGGCCAGCTATGCTCTATGGATCGGTATGCTGGACTATGAGAAAAAAATAGGAGCAGAAGCTGCACGTAGCAGAAATGAGGATGTTGAGGTGGGCCGACGGGGTGACTATGCTTGACAAAGTGAAAAACTAGCACATCAGAGGGAACCTTAAGGTAGACTCCATTGTGGACAAATTGACAGAAAGCCGCCTGCGCTGGTATGGCCATGTGCGTAGGCGGGATAGCACACACATTGTGAACGTAGCCCTGCAGCTAGAGACAAAAGGCTGAGGCCGGGTCGGCCTCCTGCAACATGGCTCAAGACAGTTAAGAAGTACATAGAACGTCTTGGAGTCGACAGCGAGCTTATCTTCGGTCGAGCATCTTGGAAAAATGTTATTAGGAGAGCTGACCCCAAGTAAATGGGATAGGGCCAGGAAAAAATAAGAAGAAGATATTCGATGTTTAGGGAGCGGATATGCAAATTTGCTGTACAAAAGATGAATGCCAATAATGAAGTATGAAATAGATCATTTTTGTATATTTTTATAAATTTATCAAAAAATATTGGACGGCCCTGTTGTGGGCTGGGTAAGCTATGCGATATTTATCATTGGCCAACTAAGCATCTGATAGTCAGTTAATTATACCTATTACGCAAAATTAATTCCACATTGATCTGATTTTGATGTGACGTATTTATTATATCAAATTCAATACCAATCTATATTAGTGCTATTCATCATCAAATATTATAAAACCTGAAATATCATTTGAAATCTAGCTATACATATAAAATTGAGTCTTAAATATTTTGTAACCGTTTCATTAGGGCTCGGTTTAAGTGCAAATTATACTGTCAATTACAAAACTAGTATTTGAAACATAAATTTACTTATCTGGTATATTTTCATATATCACGTTGGTTCTTGTATCCTTTAGCTATCAGATGATGCAGAAAAAACCATTCTAAGAAAGTAGCAAAACGATATATCACATCAACCGATGTCAACGCTCGGGGAATCTTATGACGGCATAGCAACCAATGCTAAATGGTTATAAGTAAAATATTTCAAAGTAATATTTTCATTAATATTCTTCAGTTTAATGAATTGTATAGGTGCATTAAAACACACATAGTTTATATAGTGTGACATCAGCATGATATAGCCCTTGCTGACTGGTACTGAAAACCTCGATATACAATCGTTCGTCTCTTATTTTCGTTCGCTCATCGGAAAAGCATGTGTTGTCATTTTGTAATGCCGTTAGGAGTGACGTTAGTGATAGAGATTGCCATTTGCGGCACTGGGTGTCACCGACAGCGGCGCAACAGTCAGTAGTGTGCCAACGGCGGCGAAACAATATTGTCGTTGGTCCGGCCTGAATGCTGCGACTAGGTCTGGGCCAGAAGTTTGTAAAGTTATCGAAATATATATGTCAATGTGCTTCAGAAAATGTCTCTGTGTTGTTAATCTGCTCTATATACTGCCACCACGCAACTGAATAACGACCTAACTTAGAGAGAAGGATGTTAAGTCATTACAGCATCAGCCTCTAACAACCTGAGCTTGCTAAGTGCCTATTTTCAGTTATTCGAAAGAGTTTCGTTTTCAAATGGAAGTTCTGGATTCGCTATTTGTTACATATTTTTTTAGGTATTTATTTTGATCTTAATGAATACTTTAATAGCCATATAAAAAATCAAGTGTATATTGTGATACTTCTAGTCTTCTTCACGATATTGTGGAGGGGATGGTTGAGGGTAGAAACTGTAGAGGGCGCCCTAGACGGGAGTATTTGCAGCAAGTATTCGAGGACATGAATTGTTGTGCTTATGCTGAGCTGAAAAGGGTTGCGGAGGACCGAGAGGAATGGAGACCGAGATGCAAGATTCTGTTGCTGCAAACCAATCCACCGGATTGATACTACGAAGAAGATTGTGATACTTATTTAGTAAACAAATACACAAATAAAAAAAACTTAATATTTTAATAGTATTGTAAAATACACCCAATCAAAATCAGTGTCAAGAGAGTTGTCTCTTGACAGTGATTGATTGAGGAAGGCTACGAGTTGCAGACTGCAATCTCCTAAATAGAGGCATCCATATAAAAGAGAGGTTAATAAATAAATATTTAATTATTTAAAAAAATGTGACTTAAAACATGCATTATATTTTACATTGGCTTACATTTCAATATTTTTAATACTTTTTATATTTTCGACCCTTGAATTCAAAGGTTATATATCTTTATTGCTCCCGTTTGTAACAAGTCGATATTTCATCCGGAAAGGGTAATTCTAAAAATATCACGTATTTATTTGAAAATTTCTTTCAGCGCCTCAAGGGACCTTTTCATATGTTCCTGAAAGTCTGAAACAAATCAAAGAATCTAGGTGCGTCGCCCATATATAATATTACGATTTCAGTTCGCCATAAAAATTTAACATATGTTTTATGTTGCCATTTGAATGGCCTGTTCTACTTCAATTGAGATTAAGCGGACAGTGTTTTTATGGCAAATTTATTTTCGTGATACTTTTATTATATTATAATAATCTAAGCTATCGACACAAATAAACTGTATTTAGTATAAACAATGAAGTGTTGGTTGATTACTAGCTAGATGACAAGATATACGAGTATATCATCATTTTATGTCCGCTCTCTAACTAGAGTATAACATTATTATCATTTCTATGTTCGCTCCCTTTACTGGAGCATATGAACATCACAAGCCGCTGCCATAAAGCTGTCAGCCACCTTGGTCTTGGTTTTATCCCATGTTAGCTCTGTCTCCTATAGCTCCACCTAGTTATATTTCATATTTAACTCCCGACGGTCTTCTAGGACGGCGCGAGTCCGGGAGCTTGAAGAAAAGCCAGCTTTATATAATACTAATAGTAGTATCTGTCTCAGCTAGGTTCACCTTCGTTTCTTGATCGACTAAGGTATAAAAAACTTCCTTGTCCAGTCTCTCACCACGTCATTCTTCACGAAGTCAAACTATTATACTCCTTAGTATTCTATGCAGACACCTGTTGTCGAAACTCATTATATGGATGCATTATTTTCAGGAGAGAAGCCAAGATTCACAGCTGTAAAGAAAAATGGGGATGATGCAGGCGCTGCATACACTGCTCTTAGCACATTGATTAATGTATATTGAAAACGACTAGAAAAACTGACCGTGTGATGATCGCTTGAAACATGAATAAAGTTCGGGTCCGGAACTCGTAAAAGCTTCGGTTATTTTCACCTTTTAAGCTAACAGTATTCACCGTTTACTTGGCTTCTACGAGAGATAGAGTAAGGCAAAAATGGCAAATACAAATCTTCGTCAAGTTTTTTAAGATTGCCGTAGAAAATATCACATCTTTCGCTTACTAAATTTTATCAAAAGTGTAAAGAAAAGACGAAAAGAACACTCACGGACGTAACGTCTTTTCCATTACAACGCCTTCCGTAAATATGAATCTCGAATGAGGACGGCGAAATAATTTCTCAAAGAGAATAACACAAGAAAACGGTATCATACGTAGCCTTAAACACGTGTACGAACAAGCAAATTTTATTTGACACAAGCGTTTGTGAAAGATAGATTTATTACATCTTAGCACATGAGCATTTAAACCAATATAAAGTTTTAATGTACGAGTATTATAATTAACATCTTCTTCTCTCTCAAAAGGTGTTATTACGTCACGTGAGGGCAGGATTAAGAGCAGATTGATAACGCAGACTTTTTCTGAAGCACATTGTCATATATTTACGATAAACTTTACAAGCTTGTGGCCCGGACCTAGTTACAGCATTAGGCCGAGCCACAATACAGTAAGCTCTCGCCGAAGGGCGGGACACGACTAGCGCGCTCGTGATGACTACCGTCCAGTGGTACTAGCGACGGTCTATATAACTAATCTCAAGTGCCAATATCGCGAACACATTCATGTACGACAAGCGAACAGAAATAAGAGACGAAAGGTTTTCGGTACCAGTCAGCAAAGGCTCTATCATGCTGATGTCATAATATACTGTACGGAGTGTTTTATTTGTACATCGATATTGAACTGCACCAGACAAAATGTTGTCGAATAACGTAGCACTGTAAGTAATTAATAAATAAATAAGACGTTTACATTTTCATAACACATTTAAGGTCCGAATCACACGTGATAAGAATTATGAGTTGCATTAATTGTTGACTGTTATAATTATATGTGAAGCAAAGTAGTGTAATCGTAACCTGTAATTGCGATTATAATTGCGAATCTTTCAGCGAACATTGCACAATGAAACAAGTATATTTGATATAAATGCTGAACCTTCTTATACGGCTTATGTATGTCTACCAAGAACTTACAGTTTCTAAAATTATTTCCTAAATACCACAGGTAAGCTTAGAAATAACATCCCAGTATGCTTCCTCCATCATACAATCTGGATCCTTTTGAGAAACACATCAATATGTACTTGAACTCTCTCCAACCCTTACACAAAACACAGGTTTCCCGCATGCAGTATCTAGACGTATTGGCTAAGCGGCATGCATGTATTTGATAGATATGTCCTTGACTCTTAAATGTGCCTATTTGATGGGTAGCCTTCACTAACTAAATTCATCTTCGGATATTTTCGTTTCGGATTCTATTCTTTAAAGACACTCTGAGTATGGATCTCTCCATGACATATTGGCAAACTTTTATTTTACGGAAAAGACCTGCTGTTAGATATCACGTGTCTGTCCCATAAGTTAATTTTTTTAAATTGTATTTAATAGAACCTCAGTTCCAAGGTACATAGAATAATACAGAATTGGAAACATATACATAGAAGAATATACATAAACATACAATACAAACAAAAGAGAAAAAAAAAACCAACAGGAAGATGACACGTGTCAAAAATCACAGAGATCTAGGAGAACAATACGATTGACCAAAAGAGGAACAGGATGTAAGAAAAGGATCGAGGTGTGCTGGTAAGCCATTTAGGAGCGTCATTGCCGTTGTACTAAATTGAATGCTCGAAGCTCCACAAGTATCACCTGGTATCAAAAACAATGGATGGCTACGACCACGGTATACTTATCTGGAACGTAGAAGTTAAAACATTCAAGAATCCCAGGGTTGTGAATTGCAACGCGAAGAAGAAGGCTTGAATGTTCGAGAGCAGCAATTTTCCTCCGGGACTCTAACGAATGAAAAGAAAGCATCCATAGAAGAAAAAGAGTTGGGTAATACTCGGAATTGTTTGAATTGAATGGATAGTTATAACATCGTCTGTCTGATAAGCATTGGGACCTTCTGTTGCTTGTCTTTATTGCTTTGTTCATAGTACTTAATCATAAGTACCTATTTTTGTATATTTTGTGTTTTTTGTTTTTATTTTTTATTGTACTTCAGAAATGAATTGAGTTAATATAATTTGTAATGTTTCTGAAAGGAAAAACTAAAGAGAATCGAAATTGAAAAATTGAAAATAATAGTATAGAGACGTCGGATTTTTTTTATGAATTTTTCGAGCAAGATAATGTATTTGGATTTATTGGAATACTAAACTAAGCTCTCACATTCCAGAACATTACAGAATACTTGGAGGATTCATTGGTTAAACGCCCTAATTTTAAGACATTGCGGATGTATAGGTGAATATTATAAAGTTATATTTGATACTTTTGAAGTAAATTTACATAAAGTATTATTATTCACATTGATACATGTCTTGTAAATTCACATATTCGACGATAATCCGTTAAATTTATTGCATCCAATAAGTTGCAAAACTAAATATTTACAAAACGAACTGCAGGTCAATACTCAAGTCAGTCCGGTCAATGCGACTTGTATTGAAAAGTTCTGCAGGTAGAGAATCACCTGTAGTTCAAACAACTTGGAAAATTCTGAGTTCTCAACATTCAATAGAGATGTTACGAGTGAATCGACAACTTTATCGTCTTGCTTTTGAATTTGAAAATATTTTTGATATAGAATACGGCCATCGTATGTCACGTCCAAGAATTATTGTCAGTGTCAAGAATCCACAATGTACTCTGATGCAGATTCAGATGATTAGTACGAGTATATATAATATTATGACATATATATTTTGTAGGTAAGTTGATGATGTACGCGGCAGTTATTAAATTAAAGCGGCCAACCATGGGAGCTGCTCTTCAAGACATATATAGCGTTTTATTTTAAATGGGCCTACTTAAGTTTTTATTACTTATAGAACACAATATTTAAAGATGTCATAATCCTTAATACTTAGTAATAGTTAAATAGTAGTAGAAAACTGTGATTTGTGCTCTTTCTTTTGGTATCTTTAAAATAGGTAAGCCTTATAATGTTTATTTATCTTTACCATATCAATTTTCTTTTATTGGCGGTTATGGCATAGTGGTAAAGCGTTTGTTTAACATACCGAAGGTCGGGGATTCGATCGTCAATAGAGATTATTAAAAAAACTATTTTTAAGCTTGTAAAAATATACTAAAATTTACCGTTGGTGTGAATTTAAAATAAGTGGTAGAAAAAAATTGTCCCGTGAATCCATCATCGCCAAGTAAATTTATGGGGAAAATGGATGTAATCAATAATAGCTCAGTGAGCTGTTGTATCACCAGCGGGTATAGATCAATGGTCAAAGCGTTTGCTTTGCAAGCCAAAAGTCGTGGGTTCGATTCCCGACGGAGATCAAAAAAAAAAAACTATTTCTGAGCTCTAAAAAATACCCCCGGTTGTTGCGAATTTGATCCCTCACCTGTAAAATGCCTGTCATAGCCTATTTATCAAAATTGGTGGTAGACGAATGTCGTCCCGTGAAGACCACCCATTCATAGTAAATTTCTTGTAATAATTAAGGATGATATGCGAATCTCGGGCTGTAGTCTATGACGGTGGAGGATTAATACTCCGCATGCAGCTCGTAGCCATTTGAAGCATGGTAAGCGTCATAGAATTCCACAGACGACACTTCAAAAATCTGCCTGGATCATGTTTTCTGAAAGGACGGTTCACCCCGTGATATTCTGTGTGTTAATAAATAAAATGAATAATAACATAAGCAATAATATTCTCGCGCCTAGGGTAAAATAAACGTACCGCTGATGCATTATTAGATGTCGTGTTTTATTCGGTATGAGTGAAGAATAAACACGCGGAGGAGGCGAACTCCTTCGACCTAGATTAGAGTGTATCGGGCCACCAACCCCTTTAGTGTCGCCGCTGTCAGCATATTTTCACCCCCCGGGTTTATTTTAACTCGACAAATTTGGGAAACCCGACGATCCACCTACAGCACCACACTCTACCCAACCCGTCCCACCCTCTCTGGTTTATAGACCTTTGTTCGCTCAAGGATCTGATGTTATAAGTAGAAGGAACAAACGTGGTGTTTCTGCATTGCACGAAAATTAGCATAACACCCTCAACTCTTGAAGTTGTAACCTTTTTGATAGTTCAGTGCCTGCGTAAAATATTGGTAAGACAATGGTTTGAATTTACGATGAATGACGAGGTGAGAAAGCGTAAAAGGCAGCCTTCAATACTACAGTTTCTCGAGAAGCGAATATGGACCTGGTTGGGACACGCATTAAGAATGCCGCAGGAGAGCATAAAGGCTCGCGCGGATCTGGAAGGCCGTTGGGAATTATACATAAAATGTAATTTGTGGAATTGCAGGAGACGGAGCTGACATGGGATGAGGCGAAGATGGAATGGCGGGTGACAGAGTTTTGTGGCGGCAGTTTGTGAATGCTATATCCTTCAGTTTGGGGAGCTTATCATTCAATCTCCTTAAAAAACTTGATAATTGTATACCCAAATATATCACTGGTAGTAAAGCCGTAGTCTAGGAATGTTACCATGTAGAACTCCTGGATACAGGTGTATTGCAACAAGGCTTAGAAAATATGAGGTTACAGAACTGTAAAATGTCAATTCGCGGAGTTCATATGTTTTAAATACATAGTGATATCCTCCTCTTCCATTTAGGACATTGCTTTACCGGATGAAGGATGCAGGATCAGGTTCACATTATAAACAACTTGTTTTTGTTTCACGATACATGTTTATTTGTCAATAACGTCGCCCGTTAAGGGCCGCCCTGAGGGATGGTCCTACCACGAAGACGGGCGATTTGCGACTACTTGCCCGCTCTCACATTTCGGCGTTACCACCCGCCAAGAGGACAGTTATACCAACTGTCAATGGACCAACTGTCATAACAATTATTTTGGCGTATGCGAACTCCACTTAACATTCGATGTAGATGTCACGCAAGCGAACCAAAATAATAGACAAAAGATCACTTGTTGAGGCTTTACGGCATCGGCCTTAAGGAGCTATATCAAGCTGATATCAATAGATTTGGTAAAAAAAAATATCACGTCTAATATGACTAAGTAAAAAAGACCATAGTTATTTTCCTAGAAACTCCTCTAGTACATTTATATCTTTTTTGCTGAAGTTTACAACCCTAGTCTTGCATCGATTGTCTTAAAGTTTTCATTATTAAAAGCTGTAAATTTGAAATCAACTTTGTGAGAAACGACGAGAAGAAAACATGGAAAAGTTTACAAGTTTTACAAAGCATAAGGGTTTGTGTGAATCTTATTCAAAAACCCCTTTTGAGAATATGTCTATGAAAATTACCATGTGATATAATTGGTTAATATTTTCACACATTTTAAAATTTTAATTGCCGATCGCTTAAAGTCATCTTGTGAACATCACTCATTCACAGTGAGTCCGGGTACAAAATTCATGTATGAATAATGCTACAACGTAAGCTGCCATAGCGTCATTACTATCGTCCAAGTTTTTCAACACTTTATTGGATTCATAAAAATAATGTATTCAAGGCAAATTGAGGCTTTTTTTCGATAAGATTCCACATATACAGCACTCTGTGTCATGTTATCAAAAACTCTTGACCTACATAACTTTCCTTTCATTATGAATTGAAAATGACTCGCAAAAACAGCATTTCACATTACAATGTACCAGTATTGTATGCTAACTAGCTTAAAAAAACATAAATTTGATGCAAAATTACCTAGTATGCTAGTATAATCAACATAATCTTTATTTTTTTATGTGAAAATATACAAGAGAATACCGACAGGTGTATATTCAGAAAAATCATTTGTGTGTTCTGTGATGCTTTCCTTTTTTATATATATGTAGAATGTTGATCCACCAACAGATCATAGAATAAATCAACATATACGCTAACATCCTCCTCTCTTTCAAAAGGTGTTACTCCGTCGCGTGATGGCAGGATAAGGAGCAGATTAATAACACATAGACTTTTTCAGAAGAACATTGACATATATTTACGATAAACTTTACAACCTTATGGCCCGACCTTGTCACAGCATTCGGCCGAGCCACAATACAATCTGCTCTCGCCGAAGGACGGGACACGAGTGGCGCGCTCGCGATGGGTCTCGCCCATTTATCAGAGCCACAAGCGGCGGTCTATATAACTTAGTCTGAAATGCCTATAAGGCGGACACATTCATGTACGACAAGCGAACAGAAATAAGAGACGAAATATTATATTGTATATCGAGGTTTTCGGTACCAGTCAGCAAGGGCTATTATGCTGATGTCAGCACATTATCCCTTATTACCATGAATCTCATATAAATGCAGAATTTTCACGGTACGGCTTTTGTCTACTAATTTATAATTTAATTTAAACTATAAACGTAATTTCAATTCAAAGTGATTACATTTACTACAGGGAGTATTTATAGAGCGAAGAAGTTGATAATTACTATTTTTATTTCTCAAATTTGTCGGGAACGAACTAACAACTATTGCTATTGTAAACAAACGATTTACATCTATGCCATACCCGGCGCCAAAATATGTTAAAAAACAATATATTAATACTTTTATCTGTTTTGAAATTTCGCCGAACATGTTGAAAGTGTAAAATAAAACGTAATACGTAGCGTAGGACAATTTACACTTTTTTTTCAAAGTAAAGTTACTCTGAATATTTGATTTGGGATGTCAAATTGTTCCGTTTTTGATCGCAAAGGTTGAGGAGCTCGTACGTGACAATGATGTGGAAAAGGATTTGGACTTTTATAACTGTATTAGCAGAGGGAAAATGCCAGGGAGGTGCTCCTGCATAAAGAAGAGTTGATTATGTTTTATCGCTGTACCCTCACCTTATCATCCCACGCTGGTACATAATCTACCTACCTGCCTGCTTGCTTGGCTGCCTAGTATCAGACATTTTCAACCTTTTAAAACACACGTGCAAATTCTGTTCACAGATCACAGAATGATGATTGCGGTTTCAAATTCACTGAGACTTGACGTAACACGTATCAGACTTTAATATAGAAATTAGATAAGTTGATCGATATTACAATAAAATATATATAAAACTATTTTACTAATCTGTACACGTATCTCAAGTATCAATCTATCATAATCAGCACATTTCCTTATTTTTTTACAATTAATATTCAAACATCACTTTAAAAGCTTAGTTTAATACAAATTCTGATATCAGCTTGATAAAGCTTTTATTTTTGTTCGCTCGCCTGACATGCACATCTAAGAATGTTAGTTTTAATTTAATTTAAAAATACACGGCGTTTGCATATGCCATTTTATTTGTTTTGACAGTTGCTCCATTTCATTTTGGTTCAAATGTCAACTTAAATTTCTGACTTAGCCGCGATTATCTTTCGGGCGCTACATGTCGCAGTACCCGGCCATCAGATCGTGCCCACGCGGCAGTTCTTTACCGATCGAGACCAACGATACAACATGTTACGGTTGGGCGGGGAAACCGAAAACTTTATTGAAAGAAATGGCGAATTGTGATTCTGAAAAAGTTCTTTGCTTTGTGACCCACTCCTGCATCCTTCCCCATGCGGTTAAATGACAAACTCGCAACTTATTGTCGTTTTTTTATAAGATGGGGATGTCAATTCATACATTACTTGCATAGATATTTTTTATCACTAAGGTTTCTTTTAAACAAAATTTGTACGAATGGATGTTTCATGTGGGAAAAAAGTGTAATGGTTACGTCCACAGAGATGTTAATAGGATTTATGCAAAGCGTTTATGAAACTGATTCTTGAAGAGATTCAGAATGAGAGGAAACCCAAATGTTAGGAAATCATTACAATGGAAGCTTGTGGTGTTAAAGACGGAACTGGTATATCTACCATAAAGGAATGCACATGAAGGGTTCTAAGACCTTGACGTTAATGAAATGGTGCAGAAGAGATCGATTGAAAAAGCTTGGAAGATTTGTGTCAGTGATAAAAGCGCTAAAAGAGCTTTCAAGTAATCTAAGAAATAGACCCTCTTTGTACCATTTATTGGAAACTTGACATAAGATTGAGGTTGTGTAATAATGTATGTAAAAATGAGATATAAAATGTTTTATTTAAAAATAATGAGTTTCTTGGTACGTGTGTCGCAGGTTTTTCTATTCCTGGTTTACAGTTTCAAAGGCAGTCGTTATTATCTGCATAGAGAGATACCAGCCGAAAAATATTTTTACAACGAATGAGAACAAAGATTTTTCGCATGTACTTGATAATAAAGATTTTCTTTGAAAAACTGATCGTGATAAAAGAGGCGTTTGTTTAGGTTCCAGATGATTGCTTGGGTTATTTTTAGAGCTAATGAATAATTTTATTGCATTTTTATGTTGTAATGAAATCCATAGTTTTGTTGTGAGCCCATTGATAAGTAAAACAAGATTAGACGTTATTCAAAACATATATTAGTTAAGCTTGGTTAGATTGACGCATGTTTTTACTGGGTGTCGTTAAATAGGTTAAGCTAAATATATATCCGATCTCTTTTAAAACTGCCAATCAACAAATCACCCAAAATACATGTGAGATACTAGACTTTGCCGTCTCCTTAAATCTCGGGATATCTGACCTAGAAGTCGTTTGGAACCATGTATGTTATTATTTTTTAAACATATTAAATATGAAAAAACCTTCTGATTAAATCATCCCTTAGAACAAAATGGTCCAGGTCTCTAGAGCGTCGGGCTAATCACATGAGTACAATTTCCTTGAAAAAATCCGATTAATAAATCACCCAAAAATATGCCTAATACAATACAGCCATCTCCTCTTTAATCAATCGGTATTTCGCTCTGAAAATTGTTGAGAACCATATGTGTTCTCACGTGAATTTTCAGGTTCAGATATGTCCTAGAACGACAAAGGAACAGTAGCAGTTGACAGAACTAAGTAGCGGCAATTTTTGGTGACATTATGTTCTAAATATGAAACAGATATTGGAGAAATCGGGATATAAATAATATATAATGATGTTTTATGCCAGCGAAGATATGATTTTGTTTTATAATTATTCCGCTTTCGAAATTTATTTTTTTTTTTGGTACATTTTTATAGTGCGAGTAAAATAAGTTTTTTCAGGAAAAATTTCAGTGCTATACGTGTTGTGGGGAGGGAATCAGTGTCTCGATGTTTAAAGCAAGGCGTAAAGCATTTTATTCGGTCGTGAACTTGTAGACGCTTCAGGCAGTGGAAGAAACGCACTGCGATCACTTAAGTATGCGAAGTAAAACCGAGTGAGGCGAAGTGAGTTTATTTTGTGCGAGATTTATAGTTGTTCTTTACAAGCGCAGATAAATCTTACCTGTCTTTACGGTCTCTTATTTGAAAATGTATTCAAATTAAACGTCAGTCTGTGAATGTTTCTGAATTTTATAAGATTATTTAAATAAAATCACATATTCAAAAATATTCAAAAAAAAATTTTTCTTGTGATGAAAAGTATAAAATTTAGTAATCTATAAATATTTAGTAATCTAGTCTAAAATGTATCTTTATAAAATTATATAATAACCTAAAACACGGTTAAAAGTAAAATGTTTTTATTATTAGAGGTTCACGATTTTATTTACGATAGTATGTTCTGCCTTTTTAAAAAAATATATTTATTAAATTATTATTTGATTAAATTAACAAACCTTATATAATTCAAGACAAAAATAATATTTTTCATTATAACTTTATTTGATTTATTATATATTATATTATTATTTAGCGAATTAAACACTTTATCTTAAGGTAATCTTAGTTTGTTATGTAAAATCGGCATGCTTAGCATACAAATAAATTCATTATTATGGAAAAGTAACTTCTAGCTTATAGCCCGGTTTTAAATTTGTTTCCAATAAATTCGCTTTGTTCAACCGTTCTGTCTACAGATGTCTCTAACCGGGAATTGCATCCGCTAGCATAAAATTATAGTAGCCGCCAAGATTCTTTCTTTTCGTCTCATGTCAGAATTTTAAAGCTTTACCTACCAAGAACATTCTGTATATAAAGATATATGATACGTAATAATATTAGCTTACTGTCCACTACACAGCATATACATTGAACCTGTAGTGTATTCCACCGTACAAGCATTTTGTCGCGACGTGATTACGATAATATGATGAGAGGCTGTACCTAAAAGGCTGGCGGGACCGGAAAAGGCTTTGTTCCTGAGACTAGAGCAGAACCTCCCTTGGCTTTTGGTTTTCGGAGGATTAGGACCACCTCTATATTTCGGGATATCACAATTTCTATCGGGGATATTCAAGCGGTAAGCCAAATTGAATTACCCAAACCCAACCTTCTAGTAGACTCTATGTATAGTTGAATACTAGGAATAAATTATAAACAGAGACTGACAATTGCTATTGTTTCATATAAACAGAAAACCAGTGAGTGTTGAGCTGATTTTAAAAAAAATACTATTTACTACAAATTGTAATGCTGATATATTTATACAAACCTCCAAAACATTCTCAATTTTACGAGTTATGACTTTTCCAAAAAATCCAACACAATTGAAATATGTTGAATTGACAAATCATTATTTAACGCTATATGCAGGTAGGTATTAAAATGCTCTCACATCATCTAGGCTTAAGTGTTTTGTTGAATTTCTTAACTGAAAAGTACGTAATTTTTTTTGTACAACTTTGTATTTGTACCAATACCTTGCTGTTATTATATTGTAAGCAATTAAACCAAATATTTAGTATCAATAACAGTGTATATAACATTTAGAATGCATATGAAATGCAAACCATGCAAGATATGCATACTGTTTGAAGAAAAGCATTCTTTAAGTAAACGAAGTGGAAAAGATCTTCTACAATGAAAATAATGCTGTAACTAATAAATATTGCTTAACTATAGTGATTGGTCATAAATTATCCACGTCGTCATTATTCTCATATCACCGTTCACCTAATATTTTACGAAGGCATCTAATATTCTCATGTTAACTTATATTCTAAGAAGTCAGAATTGGAAACCATACAAAAAAATATAGCCCCCGGTCTTGCGCCGTCCGCTGGAACTATACATAGAATGTACTCGGAGGAGCTTCGGGAGCCGAAGCTAACTTGTGATGAGGTGAAGACTATAGTAGTTGACAGAGCTTTGTGGCGGCAGTTTGTGAATGCTCCAGTTAAAAGAGTGGACATGGAGGATGATAATAAAAAATAGAGATACCATTGGCGATAAGCAACAAAATAAAATTATAAATGGCCTTAAATATAAGTAAGGCTTATATACTACACATGAAGAAAACGTTTATACATGTAAACAACTGAATAAAAATCTTATTGAAAACGAGCCTACGGTCTTAAAGTATGTGTATAAAATTCAATATGACATACCTTTAAAAAAATTCAATATTATTTCAATGTTATGTTGAATATTTATTACCTCAATAACGTAACGCTACGTTAATGTGGGTGTATCAGTTTTAAGACTTATATTAGTAAATATTATTATTTTCTTTTTTGTATTTTGTATTTTTATTTTAAGAAATTATATTTTAACAGCCAACAAATATTTTTATAAGTATTTCGTTGAAAGTCTAATAATAAAGTAAAACTTCAAACACGACGTTTTCAGTATAACGCAATCTCTACCACGCTCTTTCTAATTCCCAGAAAAACCATCGGCCCTGAATGAGAGCTCTGATTACCGTATGCCCCGATGATTGTTATTTTACCAAAATACTACAACCACAGTATGCAAATATTAATTTTTATTTTGGTCTTCAAACTTTTAATTGAATTTTATTTATAAAAAATATTACACAACGACAATAGCACATAGTAAACGCTTCTCATTAGAGTACCGAAATTCAGAAACATTGAGCTCGGACCAAAACTGGGAAAAATACCACATTTTTTTTATGTAATCGAATGCAGGAGATGCAAAACCGTTTGAGACTAGTGCGTTAATTAAGGAGCCTGACTAAACGCACTATTTTATATCTAACCGATGAACCTAGAATCATGGGAAGGCCTTCAGCCACTCTCTAGCAAGTTGCTATTTGCGTGCATTCCAGTAACGGGTCCCCATCTGGGTCTCCAAAAACAGGACGGGACAGGGAGGGCTTTCACCAAGCGAGTCAGGGTGGCTGGACGCTGCAAGCCTGTGTGGATCTTTAGGTGCAGAAATGTCTTGAAACAATTAGTGACAACTTTCGGCGACAATATGTTTCATATATGGATGGATATGGTAAGATAAAAATCAGTCTTCTTCTTCTTCTTCTGTAGTATCTGGCAACATTGATAGCTCGTGTCCTTTCCAGCATTACGGTCTGAGATGTGCAGCTTGTTGGGCACATGGAGCAGAATCTTGGGTGTGAGGCGGTCTGCAGGTCTCCTTAGTCGCACAATAGTGACTCTACCTGCCGAAGCATTCCCCACCGCTCAAGGTTGTCCTTTGTTCAACCAACTCCAGTTCTTAATTTGTTCAGGGATTTCCGTATAAAATCCAGATTAAAAACAGTAAAAACTTTTGAATAACTAACATAAAAAATTTCAAAAAATTATAATCTTTAATTTCAAAATTTATAAACTATTTCATAAATTTTAAAATATTTGAAAATATCAGTTTATAGATAAGTTCACAATATTAAACAACAATACTGAAAGTAAAGAAATGCTTAATTGCTTATTAGCATTTTTGACAATAACAGATGATTACCCCGACGTTCCCAAAGCCTTAACCACTTTTTCTTAATAATAGCAAAGTCTGTTTGTGAGTTGTAGAGTCTATTTTTATGCTACATCATAACATAAAATATCACTTAATAGAAGATACGTTTAAGTTTTAAGACACGTGATAAAACTTTAAATGTATTATAATAAACAAATCACGTAGTTTTCAAGTACGTTTTACGTTTAAGTATTTATACGCAAAATATCATTAAACCATAAGGTGTGATAAGTTTTGCGGTCTCGCACCACTTGATATTTTAAATTATTCTGATAGCATATGTAAAGCTTCTTAGTAACATTCTGCACTGAAAACTCAGCTGAAAATTCCTCGAAGCGTAAAATCCTGTAAACACACTTTGTGTTGCCCGCCCATATTAAAACCAACCGTAGGGGGTATAAACTTTATCCTTATAAATCTGTTCGCACGCCACTATGATAATTAAAGCAAAGTGAATTGAGAATTTATACTAGGAATGACACTATGCACCAAGCATACTATAGGATATCATTAATACTGCATAGATAATAAACGAAAGCGCAATTGATTTACGAGAAAGCAGAAACAGTATTAAAAGCAAATTTGTATATATAATTTAAGCAGATTTGAAGACATCAAATTTAATTGTTTTTGGTGGACTTAAAGAATATTTGTCAATGTTATAATAATATAAGGAGAGACCTCGTAACGAACAATGAGATTCTCAGCATAATCAAGGAAGATAGGCACCTAGTTAGAACCATCTCAGAGAGGCGAGCCCGATAGATTGGTCACATCATGCGTCACGGTGGTCTTCTTCACGACATTGTGGAAGGGATGGTTGAGGGTAGAAACTGTAGAGGGCGCCCTAGGGAGAATTTGCAGCAAATGTTTGACGACATGAGTTGTAGCTCTTTTGCTGATCTAAAGAGGATTGCAGAGGACCGAGAAGAGTGGAGATCGAGATGAAAAATTTTGTTGCTACAAACCAATTCACCGGATTGACACAACGAAAAAGAAGAATATTTACATATGATTGAAAATCCATACGAATATTCAATATTTGATACAATGGTTATCTACTATTTGATACAATTGATGCAAGAGTTCAGGTTCAAATTCCACCGTCTGCCATTTATTTTTCTTCGATATTGTTGAGCGAAATGCCTTATGAGCACATGTTTGCTGTAAGTTTGTATATTTGTTATAAATATTGAGAGATCAAATGATGACTCCATTGTTTCAAAAGTTTGTTTGCATGAAAATACTGAAGGTAGCTTTAGTAATGACGCCCAACCGGGACGGCTGGACGCTGCGTGTGTTAACAATGTGTAGTGGTTGCGTGCGTATAGGTAATAAGGGGATTGAAAGTGCTAATTAATCTCAGTTTTTAAAGGCTTTTGTAATTTATATATGAAAATATAGCTTTTTTAGAGAAGTAATTAATGCGTCTAAAAATTTTAATGTTTTAGATGTTTTTTGAATAGTCAAAGACCATGTTTAATTTTTTAAGCACATATCATCATCATCATCAGCTTGTGTCCGTCCACTGTTGAACGTAGGCCTCCCGCATGATGAGTCTCCATCCTCTTCGATCCTCCGCCTTCCGCATCCAGGTCACTCCACGCTATTCTTCTTATATAAGCACGTATACATTTAATGTAATAAATTTAAACTAAAATATTGAGTTGGAGTTGACTTCAGTGATCAGATTAAAACCAATGTTGTCAACATGTTGCATTCGCAACACATTTGCATTTAATGACATCACCAAAAATATTTTTTTTCTAGCTAGCAGGTTGCCTTGTACCTGCACCCATTACGATATACGAGTATACTTGATAGAAATATAAAGATTGCGTAAGATCCACGCTAAAAATAAATGATTTTAAAGTAATATTACACAAAAGTTTATCCTACAAAAGGTTAAATTTTGAGTCATCTGCCAATAGTGGGATCTTATGATTAAAATTCGTATTCTTCGATTTGAAAAACAAGTCAATTGAGTTTTTTGTAAGGGGAGATAAATCTGATGGATTTTTTTGAGTGGGCATTCAAATGAAAGTAAAGAAAAATGCGACCCGTCTGACGGGAATTATTTCCTTCATGGGGACAGGAAGCCGAAGAAAGAATCTGGAATATTCTTCGAGCAACGTGTCAAAATTTATCCGACGAATTTCCCATACGAGAGGCACTCCGGGCATATTGATTCTTCTGGTATTTCTTAGACGGCCATTCACATTCAAATATAATAAAATGAAAATCAATGCCATCGCAAAATATAATGTATTTTCGCTATTCGCAAGTAACATACGCGTACATGGCACTTTACGGGTAAGTATTTTCTAGAAAATACTACTGATATAATTTATTATATAACCTAGTGAGTGTTTATTTAATACAAAAAATTAAATTGAATCCTAGAATGTTCTTGGCAGAGCTTCGAAATATAAATGAGATCTAAGGAAGATCAGGAAAATAATTTAAGGTTTTTCTTAACACAGTGATATCCTCCTCTTCCATTTAGGACATCGATTAACTTGAGGAAGGATGCAGGATCAGGTTCACATTATAAACAACTTGTTTCTGTTTCACGATACATGTTTATTGTCACAAACGTCGCCCGCCACAGCGAACGCACAGGACGCGCGCACTGTGACGGGCGCGAGTCAAACTTCAACTGCCAGCCCACGGCGCGATCTCACATCTCCACGGTACCAACTGCCAATATGACAGTCCTACCAACCGGCAATAGGCCAACTGTCATAACAATCAAGATGGCGCATGCAAGCGCCATGCAACATTATATAATTAAAATAAACATTCGATGTAGATGTCAGGCAAGCGGATAAAAATAATAGACAAAAGATCGCTTGTCGAGGCTTTACGGCATCGGCCTTAAGGAGCAAGCTGATATCAACAGAAAAAGTTTTGTCAGAATTGTACATTAGTAATTTCTTTTAATAATGCACTCGGTGTATTTTTTGAAAATATTTATATTACATATAGTGTATATTTTTCATCATGATTGCTTGCGATAAAATTAGTAAGAAAATATTCAGGTCATCTGGACAGGCAACTTCCTAAAGAAATGACTTTTCTAACAACTAAATATGCCCTGAACACAGCGGTCTACTTTTCCGTGAAGAAGTAAACATATTATGGACTTATGGAAGTAAACATATTGCTGAAGCTTCGTGTCAATGATGATTTGGGATAGGGCAAATCATGAGAATGAAGAAATATGTTTTGGAAGTGGATATATAAGAAAAAAAATATTGATGCATAAATAGTAATTAGCAGTTTTTTAATCCTTTTTTTTGTAATGAAATACAAATTAAAATGATAATTCACCATGAATTATTTATTAAAAAATCGACGCTAAAATGTTAAATTAAATAGTTTATTCTTTGTGCAAACCAATGTCTGAGAGAAATTCAGCAAAGATTTACCGGTTTTGCTAATGTTAAGTCCTCGGTATATCCGGGCTAAGCCATTCAGTATCAGTTTTCGTTACTTTCATCCACTAATGTATAGGCCGGATTACCGCGGATTGCCCGACACAGAACTGTTTTCGAACGGAAAATTGCAATTCGTTTATAAGGAGCTATAAGGATGAAAGCTAAGCACTTAAAAAAAGCAAACTTTAAAATATTACGTTTCTATGCTTTCATATCGCTTTCATACAACGTATATTGTTGCCAAAAATTATGATCACTACAAATTGCTGCCACTCAGTTACGTCACTTGCCATTGACCTCACCTCCTCCCAAGGTATCTTCTTCTTCGTAGTATCAATCCGGTGGATTGGTTTGC
Organism: Glossosoma conforme; assembly: GCA_022606575.1. Lineage (NCBI taxonomy): Eukaryota > Metazoa > Arthropoda > Insecta > Trichoptera > Glossosomatidae > Glossosoma > Glossosoma conforme. Next base: position 237,547 of record JAGTXR010000168.1, read on the forward strand.
AGCAACAGAATCTTGCATCTCGATCTCCATTCCTCTCGGTCCTCCGCAACCCTTTTCAGCTCAGCATAAGCGCTACAGTTCATGTCCTCGAATACTTGCTGCAAATACTCCCGTCTAGGGCGCCCTCTACAGTTTCTACCCTCAACCATCCCCTCCACAATATCGTGAAGAAGACCATCGTGGCGCATGATGTGGCCGATCCATCGGGCTCGCCTCTCTGAGATGGTTCTTATTAGTTGCCTATCTTCCTTGATTATTCTGAGAACCTCATTGTTCGTGACGTGGTCTCTCCAGGAAATTCCGAGAATTCTTCTGTACGACCACATCTCAAAGGCCTCTAGTCTTTTTTTATCACTTTCAGATAAGCACCATGTCTCACAGCCGTACATTAAAATTCTCCAAACAAGTGTTTTGACAAGTTGCTTGCGGAGCCCTAAAGAAATATTCCTTGACTCAAGAATTTTGGCTTTTTTATTGAAAGCTAGCCTTGCTTGATGTATTCGACTGTTGACTTCTCTTTTTGTTCTGCCATCCCAGGTGATCGTACTTTCAAGGTATACAAATTCTTTTGCATCTTTTAAGGGTACTCCTAGCATCTATGCACATGGTATCTTATCCACATGGTATCCATGCAAGGTATCTATGCACACATGGTATCCATGCAAGGTATCTATGCACATGAAAATTGATATGAAGGTCCATCTGGAAATATTATAAATTCTCAACCACTTCTAGGAAATCAGTCCAAGGACTTTTAGATACAGCATCTGTAGTATCCGAGTCACATTTTGGAGTGCTTTGTTACACGGTTGTTTAAAATTAAATCGGATGATTAGCCTAATGCTCCTGAAGCCTGGACCATTAAGTCTTAAAAAATGGCTTTACTCCAATTCCTCATTATACTAATGTTTTCATAATACTAATGTTTATAGTGTATATTTATTTACTAATAAAATTGTAATATAGTCAATGATCTATAAAAGTAGATTAGAATATTGAAATAATAAAATAATATTCTAACAAATATTTCATCCATATATTCATGTCACCTTGAGACAATATCAAGAAGGTAAAATTGTTCATCAGTAACACAGGTAAAATGACTGATAGTAAAGTTCGAGTCGGACCCGCAAGAAGTTGTTTTTCATCCATTCAATCTATAATTCGGTTCGAGACCCGAGTGGTACTTACTAAATTAAATAGACCGTCGGAAATAATAATATTAAAATACTGTGAATAAATGTTGACTGATTGAATAATAAAAAATAAAATTATACATACTTTGAATATATACTATAGAGACATCTATCATACGATGATAACAATGATAGAAATACAAGTTCCAACGCGTGTCAGCTCAGGCAAAGAAATAGGCGTGGTGGCTAAGCGGTATGAATACCTGGGTAAATGGTTGGTTCCAAGGTCCGCGGTTCGCATCCCGCTTCTGCCGATATTTTTCAGAATGAATTGACGCGTTTAAAGAATTTGATGTATGGTATGTTTATATTTAATTACAACTAATGTTTTCAATAAAAACTTAGTTATCGCGTTTTAAAGATTAATCCTATAAAAAACATCATAATAACACTCTGATGAAGGACTTGCGCCCACGTGCGAGGTGTTTTCCTGAGATCAGCAACTGAGATAAAAAGAAGTCAAACAAATCTTCGGTCGAAAAGAACACTTTTCAAGGCAGGGGCATCAAGCTTCAATAAATAGATTGACAAACAACCTACTTACGAGTATATAACATTAAAAATAATTCATTTTTAGTGTCTTAAATGTGACGATCAGAAGAAATAAACACATGGTACATTAAGCTAGTAATGTATTATATTGTGCCTGCTTGTAAAGTGAGAGGTTTTTATTTATTATTATTATAATGAATCAAAATTTACGATTCTTATTTCATACGCAAACACAAATACAAGTGGCCAAACCTACCGAGTTCGGAGTTTTTTTAATGTTTAATTTTTTCGATACAACAATTTAAGAAATTAAATAGTTCATGGGTAACCAAACAATTTAAATAGGGTTTGACAATGTTGCAAAGGAAACAAAAAATTAAATATCAGTATATTAAATTTTAGTATAATAAGTTTACCGCGCGCATGGCTTACACGATTTATCTAATGCTATTTGGCAAAAAGATCAATAATGGTGAAAAATTCCTTACAACGACATAGTTCTATAGAATACGTCTCCTGTTATCGTCTCTAATACTCGTACCTTCATATAAAAGGCAAACTCAAATGGTAATAGGCAGGAAACTTTCGAAATGCCGACGAATGATAGGATAGAAGGATGGTTGAAAATGTGTTCTAGAATCCATAAATGAGCTGTCAGTGTGTCATGATGAAATCAAAAGAATAGAATGAAAAAGCTTGAATTAAAATTCAGAAATTTGAAAAGAATGAAGATTTGTGCAGATGGCCTACATTCATTAGTGGATAGATCCAAGATGCGATGATAGTGATGAAGAAGTTAACAAAAATACTAATTTTAATATGTATCACATTGAGCACTGTTTCACTTGATAAAAGACTGCAGTTTCGCGATCTATGAAAGCTTTTTCAGTTTCAATGTGCACAAACGTACTTGTACGTTTGTCTTTGTGTAAAAGTACATACGTGCACATTGGAGCTAAAGAAGTTTTCATAGATCGAGAAACTGCAGTCTGCCATCAAGTGAAACAATGCTCAATGTGATCCAAATTAAAACAAGGTATGAAATTATTTTATATTTTATATCAATATTGATCTCAATGTGAATGCTGAAAATATATAAATTACATGAAAGTACTAATGCTTCTTCAGTTGTTCTTAAATAACTAAATAATCATTGAAAGAAGAAATTCAGTGTTAAATTATGTGAATTGATTAATGTTATTCAAATTGAAAAAGGTTACAAGCATTAAATAATTCTGTATTTAAAATACACCCTTAAGTGAATGCTAAAAATATAAATAACCTTTGAATCTATTGAATTAACGATATATTTCTGTAAATAATTTTTTTATATACGTAGGATGCTTTAAATAAACTTATAATTTCGACATCCCTGTTACAAAGCATTTCAGCAGGATATGGGCGAAGGAAAATAACTAACTCTTGACATTTCCTCGTTGAGCGAGAGAAGGCTTCGATGGGCCGCGGACCCCAAAAGCCTTCATCTAATTGATTTTTGAGAATTATTGGAAAGGAAAATTGATTACCGAAGGCTGACGTTGATTGACACTTGTAGTGAAGGCATTCACAAGATAAAGTTTTGTAAATAATATTGATTTGGTTTTTCCATCACTATTTCCAATAAAATAACATAATAGATAAGAAACACATCGTTACATATTTTTTTTACACGATTTTTACACACTTTTTTAAAGTAATTTGATTAAATTCCATATGTGCAAAAATGTAAGTCCGTAGGAACATTTATTTAATATGTAATTGTATAAAAACTAATTTATTAGAGATACAATTTATCCGTAAAGTAATTAATAAAAATAATTAAACAATATTAATGACCATAAGCATCTCGAATCGTCTGATGATAATGTAGTAATCTTACCCTGTTTAATTGTATCCACATTAGTCAGTACTACTAATGATAGAAATTGTATGTTTTTTTTAAAATATGTTTTGGAATGTTCATTCAGATTGTTTATAGCCTTCAAAGTCCCTAAATATAAATTACATTTTGAGCAAAACATATAAATATAAAGTTTTATGCACACCATTAGACTTACTGAAGAACCGTTGTAAGGTGCCTATATTTAACAGAATGCTATCTGAAAAACGTGGAATACAGAACTGTCTTGTGAAGAGATTAAAAATGGCAGCAGAAAAAAAATATTACACAATAAAATATTATTTTGTAGGCACCTATTGTGTTTGAGAAAGAAAAAAATATTTAAGGAATTATTACAGTCGTAGTCTCATGTCTATTAACTATAATAAACATTAATTTATGACAAGTCTACCCCAAAAGTCAATCAAACACAAATTGCCTTGTACTCATACACGGCGAGTGTAATGCTTCGACGTAATCAATAGGAATGTTATTATTTATACCGAAAAATGACAAGTTGCCATTCGAACGTCCCGAAACACCAACAAAAGCACTTATTTTATGATAAATTGCTAGGTCTAATATCGCGAGGCTTAACCTTCTAAGGCAAGGCCACGACCGGCCACCCCAGTCAAACACGGACCAAGGCCCATTTCAGGAAATATGTTTGGGCATAAAAGAGGCCCGTAAACTCTCATCGGGTGCCGCACTAAGGGAGTTATTGTATCGGAAATGTGTCCGAAGAAATGGGCCTTCAGGATTTTTTGAATAAACAACGGTTGAAGAAAAACAGTGTTTAGTTTATTCTGTTTCAATATAACAGTTGTTTTAGAATTGGAAAGATACTATTTATGAATCGTACCTGAATAAGAGTTGATAGATATTTTCATTAAAAATTCATGATAGCATTTTATTATTTGATTGTAAGCAGATAGATGTCACCTATAAGCTTCTATTCTAGGTGCTTGAACATTTGCTTCACCCAGGGACTTGATCTTCGTAGTATCAATCCGGTGGGTTAGTTTGCAGCAAAAAAATCTTTCATCTCGATCTCCACTCTTCTCGATCTTCTGCAACCCTCTTCAGCTCATCATAAGAGCTGTAACTAATATACTCAAACACTAGCTGCAAATACTTGATATATTGAGTAATATCAGTACCTATTTGGCATAAATGACATGAAAAAATTGATTAAAAATGTAAGACTTCAGATATTTTAAATCCAAAGTAAGGCATTTATTTGAGCCTTCGTATTTTGGAAACTTTACTTGTTCTTAATTACATGAAGACATATAATAAAAAAACAATGCCATACACTGTTTGAGTGAATATTTTTTAAAGACAAGAATCAGGACTTACATAAAAATTAAAATACCTTAACACAGATAATAGGTACGAGCTATAAATTATTTGGGGTAAGCACGTTAAACATTTTATTTATTTGTTTATTTATATACAGAATCGAAATTCCAATTTTGAATAAATAAAAAATATTTATATAAATGCTTAGAGATTTTGCTTTATTTTCTTGTGTATAGAGACATCATTAGTGTACTTGATGCTTAAAACATGCTTACTTTCGTTTTCTAGAGATCGTTTCGAGTCTCACATGTACTAATTATCAATTACGGAATCAAGCTACGTAATAACTGCATTTTCATTGATGTATAATGTGAATTGCATTAATGATCGTATTCCATTACGAATCCAGAGAGTGCATTGATCAGAATAATCGTTTTATCGCTGAAAATTGAATGGACCGTACACGGCGATATCTGTAGAACAATATTATGCCTGAAATTATACGCACGGAAGGCTCTACTGCTACGTTTCAGGTGCCTATGTACTTGGAAGCGACGGCACCGCAAAACCAGCCACTTTCAGTGGCGTATCCTGAATATTCGATCAAACGATTGATATCTCACCAAACGAATAAATCAAATATAATTTAGTCTTACTTTACCATTTACAAATACATAACAAATTAACTCTTTTGAGATTACTAATAAATTTTGAATATTTTACCATTTATTTTGATTTTAGAAAGTTCTCACATACAGTAAACAAAAATATACTGATTAAAAACTTCATTACTTTTCTTCTTTTATATGGACTGTAATGGACAAAATTTTATAGGAAAATTTGTAGTAAGCACTACACAACTCTTCTTCTGATGACATGTTTTACCTTCGTCGAGAAACACTTTGTTTTGAACGAAAGATTTTACAGTACTAAAAAATATATTTATGAAAATATACAATATATTTTCATTTTTGATTATCACCGGGTTAAATTTTAATTTAAACAAATAATTGTGTTACAAAAAATACATATTTTTGATCTAAGAATGTTTTTTTTTAGAATTCACCCAATAAATTCGTAGAATAAAACAAAATTGAATTGTACCAAGTAAAAGATTTTCAAGTAAAGGGTAAGTATGTAAATTTATATTGAATATTACTAGCTTCCTGTGTTTCATATAAATTTGTTATGAAAACCAATAAAATTATGAAAATTTAATCAACGTTGAAACAAAATATCGCTTCGCAGTATCAATTGCTGAATCTATTTTAAGTGGCTTTTAGTTTGATTAATACGAGTATATATACTTACTATAGTCGATATCGGACCAAAATAGATTTATAAACTTGAATAATGTTTAAGATAGAAATTGCCAAGTCTGAAAACGGAGTTCATCACCATTATCATACTATGTCCGATTTTCTTTATGGAGCATTGGTCGTCACAAACTGCCGCTATAACGCACTGAGAGTCGCCATAGTCTTCGCCTGATCCCATGTTAGATTTGCCTCCAAGAGTTATGCCGAGTACCTTCTATGAATAGTTGTTAATGAAAAGGTGAAGGAGCTGATAAAGCAGCTTTCCAATATAAAATCAGTTAAGAGAAGACCCTGCTGGGACATGTACTTTAGATGCTGTAGGAGAGGGTCAACTATACCTGCCTTTTTTCAAGCCTGGCTTTGTTTTCGTGAAAAGCCGTCTGAAATTATAGATAAAATGTGCATGGAGAACATCTGTGAAGTAAAGCTAATGTGACAGCCGAGGACCATAGCGGCTGACAGATACTTAGGCAGTTTGTGATGACCATTTGCTGCTTTTAAGTAAGCGAATATAAAATGATACATAAAAAACAATTATATTCGGCAGTGTACAAGAACTTTACTATGTGTTAAATAAATATATTATTTCAGAATAATCTAGAATCAAATAATTACATACTTAGCCATGTAACAAATCATATATGTTGGAATATACAATTTTAATATAAAACTCTCTACAATAGTAAAAAAAAAAAAAATACTGACATCGTTATATTATTCGTGAATATTTAGAGACTGAGTCTTTTTCATAGGATTTCAATACAATTACTTTGAAAAATAAAATAAATAAAAGTTCGTATGAGACTACTAAGTTGTAATTAATTATCTCTCTACCAGTTTTGGTGACATGGCACCATCATCAGAAGCTTCTAAAAAACTAGTGGCGAACTTCTGTTTTATCAATTGTACAAATTTCGGTATCTAAGTCTCTTCTTTTAACGTTTGCCTTGTATGTCCTATAGATACCGTTAGAATCTCAGTCACTGGAGGTCGCTTCAAATATTATTGCACATATAAAGGTGGAAGTTGAGGAGGCTCTATATAAGGAGACGATCATGTAGATCAGATCTCTCTCGACCGCCTTCGTAACCTGATAAATCACTCAGCCACTCGCCGGAAACGCCACTGTGTTACGTGCCCGACCTACGACTGACCAAGCTACAACTAACTACTAGTAACCTTTCGTTATTATAAAATCACTTCTAAAACTTGCCAATAAATAAAATCAATAGATTATCAACTCAGCTTAAATCTATTGTAAATATTACGCTAAGCATTCAACCTTCAATACTGTATACATATTAATTTAACTTAAATTATATGATATTATATTTCCCGTGACATTAAACCGTGTTCTTTTTTTATGTTCTATTTGATCCATCCTAACACGCAGCTCAATTCCTTGTCAGCAATCCACATATCACAACACCTCTACACTTTCCAGCATCCCAACAAACTAAACCTATGGATATTTTAAATTATTTATTAGAATATTATTTTATTATTTCAATATTCTAATCTACTTTTAATAGATCATTGACTATTTTACAATATTAGCAATTAAATATACATACTCATACATAAAAATCCTTAAACGAGTCAAATCATTCAGAAAAAATATCGGCGGGAGCGGGATGCGAGCCGCGGACCTTTGGAACCAACCATTTTGCCCAGGTAATTATACCGCTCGGCCACCGGGCCAATTTCTTCCACCTGAGACTGTCCTGATCTTCTATATAAGTTATCATCGTATGATGTCGCTATAGTATATATTCAAAGTATGTATATTTTTATTTTTTTATTATTCAATCAGAATGCATTTATTCACAAGCTTAATATTATTAATTTCGGCAGTCTATTTATTTAAGTAAGTACCACTCGGGTCCCGGGACCCAAATGGTAGGAGAGAAGAGAAGTGTTAGAGACATCTTTAGACCGAACAGTTGAACAAAGCGAATTTACCGGAAAAATATTAAGAATTGGGCCAAATGTTAAAAATAATTAATAACTAAGGATCATATGGATTTTTTAAATTTTTATTAGAATATTCTTTTATTATTTCAATATTATAATCTACTTTTATAGATCATTTACTATCATCATCAGCCTGTGTCCGTCCACTGTTGAACGTAGGCCTCCCGCATGAGTCTCCATCCTCTTCGATCCTCCGCCTTCCGCATCAGGCCATCCAATGCTTCGTTTGCCAGTTCTTGGGCGCCATTCCAATACTTTTCTTCCCCATCGACCGTCGTTTCTTCGACAGATATGTCCTGCCCATTGCCATTTGAGTGTGCCTATTCGTTGGGTAGCATCCACTACTTGAGTTCTTCTGCGTATTTCCTCGTTTCGGATTCTATGTTTTATCGACACTCCGAGCATGGATCTCTCCATAGCACGCTGGGTGACTTTTATTTTATGGGCAAGACCCGCTGTCAGATTCCACGTCTCTGCGCCATAAGTCAATACAGGGAGGATGCATCGGTTAAACGCCTTAGCTTTAAGGCATTGCGGAATTTTCGCTTTAAAAATGTACTTAAGTTTTCCAAATGCTGCCCATCCCAGTTGTATGCGCCTGTCGATTTCTTTTGAGAAGTTATTTCGCCCTAGTTGTATTACTTGTCCCAGATAGGTATAGTCGTTTACAACCTCTATTTCTGTTCCTCCAATGGAAATAGGATCAAAGGTCTGTGAAATATGACTTTATTATGATTTACTATATTACAATATTATTAATAATTAAATATACATATACTATACATAAAATTCTTTTTTTCAACGCGTCAATCCAAGCACAAAAATAACGGCAGAAGCGGGATGCGAACCGCGGACCTTGGAAACCAACTATGCCCAGGTATTCATACCGCTCAGCCATCGGCTATTACTATAAACCTAAATACATTGTTAACATCGTTGATAGATGTCGCTATAGTATATATTCAAAGTTATGTATATTTTTATTTTTTTATTATTCAATCAGTCTTCATTTATTCACAAGCTTAATGTTATTACTTTCCGACAGTCTATTTATGGACTGTCGACAGTTGAACGACGTTGAAAAAATAATTTTATGTATAGTATATGTATATTTAATTTTTAATAACTAAGGATCAGTTTGTTTGTGTCACCTACGCTACTGTCAGCGCGTCTCCCTACTGAGGCTTACGGTTCCCGACCGAATATGTAACATTTAAATTTGCTTAATATGGCGTGACACAAGCTCAGAGAATTTGAATATTAATTGAAAAGTTACTCGAATTCATTATAAAGTAAAATATGTTTATTTATAATAACACGGAGAGTGAGCGGTGAAGCTCCGAGTAATTAACCGCTGAAAATTAAAGCCGAAAACTTACCTTTTACATAAGCTCTACTCCAGGTAAACCTTTTCGCTACCAATCATAAAAAAAACAAACCTCAAAGAAGAATTCTAAATAAAACTCATTGAGTTCATTAAAAATAACATTAAGTTATTTTATGATAAATTATTTTTATAATACTTTTAGCTCACAATATGTTTACTAGTGCTAAATATAAGATGGTATAGTCCAGTGATAATGCGTTTGTATGTTATTCAGGCGGCGTCGGTTTGCCCGACCAAGCTTGATTTGAAAAAAAAAAGTAATCAAATCTAAGCTCTACACATGGACTCGGTAGGGTTGAGCTACCCCTATAAAACAATAAAATGTCCAGACCTTGGAAACATCGGGCTTATCATCTGATTTCCTTAAGAAAAAGCTGATTATTGAACACCATTTATTTATTTATATATTTCTCTCTACCGTAGTGGCAGTCTATGCAAGTGTGCGAGCCTTGGAAATCTCCCGGGAACCACCTACATTCTAATCTGAATCTACGTGTAAAGAAATGTTTTAGGACAAAGCATAGAAAATCCGAGCTTACAGAACTCCACTCACGGATATTGTAATAAAAACCCATATAAATGAATATTAATGTATGTATTTAAGTGTTAATTTAAGATATATGTTTACGAGTTATAAAATTATTAATAATTCAATAACAAATATACAATCAACAATAAATATTTAAAATCTTTTATCATATAACATTTTAATTAATTATATTTTAAAACTATTATTCTACTGTTATTTTTTTTCCAATAGAGGAGCTAATTATATTTTTACACAACTACTCGCAACTTCACATATAAGACGCACACTCATCAACCAATTTGATAGCTAATACAGCTTGCTTATATAAAATTTAAATTGTCTTTATGCAGAAGTTTTTCCTTGGAACCCACCCATTTCAATTGTTTTTTAGAAACAATCATTTAAAAATGATGTTCAAGGAAATAAAAAAAAACTTTTCTTTATAAATAAGTATAGATACATGTTTCATTTTCTACCGCCAGGTAACACAGTGTCAACCAATGCGAACATACCATTGACAACTGACATTGCTTTATGCAAGTCAGACACTACTATATTTCAAATAATAATAAATAAATATTTTAACAATAATGCTCATTTGTCAAAAAAAATTGCTTAAACGAGCATTACTTGTCCATTTTTAAAGGTTGACTACTCGTATTAACGCATTTTCGTTTCACATTTTTTGCTTGCGAAACTTGATGAACATTTTGTAGGAATCTTGTGTTAATTTCAGGGGAGCTAAAATAAGTTTTTCAGTCATTAATTACGCATAGAAAGATACAAATTTATTCCGTACAAGAGTTAAAATTTATATGAATCATATATGAAGTATTATATCTATAAATACTAAATATGTTTTTTTGTAATAAGAATTTTGTTGCAGTCACTTCATTATGCATATAAGGTACAGTTATTTGAAGAATTAAATTAACAAACATATGTTTTTGAACCACATATTCACCACAATATGCACTTATTATAAAAAATCACGGAAACCTTTTTTATGTAGAGTTTAACAATACCTTGATGTAAATGTGGCTTTGGTAAGCAAATCTCTGCGGTAACAGGTAAATATAATTTGCAGCATACGGTCACTATACAAAAAATCACAATTACGATGATGAGGTACAAACATACCATCTTTTGTTTGTCTGTAAGTAAATTTGTACGTATGTAATTTGTTGATTTTAATTTAATGAAATATAATATATCAGGTAGGGGCGGTGTGACTAGATTGGACGCAGAGTTTGAAATGAGCATACTAGGGGTTCATTTCAGGTGGCCTCCATACCTGAAAAGATAAGGGAAAACCGCCTAAGATAGTATGGGCATGTGACACGGAGAGGTGAGGACCACATGGTGAAGAAAACTCTCAACATACCCACGCTGAGAAGAAGACCTGGAAGACCACAGGCATCCTGGACTGGAACTTTAGACTAAGATCTGAAAACTCTGGTCTTGACCGATAATGCAACGCAGGACAGGAAGACATGGTGAATGTGCACAAGGAGAGCCGACCTCGGATGATGGAAAATGTCGAGGCTAAAGAAGAATAATATATCAAGTAGTTTTTATCACAGGTATATAATATTGTTCGGTATGGAAACATTTATTTCTTTGTATAAATTGCAAGGAAACAAATATTTCAAACAGAGTAATGATATTAAAGTTCTACGTCAAGTCTTCTACAAGGGAATGTGGGAAACATTTCTGGATCACTGAATGGATTAAAAATGTATGATTTTCTTAAATTTTATGTTTTGTAGTTTAGTAATCAAAAATATATAAAGTAAGATAGCATTTTTAAAATATTTAGCTACTGTACATCGTGGTATTTATCGTCTTTTGTATCATTTCCATATATTCTGATATTATCTAAATTTATTTTTATTGTTATCGAACAATAAAGCATTATTTTTTATGTGCCAATACAATATGAAAATAACGATCCGCAAGCATAAAAATTTCCAGTGATATTTTAACTTTTAATGTGTCAAAAAAAGTTTCGCTTTATACTATCTGTGTCAGGAAAACTCCGCTTTCCGTAACTTATCAACAATTCAAAAACATTGTATATTTAAAGGAGAGAACAAGCGACATATTGATACTTTGCTACGTAAAGTTTAATGTTAGCGTATGAAATAAACTTAAATCTTTTGTTTAACATATACCACTAGAGTATGGCTAAGATATTGAAAAAAAAAGATGCACATTAAGAGGCGCAAATAAAAATAAAAATTATATTCAACTACTTTATAACCAATTTATAATTCAAATTTATTTGACAAACTGATACAAATAAAAACTAAAATTAAGAAAAAAGGAAAGTTGTAGGATAATTTAAGGCTAACAATCAACAATCGTCGGTTTACAAATATCCATTTTATATATATTAAAAAATATATAAATAACATATTTTTAAACCTATTTTCAGCATTAAAGTTACGTTTTTTTTTTACTTTTTTTTGTTTGTAATATGTATTTCAATTAATAACATTGAGGTTATCAACTGACAATACTTGGTGAAACTGCATAATTATAATTTTAGAATTAATTTTAATAAAAAATTAATAAATTAAAAATATTTAGTTTTGATTCACAATTTATTTTAACGATTACATGTTTCGGTTTTTTTAATTGTTTTACCTGCACACATATACAACCTGTAAATATGTGTGTAGGAACTAATTAACTATCCATTCCTATATAAGCCAATACCTGTTTTTATCTTTTTCATTATTGAAGATGGTCTTCAGGAAGGCCGAAACATGTAATCGTTAAAATAAATTGTGAATCAAAACTAAATATTTTTAATTTATTCATTTTTTTATTAAAATTAATTCTAAAATTATATTTCAATTAACTCATATTTATAAATTTTTGAAGACCCGTACTAATGTTAAACTATTGATACACACATATAAATACACAGCAAACTTTATCTTATATCAGAGATACGTCATATAATATGACATTTGCTTTTAATTTGCAGGTGTGTATAAATTGTTATTTATTAAACATATTTTTAATTTCAATGAATATAATCTTAAATATCTTCTTAAGTTTTCACGGCCAGATTTGATATTGTGGCTTTTTGGGCTTAGCCGTGTGTGACAAATTTCTTAGAACATACCCACGATTCTCCAGACCAATGAAACTTGAGTATGTAGTTGCCATGGAGATATCAATAACGCTCGTAAAAAAATAATCTGACATAAGCTCACAACTCGGTCACAAATAAATAATCAATCCTGAAGAAGACCCCTGCAATGGCGGTCAAAATATTGGTTGACAGAAATTCGCCACACACAGCTAAACCAAAAACCAAAATATCGTATCTAGTCTTATAAATTTTAACATAATATATCAATAAATTTATTATTTCTTAATAAATCGTTATAGGACAACGGTATTTAATACGATTTCATCACTAGTTTCTCGAAACTTTGAACACCGCAGGGCAAAGGTATTTTCAACGACGCGCGTACTCAGAAAGAGGAATCTATTTGACCTTGAAAATAATGTATTTGTCGTGAAGTTTTCAGAAGTAAACATGGTCTAGCCCACCCGTGGCCGGAGCTTTATTTATAGTTCACCTAAGCGGAACTTTTCAGCGCGCTGAAATTCACAACGCCCAAGTTATGGAATTAAGTTAATTTCAATTGGAAAGTTCGAAAACATATTCTACCTCACAAGTGCTCATTATTATCAGCAAAAGCAAGGGTTTGCATCCTCGCGAGTTGGTTGTTTAAGGTTTCGCGATAACTTTACTTTTTCATCGGGTATTTATATTTACGAAATTGGGTTGAAATTTAAATTTTATTATTATGGAGCAAGGGTTTAAGTTTGTGAACTATTTAAAAATGCATTTAGTTTTTAACATGTTGAAGTAAGTTGGGGGCTTGTAAATTAGTTTCTCTAAGTGGCAGATGTTTTATAATTTAATTACGGCGGTTAGAAAATGAAAATATAAACTAAACTGATTACAACATTTATGGTTTAAAATAACAAAAAAACAGAAATATATATTTCTATTAGTAGATATAAAATTATGATAAACTCGTTGTTATGACGGATATTGGATGTCGATATCACTTAAAATAAGCTCACTTTGAACGATGTGATAATTTATAAAAAAAAAAAAAATTAGTTCAATTAAGTTTAGTAAAAAAGGTAGTTCTGTTGCCGTTGAGTATAAAATGACTTCATTATAAGACTTTTGTAGTTGATGCTCTGAATCTCTCATGGGATGACGTCGTCCTAGAAAGCCGTCATGAACTATACATAGAATGAACTCGGTGTAGCTGACGTGTAATAAGGTAAGGAACGTGGAGGCTGATAGAACTTTGTATTGGATGCGCATGATTACCATATGCTCAAGTTAGGAAGCGGATATGGTGTTGATGACTTTTAAATGAAAAATCAAATTGTTGTAGTGTATTTCACCAAAGTTTCAGCAAAGTGTATTTCATTGTGTAAAAAAATCTCTTATTATCTCGAAATTACTAGCTAACTTATGATTTTTTTCTTGGTGATTTTACGTTCTAGTAAAGAAGCGTCGTTTGAATTGGTGGTCGATATTGCAAGGAGTATTGGACAAGTACAAAATTAATCAGGTTCGTAGATTCAGGAGTGCGGCACCAATGGTCTCGGTGCATTAATAACCCAGGGTTCCGGTGCGTCGGCTTCATAATTGAATTTCAGGAGCACCCCTGAATGTTCGGGGCAGGCGCAGAGAGGGTCTGCGGGCGATCCGGGGCACGTTTCGCGGAATAAATGATGCGAGCGCTCGCGAGCCTGGCAGACGATCCCTGATGCAATATTAACGGCGCGATACAATACGTGAAATGCTAGCGTTACATGCCCATGGTCTATTTCAAATCCTTTGAATACTCTATAAGAGTCTGGAGTGAACAAAGATACAATTGCCCTTGAATATACCTTGATATTGTAGGACCTACATCAAAATCAATCGATGTGCCCTGCAATAAATCATAACCATTCACCATTCAATATTAACATACAAGCTGAAACATATTCATAGTTAATTAAATTATAAATGTTGCATATCTGAAAGTCTTACCCATAAAATAAAAATCACCCAGCGTGCCATGTAGACATCGATGCTCGGAGTGTCGCTAAAAGAATCCGAAACGAGGAAATACGCAGAAGAACTCAAGTAGTGGATGCTACCCAACGAATAGGCACACTCAAGTGGCAATGGGCAGGACATATCTGTCGAAGAGATGACGGTCTTGGAATGGCCTCCAAGAACTGGCAAACAAAGCATTGACCGACCTCCTACATGATGTACAGACGATGTAATAAGAATAGCGGGAGTGACCTGGATGCGGAAGGCGGAGGATCGAACGGATGGAGACTCATGCGGGAGGCCTACGTTCAACAGTGGACGGACACAGGCTTATGATGATGATGATATATGATACATATGGTCAAAATAAATTGCCATCATAACCGACGATATGCGTTATTACAAGACATCACCCAAACTCCACATGCGAACAGGGACTTCAAGAGATGGCAGCTGTATGCGAAGCATGTTTGAGTGTTTATTTATCAGATTTTTTACGGATATAGGATTATAACCACTTCAAGGCCTACACCTTTTGGTTCTAAGAGGTAGCTTAACCAGCAAAATCTAGTGCACTTAGCGATCAACATTTAAGTACAAGCAATCGAATAAGACTCCGCTAGGACAACAATTGACTTTTTGTGAATTACAGTGGTTAAATATTATATATAACATTATTTCACATGCTTTAAGCTAACATTTTTTTATTTCAAAAGTTAAATATTTGTAGTGTACTCCGTAGTATACAAGAGATACCTGTTGTTTACAAAACCTGCATAATATTGCACAGTGCAGAAAATATAACTTTTGCAATCCAAGCACCGACCAGGTGCCCTGGGTTTTGAGTTTTGCTTGCAGTGCAAATTTAATATCTAGTCGGTCAACAAATTGACTTAGAATGCAATAACATGCAAATCTTCACCAACAAAATATTTTGTAAGCAAAAGCCGAATACGAAATTTTCTCATATAGATCAGCCACCACGGATATAAGCCTTAGAATACTTGTAAGATTTGATTGAATAAATTTAAAAAAGTGCATTGTCTCTGATAAACATCTGATAAATAAATTATTTTTTAATTTTTATTAGAATATTATTTTATTATTTCAATATTCTAATCTACTTTTATAGATCATTGACTATATAACAATATTATCATTACTTAAAATATACATATACTATACATAAAATTCTTTTTTCAACGCGTCAATCCAAGCACAAAAATAACGGCAGAAGCGGGATGCGAACCGCGGACCTTTGGAAACCAACCATATGCCCAGGTGTTCATACCACTCGGCGAATCACGCCATTACTGTGCCCAGACTGACTGCGGTGAAACTAGTATTTATAGCATTGTTAGCATCGTACGACAGATGTCGCCATAGTATATATTCAAAGTATGTATATTTTTATTATTATTCCATCAGTCTTCATTTATTCACAAGCTTAATATTATTACTTTCCGGCAGTCTATTTTTTTTTTTTTTTTTAGTAAGTACCACTCGGGTCTCGAACCAAACTATAGACTGAATGGATGTGAAACGACTACTTATAGTTCCGACTCGGACTTTATAACCAATCATTTACCTGTGTTACTGATGGATAATTTTACCTTCTTGATATTGTCTCAAGGAGACATTATTAATTTTTTTTTTAATTTTTATTAGAATATTATTTTATTATTTCAATATTCTAATCTACTTTTATAGATCATTGACTATATTACAATATTATCATTACTTAAAATATACATATACTATACATAAAATTCTTTTTTCAACGCGTCAATCCAAGCACAAAATAACGGCAGAAGCGGGATGCGAACCGCGGACCTTTGGAAACCAACCATATGCCCAGGTGTTCATACCGCTCGGCGAATCGTTGTGCCCAGACTGACTGCGGTGAAACTAGTATTTATATCATTGTTAGCATCGTACGACAGATGTCGCCATAGTATATATTCAAAGTATGTATATTTTTATTATTATTCTATCAGTCTTCATTTATTCACAAGCTTAATATTATTACTTTCCGGCAGTCTATTTATTTTAGTAAGTACCACTCGGGTCTCGAACCAAACTATAGACTGAATGGATGTGAAACGACTACTTATAGTTCCGACTCGGACTTTATAACCAATCATTTACCTGTGTTACTGATGGATAATTTTACCTTCTTGATATTGTCTCAAGGAGACATTATTAATTATTTTTTTTAATTTTTATTAGAATATTATTTTATTATTTCAATATTCTAATCTACTTTTATAGATCATTGACTATATTACAATATTATCATTACTTAAAATATACATATACTATACATAAAGCGGTATGAACACCTGGGCATATGGTTGGTTTCCAAAGGTCCGCGGTTCGCATCCCGCTTCTGCCGTTATTTTTGTGCTTAGATTGACGCGTTGAAAAAAGAATTTTATGTATAGTATATGTATATTTTAAGTAAATCTGATAAATAAATCCTATTGAATACAATACATGTACATGAAATAGTGTTTCCAATTTCTCCTATATATAATTTTACTTCGACACCAACAAGAAAGTGCTATCTTACTTGATAACGTTTTTTTTTGGCATAACAGGTCGTCTTCAACAAAAATGCGGAAGTCAATAATAAATATGTAAACATACATTAATCCAATACAAATAAAAATACAATTCAACCAATAATTCATGGCAAAAAAGTATTATTTTTACTAGAAATATCAGCGTCGAATAACGTATCTCTGCCATTACCTGCTCTAAGGACGTAACAATAAATGTTTCTTTACGATGTCATTGGTCATCCTGGGCTGGCCAGTCTACCGAGGAGCTCATCTATCATTAAGACATTCTGACCGAGGAGGCATTCACCCTAGACTTGCTGAAAGCTCACTAAAACCTTCGCGGCTGTTTTGAACGTAAAAAGGAAAAAAATCATAACGCATACTGAAAAATGCTACTAGATAGTAATGAAAACTTATTTACGAATTATATTGAAAAATAAAAAATATAATATTCTGAAAATAAATATCCGAATTCGACTTATTTATACATCTAACAGATGTCAGTAAATTATAACGTTGTAATAAAATCTCGCTATTGGCTCAAAAAGATAAGCACAGGTTCGCTTACATAAACTTATTTATTTATTACTTTAGGTTGACTTTATATTACATCTGCAGTTTTTCAACTTAATAAGGTTTTAAGAAATTGTAGCGTCAAACCACGTGTTTATGATTAGGAAAATTGTGTAAGTGATGTTTGTTAATTTCAAGATATTTAAAGTCTTGTGTTTTGATATTGGTTGAAAATCGACGAAAGTGACAACTGAAAAAATAACTTCTTGTTGCAAATAATGATATATTTAGATTTTTTAAATTTATCTTGGCTGAAGATTATATTAGTTTTGTGAATATTATGACACAAGCTTACATTGTTGTTGTGAAATAAATGAATAATTCATTTCATTTAATTTCTTGACTTACATCAACTTGATTATAAGTATACTTATAAATTGACATAGCACTCTTGAGATAAGTGTATGTAATATATGTAGAATGATCGGACATATTTATTTGCATAATATTCTTAAATTTCAAGTAAATTGTCATAAAGTCTGTTAGTAAAAAAAAAACAATTATGTTGAAATTTTTTTTTCAAATTTGGATGTTTGTTGTATTGTTTATCGTTAAAATGTTTTTTTTTTTAATTGATTGTAAGTGAACTCAATTTCATTTGCGTGCCAGTTGCCTAGCTCAGTGAAAGCCTTTTCCTTGGCCGTACCCATCGTCAAATTTATTGAAAGAAGCTCTGGATAGAGGAGCGAAAAGTTCACCGTGAAAAACTTTTTTCGCAGACTTGTTTATGCGTTCGGTCCGGTCAAACGGATTGTAAAATAATAAAGGTTTTTTTTAGATTCGGTCCGGCCATTTGCTGATGAAGGTTTATGATTATTGCTCACCGGACGTAAAAGAAATGATCTGTTATTCAGAAAAGATTTTTATGCCTTTTATGAGACTGCCTTATCGGGAATTCCAAAGAATTGGATTATTCATTTTTATTTATTCCGATAAGAAATAGGCCAACGCAGATGTTTCTGTAGTTATTTTTTTTTGTTGCGAATGAAATTATTATCGAATGATAAAAAACGTGCAAAATATCTTATTTTTTCTTTCTAACAATCTGTTATGACTTTTTTCTTTACAAAGTAAAAATCAAATCAATCGCTTTACTGAAATTATTTCAATATCAACAAAGGATCAATTAAAAAGAACAGAAAATTAAAACCCCTCGATCAACGAAAATCATTCGTGAAAGTGTGACATTACAAATTATAGAAGATTCTAAAATCTTTATTCACTCATAAATAAAACCACAACCTTGTTTTTCACCTTGTTGAAGCACTTCATTCTGAAGGTCTACCGAACGCATTCATGTGCATTGTACATGGCTCAAAATAAAATACCAATAATATTTATAATAAAATACATTAACAAATTTTATCATATTTTAATGTAAATCGCGTTGAAAACTGTTTATATACATAGATACGGCGATTTTGCTTTTAATGATAACTTTTTCAGTTTTTCACATCCATAAAAGTACGTTATATTTACATGTGAAAAACTGAAGTAGTTGTCTTTGAAAACAAAATCAAGACTTCTAAGTATATAAACATTAACTCAAGATGATTTATTAAAAAACAAGGTTAAATATGTTTATTAATATTTGTGACAATATTTTTAAATACATGCAAAACAATTAGTAAAAATTTCAAAACCCTTAAGTGTTATTATTATAAATATAAATTTAAAATAAATAAATCAAATATTATAGTGAATTAGTAATAAAGATTCTAAATAAAAAAATACCAGTTATTTTAAGTGACGCAGAGTTTTCCGACAAATCCAATAGATGAAAATAGACTCGAAGTTCCATTACATTTCCTCGCGGTGTGGCCGCTCAAAGCCAATTGATTTCCCATCTGGTTTTTCTTTTTAAGCCGAACAAAAAAAAGAAAATGGATTCAATTGATTAAGCGAGGTTTCGAGCCTGGAGGGGCCCTCAGCAAGGTGTTATTAATTATTTTCGAAAAATAAAGAAAGCGGATTATAAGAGCTTGATTCAATCGAAGACTCGAGTCGAATGCGAAGTTCTCCGCAAACATTATAGAGTCGATGCAGTAATAAGGAACCTTTTTATTTTAAATATTTGAAATATTATTCAGACAGATATTCGAACTAAGTAAAAGCATTTACATATCACAATAGCACATTTTTTGCCATTATTATTATATCATCAAAATAAGGTTCCACTTGGACTAAAACCAAATCTTGGATAGGTTACTTCCAGGCTACACAAGTGTCCAGCTAACCCTGCGATATCCATAAAATTCCTAAATAACAAATTAGTTAAAATATGTTTTGCAGCTGTATCATCACTTGCGGGAGTGCTGCCGTTGGATCTGCAAGTGCAGGTGAGCGCCGCTATGTCGTTGCTTAGACGTGGCTTCTCTGCGGAGGTCGGGGGCACTTGTCTCAATCCTCCGCAGGGTAAGATCACGAAAGAAACCGAAAAAGAAGTAAGACTGGCGGCGTTCGCAGCATGGCAGAGCAGATGGTCGACCTCGCTCAAGGGTAGACACACATATTCCTTCTTTCCTTCTGTCCTCGATAGAATGGAGATGCCGTGGCTTATTCCAAACCACTGGACTAGTCAATTCATGACTGGGCACGGCAATTTTAAGGCTAAACTCTTCAAGTTTAGCCTCGTTGATAGTCCAGACTGCCCATGCGGCAGCCCCTTGCAGGACGCTGAACACGTTCTGTGGCATTGTCCAATATTAGATTTAGCGAGGCAAAGGCTCCTTAGCGTAATCCAACAGAAGTCTGGACCGGTTGGATATATCGATCTCATATCTACGGAGCCCAACTACCATGCATTTTCTGTATTCGCGGCGACCTTCGGCGAAGAAGTCTAAAAGTCCAAATTTGAACGTCTCAACTACTAACTTTTACACCCATGTGTGGTGTTGCTCACCAAAACCAGTTACTTGTATAACGAGAATGTACTCTGAAAACAATGCCTTGGTAAGTGCTCCCAAGGAGCGCAGGTACAAGGCGACCAGCCCAAAAAAAAAAAGCTGTATCATCACGTCAGTGGCCGTATCATCACGTCCCAGAGCTCCTGTTTTGTAGGTCGTTAGGAACCATATATGTTCACAGTTAGACGTTCGAGTTTTGATATGTTTTGGAAGAAGGCATGGACATTAGGATGTCCCAGTCTATGTATGGGAGAATTATTTTTTTCGAAATGAAATCGGCTCACCCTCTATTTTTATGTGATTTGGACAAACATAATAAATTTGATTGCTATCGGACAATTTTTTCTGATAGCGACTTGATGTTGAAGTTTTAATATAATTTTTTGTATGAAGGCCAAAAGGAGCTTTTGAAAACTTATTGTTTATTCAGCAAATAAAACGCTGTTTTATCTCTTTCTTACAAATATTAAGTTAATATTATGTTAATATTATTATCTATTATAGAAAATTAAAAAAAATATATTGCTTTTTATAATCAGGGCTTAGCTTTCGCGCGCCTTAGAATTCTAGTATTGACATGTTCCGATGCTAGTCGCTATCTTTTCCCGTGGTTTAAATGGCGTGAATTTTCTTTTACAATTATTTGGACACCATTCACACAAAACGAGAGGAAGAGCCTTGAAAAAAAACGGAATATTTTTTTTTGGAACAACCTAATGGACATTACTGATATGGAGCGGAATGAAAAAAAATTATGCAGAATATCGCAGTTGGTTGAAACTATCCAGTGGGATCTAAATCGTTTAACCATGTTAGCTTGTTGCTGCATATGTAAAATATCTGTTGAACGTTTTAGGGTAAGAGATGTTACATGTGTATATTGATCTACATAATGGTACGATGGTAAGGCTTTGTTAGGATCAAAAAGTAAGGGAGTTGACTTAATTCAATAATCGTTCAAGAGACAATATGTTCTTCAAATGGTCAAGGAGAGTAAAAACAGTTATTTTTTATTCAGAAATTTTTAATTGAATGGCATATTTCAAAAACTGAAAGAATTAAGTCTCAAACATAATTATTGGAAATTGGTTTGTTTGTCCTTGACAATTATTTAAGGATACGGAAGCACAGATTGTTCGTTCCACCACTCTCCCAAGAGACTATGCCTCTTGAGAGAGTGGTTAGACTGTTCAACCATATTGCCTCGATATGTTCCACGTGAGAGAAGCCCAGTTCCGATATGAGCTCTACGAATTTGTTTATAGAAGAAGGAGCCTTCTGTTTAGCGAACTTTGGGGCTTTCTAGTAATTTCCTAGTATATATTTTAATAAATTGTCTCTTATTTTTTCTTTTTTCAAACATAAATGTAATACTATTTTAAATATATTATTTATTTAATTTATTATAAAATATTCATTATCATAATGTTTCATAATGTGATAATTTTTAACAAGCGTAAATAGTGAATGAAAATTTTGAATGTCATACATTCCGGCAAATGAAGATTTGTATCTCATTCATCGGGCCGGTCGCCTTGTACTATATATTATTATACAGTATACAAAAAAAGGTTAAATATATTAACCGATCAAATAAATTTACTGAGTTACACAATTTTATATTGATATTTTACTGGAAGGCCAAAACCTTTGTTTTCTGAGCTTTTCTTAGTAAAAAAAATATGTTGGAATAAACTTGGTACGGTAATGATTTAAGTATTAAGTAAGTAAGTAATTCCGTTAACTACTTAAGTACTACTGTTTCAGATGACATGGTGGCACGCGTGACTTGGTGAGAATTATTTACTACAACTTACGACGCAGTCTAGGTTAAGGATGACTGGCAAACACACAGTTAGGGGTAAGTTAGTAAGCCGATTGGTATATTTGAATCAATAACAGATACGGTACGGGTAATATCCTTACAGGTAGCTAACTTTGAAATCGGTATTAACTGTGTATTTTGGGTGTAATCAAATCATAATGTATGTGTATTATAAGATAATGTTTTAGAATATAGTGTTATAGTATCCAAATACATATTTCAGGATAGTTATGATTATACGTATAACCGAAGCGAGGTGAATATTATCTGAATTGTAATATTAATTTGAGATACACATTATACTTAGTTACCTGAATATTGAATTTCTACATAAACAAATTATTCTAAGTGAAAATTATTGAGAATTACAGCGATATAGTATATTATGTTTTTATTTAATCATTATTATAATGAGATACTTGTATAACAAATTGAGAATATAATGCTTACAGGTATCTCAGGATAATTTTCAGCAGTATTCTTAAAAATATCTTAATCAAAAAATGGCATGTAGTGAATGTTTTTAATCGTTAATGGTAAATAAGTAAATCTACTCTCGGGCATCGCCCCAACAAACATTTGCGAGAAGTCATCACCAAGAAGGAGCTCACCAAAGCAACTAAAGACACACTCCACCCTATGTTTGGGTGTCAAAAGATAAACCACACGGCTCAAATCAAGAAGAAGTTTCCTACAGTCGACAACGGAACTGGTGATACCTGAAGCCACTCTGCGGCTGAACATGTGGAGGAGCGCAACTGAAAGGAATACTTAGATTGCCCCGAAAGAGGACCTAGCCCCTGGACACGACCAGGGGTGGAATATATGGAGGTTCCTTAACAGACTTCAAACCGGAGTATGCAAGACGAGGACACAAATGAAAGCATGGTAGTCTTACAGCGGACCGACTGAATGTGACTGCGGCGTGGAGCAGACCCTGTCACACCTTCTGGAGTGTGCGCTGTGTCCGAGTAGCTGGACCTGATAATGGCCGGAAGTAACGTCATCGACGTCGCCTACTTTTGGGCAGACAGGATCCGACCCTGTTGCTTCCGACACGATTATATATATTTATATAATAAATGGTAATAAAAATAAAATTATTTTATTCGTTATTGAAAATTTTGAAAAAAACTTAACATCTATGTAATAATGAGATAAACAATTGTTTAAATACATTAAGCAAACAAAATATATTTTATAAATCAAGATGGTAAAATTACTTTAGTTTTATCAGAGAATTTATACGATATTGTTACTTAAAAAAATATAAATTCAACACTTTTTGTTAAAGAAATATACTAAGTTAAATATTTATACACCAAATTATTTCCTTGTATTGGTCCGATGAATGAAAAAGTAAGCTTGAGAAAATTATGATACTGCTACAAAAAATATTTAAATAGATTTTTTTTTTTAAATTAATGTTGTACATTACTACTTCAAGTGGTGATGTTATATGAAAACGAGAGAACAATATTTTTTTGTATTGAAACCTCGATACAAATATTCAATGAAATATCTGAATATAGCCAAAAGGGTCTTCTTCAAGGTATTGTGGAGGGGTTGGTTGAGGGTAGAAACTGTAGAGGGCGCCCCAGACGGGAGTATTTGCAGCAAGTATTCGAGGATATGAATTGTAGCGCTTATGCTGAGCTGAAAAGGGTTGCGGAGAACTGAGAGGAATGGATATCGAGATGCAAGATTCTGTTGCTGCAAACCAATCCACCGGATTGATACTACGAAGAAGATCTCAACATTAAAATATCACTTATTTTTTTAAAAATTCAAGGAATTTGAACTGTCGAATTTGTTTTATTATTAAAAATTAAAATTCTCGCCCACGTAAATATTTCATAACATTCATTGTCTGTCCATCCATGAAATTCCGTCGCTCAAAAATGAGATTTGTCTTCCAAATCCGTCGCTAAAAAATGACGACGAATTCTCACACTGATGACTAATAACCAATACAAGATGCAATTTTGAAAAGCCAATGAAGCGGGCTTTCGTTTATCGACTTTCGCGAACGGATTCTCTGAAAATCTCTCCGTTTTTCAGCGTTCCAGTATTTCACTGCGAAACGAACGGCAATAATAAGATTAAATCCAATATTCTCAGCTCGTTGTTCTTCGCCTATACTCATCGGATACTTGAAAACTCATTTCACACTCGGCGATTCATCGAACAAAAAGTTCCAAGCCTCTTTTTCGAAGGGTCCGTCCTCCCCATCTAAAGGAAAAATTCACTTTCTAAACATCTGAAATTTTGATTGAGCCCGGATATAATTTAAAAAGCAATTATTTTTTCACTTCGCTCACAAAGGGTACCTTTTCAGTCGATACCGCGTGATGAAGTACGAAAAACTTTGAATTATTTTCTTTGGGATATTTTCATAATATAAATTCGAGCCTACCCGGAAAAAGGAAAGGATATCACACTATTCATAAAGTTCTTCTATACACAGAGTCACACACACACAGTATTTTTTTATGATCAATTTATTGAATTATACAAATTATTAACAAGGGAACAACTTCTTAACGTTTTCACGTTATTATCAAAATATTAACAAGGGAGTAAATATTTTGATAATAACAAAGATTTTTGCAAATAACTTAAAGAATTTGAATATTTTATACAAATCATATTATATGAATATAACATGTTCAAGCACTGCTGAACGTGAAGCCAAGAATCTATTAAAATTCTACGAATTTTTAAATTTATAATTTCAAAATGAAACAAAAGTGGACTTAAAATAGCTTATGTTTAAGCTCATTTGAATTATTATTACGCTGTTTTAATTAAACTGTTTTTAATTAGTTAAGAATTTTAATAATGTATCAATTAAAATTTGTTTACTAGTAACGAAAAGAATATTAATTTCTGCTTTAACTTAAATTATCAAATATTTTCTTTGTAAATGTTCATCTACTCGTTGATAAATGTATGTATGAAATGTATTAATTTTCTTAATAGCTTTCTTGGGGGTAATAAATCTAAAGCTGACGTTTATTGTCAAAGAGTAAATTAATACGACATTAAACACGCGATACACAATATTCGGGGTTGATTTAACGCCAAAACTATCAATTTATAATATTTGTAATTAATTAACCCGATTTAATATCATCTTGACTTTGTAAATTAAGTGTTTGTAACATTTTAATAATATAATCAAAATATAAAAAAAATATTATTAATTTCTGAATTTGTTGTTCTGTCATTTTTTCTACATGATTGGTGATAATAATATTTAACTATTTTAAATAATAGTACATTTTTCAGTGTAAATAAGCTTAAAAAAAAACTTTGCAAATATAATTCCAATTTCTTTGTTATATAATAAATATTATATAATATATATTTATAGTATAAAAATCTTGTGAATAAATGTTGACTGATTGAATAATAAAAAATAATAATATGCATACTCTGAATATTATAGTATAGAGACATCTATCGTTATGCGATGGTAACAATGGTATAAATACATCATCTTACGCGGATCTGTTCAGGCAGAGAAATAGTCGAGTGGACTGCGTGGTGTACAAGAATAGAGCAAAGGTTGCAAGGCTCGTGGTTCGAATCCCGCGTCTGCTGATATTTTTCTGAATTAATTAATGCGTATAAAATTTTATCTTTATTGTGTTTATTTAGTTACTAATAATATAGTCAATGATCTATAAAAGGAGATGACAGTATTGAAAAAAAAAACTAATAAAAATTTAAATCCATGCAAATACTTTTGGTTTAGAACAGTTTTAATGTTGAAAAAATTTCGATAAACACATTCTAATAACCATTTAGATATATGATTTAATTAATTCTCGTACTTTATTAAAATAAAAGGACAATATTTTGTTTTTTCTCTTCATTCAATACTGCTATGATTTATAATTTATTGTGGGTAAGGAAAAAAAATAAAAAAGTAAATATTTTTAAATCTGTAACACAACGTAACGCTTGTATTTTTAAAAATACACGTGCTATTAACACAGCCGTAATATTTCTCGTGAAAATCCAAACGTTGTTCACGTAATAAAAATGTAAACCTGTAAAATTCTGACGAATTTCAGGGAGTACGTTAAAGTTTCAGGCCGTTCTGAAACGGACAGGTGACGAGGCAAGAATAAACTTTCTTAAAGAACCACAAAGGTCAATACAGTGAATAAAAATGTAATATTGTAAT
Organism: Glossosoma conforme; assembly: GCA_022606575.1. Classification (NCBI taxonomy): domain Eukaryota; kingdom Metazoa; phylum Arthropoda; class Insecta; order Trichoptera; family Glossosomatidae; genus Glossosoma; species Glossosoma conforme. Next base: position 264,783 of record JAGTXR010000168.1, read on the forward strand.
TCAAGTTTTCTTAACATAAAAAATAAGTTATGGCGTTATTGAATAATTTTTATATTTTTTAAATAGAAGCACATTCAATTTAGTATTTTTTATATTTCGCATATGGTTTTATTACCCTCACTTGAACTGTGTAAACTCACCACTATAGAGTGCAACTGTGAAATCTATCCTTTGAAAATGTATTTTCCGGAGTGGTTTTTATTTTGCTTTTGTAACTAAAAACACTGCTTACTTTATTTTAATTCCGATGCATAAAAATTTGTCGTTTAATAAACAAATAAAACTTTAAACGAATAATTAGCGTAAATGTGACACAATTTTCAAAAATGTTACCAAATCATCATTATCATTATCAACGATCACCCTTCAGTAGGATTTGCCATCTATCTCAATCCACTGCTTCTTATAAACAGTAGATTACTGTTTTTTTTTTATTATCGATCCAATTAGAAAAAAGTCATCCAAAAATAATTTGCTGGTTTTTATGCGCCATCCTTTTATCATTTTTCCCTATTGACTGTCGTCTCTTCGGAAGATGTGTCTCACCATTTTCCATTTGAGTGCACTGATCTTTCGGGAACCTTCCATTACTAGATTTTTCAGATATCCTGATTTTTAATTCTATCTTTATATAAAATCAAAGTAGTCATTGGTAATTACAACTGAATGATTTATTTTAGCTCTCTACTTAATAGACTTACAGCTTTATTTGAAAAAAAAAAAACAAAGGACCACCTATACAGCGCCTGTTGTTCGATTCAGAAAATCATCGAGGGCTATGATACATAAAATGTATTAAGCGGAGCTTTCGAAGGCAGAGCTAAAATCGTATGAAACGACGTGTTATTTTTAAATGATATACATTGAGCTTTATAAATTGATCTTTCTACATTAATTATTCAATAACTTTGTAATCGCTACACACAAGATTCATCTTAAAGTGGCGTGGTAAGCGTATCTAAAAATTAAACAAATGTATTTATTATGACTAAATATGTACCTGTCATTATTTTTATATTTGTTAAATAAATAAAAAATAAAAAACAAAAAATATCAGATCTTAGAGGTGACTTCTATTCTATATTTTCTACAAAGTAACTCCTTGCAGTATGCGGCATCCATCGAAGGCATTTTTCTTGTGCCACTAAAATGCTCCTATAAAAATTCTTGGAAAACGCTCAATTCATACATTGTGTAGCATCTTAACATTTCATTCTTTGACGTACGTAGTGTTGCTCTTATATTTTTACGCAACTCAAAACTATGCATCGAGTATTTCAGAATGATTCATATTGTGCGATATATACTTCTTCAAAAATATATTTTTAACATAACAATAGTAGATTTATTATATAAGAGATTTTTTTACCACACTTATCATACGGAATGTAAATGAAAAATACTTGATGATGCAAAAAATATATTGTTGCACTAAATCCAATTACTAATATATACTGAACTTTTTTTATAACCAAAAAGTACGCATGCCCAATATGATCGAGATTCATTCAAGAGTTTCACCAAAAGTATTTTTTTTAGTATTAGTCGCATAGTTTATAAATGAGTCATTTTTATGTTGAAATCTTACAGTTGGTCAAGAGACCAAGAAAGCAAATGAATAATACTAAATCTTAACTAAATCTTAGGCCGAATTTTTTTCAGGCTCTTAGTATTTCACCAGGATCGTTGCCGATAAGGTTGTGTGACGACTTTATGCTAAAGTAAAGCAGTGGATATGGAATAATGATGAATTGAGCTGGAAATTTGCAGCGAATGATATTTTTTACTGGTTCCAGAAAGTCTACGTATGTTTGCTAAGCATTAATGTATTCAGGAAGTAGAAGTTGTATAAGCTAAGGTTGCGATGGAAGAATAATAATAAATGTAGGATGCAGTGGATACAAGAACGAGGTAGAAGCAGGAAGTTAAAGTAGGCCAAGTATTGACGTGGACTGTAGTTCCATTGAAATTATGTTGTATTAAAGATACGTAAGCCTATGACTTGTCGTACGATAAGCTAGATTATATTAAAGCCCCTAGCTGCTAGAGCCTGAAGTTTAGTCTATCGATATGTAAATACAAGTAGTTAATAAAAACATCGATTTGACAATTTAGATCAAAGTTTACAGGATAAAGAATATTTTGAATTTGAATACAATGCAGCGACGTTCGTTTTTTAATCCGCTCGACGCCACGAATGCGCCGTAATCCATGAAAGAAAGTCGTTGGGTCCGAAATGGCAGTTACACCATTAAGATGGCGAATTTTCCAGCTCATAAAGCCGACGTTAATTGCCCGGGTAAACAATTAGGTTTTGCCTTAATATTGGTCCGACCTGTTTTCGTGTGGTATTGCCGCCTAATGTTTTTAACTGCCATATCTCTGGTTGGCTTTAATCTAACGGCTCGGAGGGAGCTTTGAAAAAGATAATGCGAAACATGCTGTCGTGGAATGGATGTAATTTCAGTCAAATGACTGGTTAAATTGTACTACTAATGTGTCAAAAAGTGTGTTTTAAGTACTTTGATATAAATAATGTAAATTATAATCTATTTAACATGGTATAACACCAAAAACTAGGCAAAAATTTCTGAAATCGTTTCAATAAAAAAAAACTATGCATGTCATTAAAAAGTTATTTTGATCAATATAAGAGTGCATTTTATATACTTTTATCCGAGAAATTTCAAAAAAAATATATTAATTAGAATTCAGTAGAGATTTTCCATATTCTCATCTATTAAATGTTTTGTCTAAAGGTACCCACCTTCTATATCTATATCTTCCTAAAAAATATATATATCAACAATAGACCAATTTCATCAAATCCCAAGCTTCATCTCTGGAAGTCGTTGGGAATCATATTTCTAGGTAGACTTTCAGGCTTAAAGATATCTTAGGACAAGGCATGAACAATTAAAGTAGATAAACTGTGTAATGTCAATTTATAGTGCACTAAATTTGTAACCGATATGTGAATAGAATAGAATACATTTGCAGTATAAAATGCTAGTATTTTTTAATTATAAATTAAACATTTTTGTTTTGTCTTAATATAAAGAAAAAACTTTGCTTGTGTAAATAAAAATAATTCAACATACTATATTTTAAAATAATTTAATTTCACTTAAGTGGCCTATTATTAAGCATATTTTTATTTATAGAAAATTAAAGTGAGTCTATTATACGATCAGTCATATTGTTTCAAAGAAATTTCCATGGATATTGAGTAGATACATTATATACTTCAAGAAAGTGGTGGAAGATTCTTGTTTCTTGAATTTATTGTTACCCTTCAGCTTCTGCTCCTCGAAACCGTTCAGTTGCAGACGTTACAAGAACACACCTTTATTCAGAGAGAAAAAGAAAATGGGGGAAAATACAAAAGATAAATAATAAATTGATACAATCTTACAAATCTACATCAAATATCGTATTTTAAGGCATTTCTCCCGTCAATTTTGGAGGAAAAGAAACGGCAAACGCTGAATTTCGAAATACGAACTGGGCACCTTAGTTATATTCCATACACGACGTGATCTTCGCGAAAAATATTATTACAATGATTTATGTCTTTAATGTAACATAATTATCAAAAGTTATGAATATGAATTCGCTTATTTACAAAAATGTCATAAATATGATGAATTCTACCCAAAAAAATATATATATGATTCAGATTTTGTGGTACCATGGAATATTTATTTTTCACAGTCAAATACGAAAAAGGGTCATGCAAAGCAATATTTTTATTATTTATATAATGGTTTATGGCAGACTTATGTTTCATCAACTGTACAAATCCTGTATCTATGTCTTGTCTTTCAACGTTTGCTTTGTATATCCCATATATGTCGATAGAATCACCTTCACCAGAGGTCGCTCCAATTACTATCGCATCTATTCACGTGTGCGCGAAGCAGACTCTATATAAAGAGACGACCATATGGACCAGATATTATACCGTGTTCTTATTTCGTCTTTTGATATTCGGAATGTTCGTGTCCCATCACGCAGCACAATTCCTTCTCACCAATCAAATCACATATCATTCATATACCCCACATTTCAAAAGGGTTAAATAATATATTTATGTTGATGGTCGTTAATAAAATAACTATCTACCGAAATATGTAATAAATCACGATTCCAGAATATACTTGTACAAACAAAGTGTTGAGCTCTCTAGAATGATCTAGAAATAATAAAATTAGCTAAATTTTACAAGCTACGTTATATTGAATTGTATGTTGTTCTATATATAAGAAATAACTTTTCAGATTTAAAAGTATACTCAACGTAATCCAGATTAAAATAAAATAAAACATAGTAAACGAATTATTAACTATTTAAATACATTAAGATTTAATTACAAAACACAGTATAAATTTATGAGCAATGCAAGACAATGAATTTCCTATATTGTTTTATTCTCTAAAGAATCCTTCACTTTAACTCGACCGATATTGTGAGGTATAAGAACCCGTACAGGACAAGAGGATGTGTAAAACATTTCAGTGACTCTTTCAGAGTTCTCCAGCGTGTATTCGAGGGTCTGAAAGCCTGGCCGGGAAAACCCCTTAGCATCAGATACGAAAAATAAATATTTTGATTCAGTCGCTGGTTTAATTCAACTCTTTATTTGTGTCTGAGTAAGAAGAGAGAGCTGCCTTTGTCTTGGCTGGTGATGCACTTAAGATTTCATGAATGAAAAGATTTCCATTTTTTTGCTGTTTTTTTGTAAATAGACGCCATTTCTTCATTCACTTAGGTCAAAGACCAGAATTCTACATGAAATGAATTTTAGTTTAAAAATTAATTAATTTCATTTCATAAATCTTATACGTAAATGGTTAGTCAAATACTTACTATGTCACATCATTAATCACTTAATGTAATTGACTGAACATTTCTTTAACAATTCTGCCGACAGTGATCATTATTTTTATTTGTTCTTAATATTGTATAAATTTAAATCTTTTATATTGTAATAAAAATTTATTTATTAACCTTGTATTTACATGGTCATGAGACAAGTTGTCTTTTGAAAGTGACGGATTGAGGTAGGCTACGGGTTAGTATAAACTGCAGTCTCCAAAAGAGAGGCCATATCTACCGTGAAGGTAAATAAATATTCATTATTTATAATGGATCTCAAAGTGAATGCTGAAAACATTGAAAAAAAAAATTATACTGTATATTAAGTTCTTCATTCTACCACATAAGTGATTCATATACACAATAAAAACTATATAAGTTCTTTGAAATAACACTCAACCATCCATAAAAATCTTCAAAAGCGACATAAAATCCACACCAAGTTTGTCTCTCATCATCTGTCAGTATTCTTTTATGTTAGTCTATTGTGCAAGTATATTTCGTTATTAAATTTAAAAAATAAATATAATAGTAAAAAAGTAAGAGACTTATTTTCATTGCTTAAGGTTCCAGCACTGAGGATAGTCCAAGGAGCGTAGTTGAATTGGTACTGATTTATTTGATTACATATCCCTTTTTATATGTTTGTGTACAACATGAGTAAGCATTCTGTATTTTATAAAATTAATATTAATAAATCCATTTTCATACAACGAAAATTCCTAGATACCTGTTGTCTTGGACCTTCATCCCTTTAATTTACATACAGATTTTATGTTGTGTGCACACACGGCTCGACCCATAAGCCACAACATCAAATCTGGCCGTGAAAACCTAAGAAGCTATACAGATTTTAGTTATCAAGTAAATAATAGGGTATTATGTCTTTTATGACTAAAACAAACATATCTATATAAAAATATATTTTCAATACAAATACATTCAAGAAAAAATGTATTTTAACTTAAATAAAATCCAAAATCACGTATGTATCAATGTTAGCATTTTACAATCCCTTTATTAAAATTTAAATTTATTTTAGTCTGTAAAATAAATACTAATTGTATTGTATATCCAGCAGTGGTTTTGGATTACTAACTATCGATCCCGTTCTTTTAAAACCGTCCCGATAGTTATTAAATCACGTAGTCAAATAAATCGGTTACGATATCGCCCCGGAGAATTAGCCGAACCGCGCTCGCCAAATGAGCTGATTGTTGTACCGTAGGCACTCGCTGTACCGACGGGTATAAATATCGATACGAGAGAAAAGGTCTCAAGCCTTTTTTCATATCTTAAATTTAAAACGAAATTGGAATTTGCTTTCTTATGTGTTTGTGACAATGCCGGTGGATATGATCACTTTGATGAAATGATAATTGCAGAAGAAATTTTGCTTATACTGCACGTGTTGTCTGTTAGTCCTCCGCTTACACTTTTATATTTAATATTTGCAATGGCCATCAGAGTCAACGAATTGAAAATAATACTTTCTATTTTAACTATCCGATGCAAGTATAATTTTCATGTAGCGGTTGAGGAGATTGCATGTGTATCTGCTTCATAAAGATATTAAGATTGTATGAGGGGGAGATCCACCACGTACGGCTGCCAATCCAAGACTGAGCTCCACATGTAGCTCACTAGGGAAGGGATGTGGAGTGAAGGAACCAAGGTACACTAAAGAATTGCGGCATCCACCATAACAGCGCTTTTCAGGACTGTAGCCCCATGGGAAACTTATTTTATGGATCACCCTCGTATAAAAATGTAAATAAAAACTTACGATATGTATAGAATTGAGTGTTCTTATTGGATAATTAAAGTTTAGTAATATTGGAATAGGGGCTCTTGGGTGGTGATGCGCACCTACCGACTGCTATTAAAACAGCAGTTTATAGCCTCTCACAACCAACTCCACTCCCACCTGTACGTGGTGAGCCTTACATAATCATGTCACATCAAGATTGCGGTAACCAATCCCTTTGGCGATGTGACGTGATGAACTGACGGGAGAAAGGAGGGCTGAGAGAGTTATCAAAAGAACTCTCCCAGCTTCAACTAGGCACGGTGTAAACCGGCCATAAACTCGCCAAGCCGCCTGGCAAGCGTGGCGTTTTAAGCCAACAACCCCGAATGAAAACACAACAAAAGATCCGGCCCCTAGTTCCCAGCAGCTTCGATATTCCTGGTCACGGCATTGGCCGACCCCCTACAAGATGGACAGACGGTATAAGAAGAATAGCGGGAGTGACCTGGATGCGGAAGGCGGAGGATCGAAGAGGATGGAGACTCATGCGGGAGGCCTACGTTCAACAGTGGACGGACACAGGCTGATGATGATGATGATGAATATTGGAATAGTCGGCGTATGGATTTATTAAATTTATAGAACATAAATATTTTTATAATTTTAAATTTTTTTTTACCAGATGAAACGTGTCGTTACTGTTAACCACATTTCATAACATCTAAACAAATATAAAAATGTGGAATTTGTGGTAAAAAAAAACTCTTTCACTTACAACATTGATACAACGATTCGTATTTCAGTGGTTTTCAATTAATAATGCAATAAAAAAAGCTTTTGTTTTGTCTGGTACACAGAACTTGTGGTTCCGAAATATATTTGTAATGTAATTTAAATAATATTAAATTAACACTGAATTTTCGGTCTTGTTCCTTTTTTGTATGCAACGATTCTAAACAAAGCAACTATTAAAATGGAGTGTCATCCGCAGATAAGGTAAACAGTTGTGGTAATAAATGCTTGTTTTGCTTTTATGTTGTTTGTGTTTTATCCTGGTTGGAATTATTCATAATATTGCAGCTAATGCAACTGTGGCCAACTTCGTATTTGTGGATTTCAAATGGTAAATACGAGTATGTAACCTAAATAAATGTTTATATTAAACACGAATAAATCGGAAAAAATGTAAAAGTATAAAAGTAATCATGTACGAGCTTATAGTCTACACATATTTACAAATATGCGGAAACCTTTTTATTATTTTAGTTCACACATAATTTGCATAATTTTTTGAAAAAAAATAATAAAATAAAAGTCACGAAATACATTCAACAAAAATGTATAAATGCTCTTTAGTGTCGATCGTTCCCCGACGATAACTTTTAATTAAATCTCTTTATGATATTTCCATATCCGTTCCATACTTGGATCATATGATCATCACAAATTGCTTTCATTAAATTTTGTCTTTTATCATTATCCATGCTCTGTTTCAATACGTCTCTTAAATTGGAAAATTTTACCAAAACTCCAGAGACCATTTGGTCCTAATTAATGGCTCAATCTAATGGACATCGTACGTATTTATCATAAAACCAACTTAATTTCGCTCAATTGTACTGTCAAAGCATATACAAATGTTTAGTTTGCTAACTTCGTCGAAATTATCGTCTATTTAGTACTATAAAGTAAACTAAATAAATTCATGTAACGAGTATATATAGAGAAAATAATGTATCCGATTAAGTATCTCTTTAATCGGTCCGTTCATAAATGACTGACCCTTCTCCTTTCCTCTCTACTTCTCTCTCTACTATTGATTAACTATTCTGTATTTATGATTAGTTGTAGGTTTTTTCTGAAAAAGGTGTGATTTCACCGAAACAGTTCGATAACAAACAAATAATCAAACCTCACTGGTTTTACAATGTTAAGTATTTCATCATTGAAATATGACACCACAAAGTTAGTTTTCTACGAATATGCATGCTATATACTTTATTTCAAGTATCTTTTCAGTTTTGTGTTGGTCTGAGAAAGCTGGTCTGAAGTCAGCTCCAAATCTGACCGATCAATCTGCAGCAGACGACAAATTAGTGGCTCCATTAGCGCGGCGAGGTCGGGATTATCGGCGATCTATCGGGAAGTTGTTGGGTCTCTCGTTGACAGTATCTCCCATCCATCTGAGCTGAGGACGTACTCCCTGGGTGATTACGCACAGCATCTGCCTTAATTCCTGGGTGGACCATCCAATATATTTTCACGCTACAACGAAAAGATAAGTGACCATTACTTTTCGCTTTATTTGGATATCTTTAAGTTTAATGCATGAATTGAAGATTGTGAATGTCTATTACCTGATTTTTGAGGATATTCAGTTTGTATGTACAGCAAATACAAATGCTGAGAGTATTTACATATTATGAAAGCTGTCTGGAATGTTACGAGTTAGAGAAGGTATTCGTTATGACTGAAAATATGTTAATACATAGATACTCGGAAAGGGTAACAAAGTTTATTCGAAATGTTTAGTGAAACGAAATTTTACGCAGAAAAACAATTTGCGTTGTGGTTGATGATAATTTGAAAGATCAGATTTTTTGGACCGAATGTTGGCCGGAATAAGCTAACACCCAGCTAACCTCATCAGGTCAAGCTGGTTAGGGCACTCTATTGTCCTGGAGGTAGTAAAAACCCTCCTAAGGCGGATGAACCTTTATGGTCAACGGCATTAGGATGTGGAAATAAAGGGGAAAATACCACATTAAAGGTCTTAAAGACATCCCACGAATCAGCAAAAAAATGATTGCATCTCAAGTAAAATTTTCTTGAGATAAAATAGTCCCCCAATCGGATCTCCGGGTGGGGACTGCTCGAGACAAAACAACCAAGACAAATAAGAAAAACCTTCAGCCAACAAGATATGCCACCTGGAATGTTCGAACATTACTGCAGAACGGCGCCCTAGACGGGAGTATTTGCAGCAAGTATTCGAGGACATGAACTGTAGCGCTTATGCTGAGCTGAAAAGGGTTGCGGAGGACCGAGAGGAATGGAGATCGAGATGCAAGATTCTGTTGCTGCAAACCAATCCACCGGATTGATATTACGAAGAAGAAGTGAAACGACTGAATAATTATTTAAAAAAATAATGTTGAATATTAAAAATCTGCAGCATAATCAGACATTTAAATAATAAATATGCGATAATATATTAATAACTGAAGTAATTTGAGATACCATTGTAGCTTATATCTTGAAACTGGTCTAATTTATCGTCTCTAAAATCGAATAATTACACTATGTGAAAAAACAAGCAGATGCAATTCTACCTAAATCGAGTAAAAGTATAAACCTTTTCTGAGATCGTTACTTCTAGAATGTTGATAGAATTTAGTAGAATGAAGTTAATTTCATAATGTAAATTGGTAAAGTGAAATGTTAAATCAATAAATGATTATAGAAAATATTTATTATTTATTTGCTAAGCTGCGTCGCATTACATTTAAAACTATGAATATTTCAAAAGAAGTATCTAAAAAAGTATTTTCTATTAATGTTGGCGATAGGTAGTAATATAACAAGAAAGTGATGTACATCTATAAATAACTTTTATTCTTGATGTGCCTAAAGCTGGCTGTAATTTGTTTTGAAGTTTTATTAAATTATTTGAGCTGTATATATAAATGTATAAAGTGTACCAAGAAAACAAAATTATAATTTTAATTGTTACATTATAGGGAAATAAAGAATTTTAATTTAAAAATGAAATACCCCAATTGAAGACAAATAAGTCATACTTGGAATCGTGTTTTCGGTTGCCAGCGAAGACGTTTTTTAGATATTTTAAAATGAAGCAAGGGAAGCTTTACGTAGAAGATATTAAAATTGAATTTACAGAGTGCCTTTAGAGGGTTCACAAAAACGGTAAAAAGCTCAGAGCTTTGGAAGGCGCAAAGTTGTTCGCCGGGCGAAGCTTCAGGAAAGTGTGAACACCGAACGCTGAAAACTGAACACGACGAGAGCTTTTCCTTTTTTATCTGAAAACTCGAGATTATAATCGCATTAAGCGCGTGCGCTTGCCATGCACGTTCATATGATCAAAATGTAATACAATGTTGTTTTATTTTGAGTAACATGTTATGTTTCGTGAGGCGTGAATGTCGGTTTGGGTATAGTAAAAACGACCCTAAAAAATACTGTTCCTTTTTTTTCATTGCGTTGCTTAGCACAATATTTAAACTATCACATGTATATTACTCAATACACAATAATTAACTTGTTTATTTAGATAAAATTTAATTGGATTCTATTAGATAAACTGCAGTGGTCTTTTATTTAAGCTTTCGGGCTCGTGCAGTCCTTATAGGCAATCGAGAACTATACTTATAATGTACTCAGTGAAGCTGTGAGAAACAGAGCTGACATGTGATGAGGTGTAGACTAGTGAATTTTTGGCGGCAGTTCGCAATGTCCCCCTTTAATTAGGGGGGCGATATAGTATGATGATGGTGATGATGATGTAAGTTCAAAAAGTTAAGTAATCATGATTGATGATGATAGCGATATTATCGTTTATCGTCATCAGCTTCTGTATCCGTCCACTGGTGAACGTAAGCCTGTCGCATGAGTTTCCATCCTCTTCAATTCTCTGTCAATGATCGAATGAGAAGCGCAATGCTTCCTTATTATGACATGGAAGCCATCCACTCGCACCTCCGTCAACATATCTGAGGCACTGCAGTATCGCGGCAGACCTAACAACATTCGGCGTTGTTATACTGGACCTGGAGTGCACTGTAGACCTTGTGAGTATAGCCAGCCCATTGACCGCATGTGTAGAAAGATTGACAGAAGGCTTTAAAAGGCGTCAGCTTAACGTTTTTAGTATAACGTGCAAGCCTACGAATCAACATATTGCATCGAACTGCTCCCTCTGTTTATAATATTAATACTTTTAATTATTTAATTACACGAAAAATATGACATTATACATAAAGGTATAACGTTATAATTATTACACTTGCTTACACTTGCCGAACATCCATACACGGTTAATATATGTCGACCAAGAACTGGCAGTTTTCAAAGCTCCTTCCTTAATGTCACCGGTAAGCTATGGAATGCCCTTCCAGCATTTGTGTTTCCTCCTTCCTAAAATCTGGATCTCTTCAAAAACAGATAAATATACACTTTCAATCTTCCCAACCCACACACAAACACGAACACAGCATACGTTTCCCGCATGCAACGTCCAGCCTCCGTGGCCTGAGCGTCATAGAGTGCGCTGGTTTTGACCGGGCGTGCTGTCCTGCATGCGTTTACTTAAAAAATATGTCAAATCAAACTGTGTCACAAAATACTTATTTGAATTAATTTAAATAGTTTTCAAAAGTAAATAATTAGTTAATTATGTAAAATAAATAATTCATGGAATGGTTTCACTGCTGTTTGTAAAGTGTAACGTAACCTCAAAGTGTTTGAATTTATTCCAGAATCGTGTGATTATGTTATCGCAGTAGTTGCCAATATTAAGTGCTGATAAACATTTGATGGAAAGGTGGCATCCAACGGTTATTACTATGGTAATTGCTATCCCGAACGCGTTGAAACTTTCACCTGCACATTTTGACTTGAATACATTCAACAGATGTTCGATGCACAATGCAAACACAAATGCAGTCAAAATTGACATCAACATTATTTTATCGTGTAACGTACACACAATTATCAAAAACAATAATCCTTTATGCCGAATAAAAAAAAAACATTCCAAAAAATTTAATGAAAATTGTGGGAATTTTATATAGGTTTTTTAAAATTAAATCAAATACAGGAAAATACCGACAGATCTTCTGTGGAATTCTATGACGCTAACCATAGTGCATATGGCTAAGCGCGGCATGTGGAGTATTTATCTGCCAACGTCATATACTAAAGCCCGAGATTTACGCATCATCCTTGTTATTACAGGAATTTACTATGAATAGGTGGTCTTCACAGGATGACTTTCGTCTACCACCATATTTAATTAATAGGCTATGACTGGTATTTTACTGCTGAGGGATCAAATTCACACCAACCGGGGTATTTTAGAGCTCAGAAATCGTTTCTAAATCCTCTTTTGTTTAAATCTCCGTCGGGGATCGAACCCACGACCTTTGACTTGCAAAGCAAATGCTTTGACCATTGAACTATACCGGCGAAATAACATACACTTAATTTTTTTTTTTTATGTGAACACATACAGGAGAATACCGACAGATGGTGATAGTAATTTTTTGTCTCATCTGTGGAATTCTATGACGCTTACCATGGTGTATATGGCTAAACGCTGCATGTGGAGTGTTGATCCGCCAACGTCACAGACTACAGCCCGAGATTCACGCATCATCCTTTATTATTACAGGAATCTACTATGAACGGGTGGTCTTCACGGGACGACTTTCGTCTACCACCAATTTTAATTGATAGGCTATGACTGACATTTTACGGGTGATGGATAAAATTTACACCAACCGGGGTATTTTAGAGCTCAGAAATCGATTAAAAATCCTCTTTTGTTTAAATCTCCGTCGGGGATTTAAACAAACACCCACGGTATTTTGACCTGCAAAGCAAACGCTTTGACCATTGAGCTATACCCGCCGGCGAAATTACATACACTTTAAATTGAAAATTGTACAAATCCTTCAGGCAACCCTGATGTTTTCAGTCCCTTAAATTTCAGCGAGCAGATAAAATGTCTTCACATGTTACTTCCAACATTTTTAGACGATATAATTTTGTTGAAACATAAAAAAATATTTTTTCAGAATAATTTTATAAAGGACCAATTTGATTTATTAAAGATCTAGGTACATTTATAAAATATTTAATTATAAGTGTAAAACCTTTATAAGAAACATCAAATAAGTTGTTTTTTAAGCACTCGAATGTTTGATATAATTAAATAATATTACGACGTGTGTTGGCTTGAGCTCCGTGCTGTACGCCGGTAAAGATATATTATGATAAATATTATTGTTTTTAAATTAAAGAAAATGAGTAGTATGTATATTAGGTTTAATTGTAAGAAGTATTATTATATAGGTATATATAACTATGATTAAGAAAAATAATGTTTGAAAACAATTCATTTCTAGCCCATCAGGCAATCAACATAATGGAGTTAAACAGGAGATTCTAGATTGTTAAGGAAAAAATTCATACCGTTCGATTTCTAGTGATATTTTCAGAATTAATGGAGACTGGCGTGTAAAACCAATGACAAATATCTTCTCTAAAAAGCTTATTATTACAATCCCAAATATGTCTTAATTACAATAGCTAGTTCTTATAAAACTTACTGGCTTTTGCTTCTGACAAAATAATTGCATATTATGTACTCGGGAAGGACTCAAAGCAGTGTTGGTTTTAGGGGTGGCGAAGTGGGTCGGTGCCCCAGGGCGTCGAATGAGCTAAGGGCGCAGAGAGCAAGCAATCTTTATTAGATTTTAAAAAATATAATAAATTTTAGGCGCTAGTAATAAAATGCCCTAAGGCACCGCAGGGACCTTAAGCCGGTAATAACTCAAAGTGTAAAGAAAAACTAAGGTTTATAGCAACATCACAAATCGAATGGTGTAAATTTGTGACAATAATATTCCCCAGTAATGGAACGGTTGCTTATGAAAAAATATTGATTTTTGTACTGATTTATGCTGGAGTACTTGTATACAAGACATTTAAAGATTTCACATATTTCAGTCAATATTCTATTTAAAATGAGAACATCAAAAAATATTTCAATTACATATTCATTCAATGTTCAATTTATATAAGCTGATATGCAAATAAGAGATTTGTAGTGAAAAAAAAATTATTATTAACATTTCACCAGTACGTGATTAAGTACATTCTGCCTAGTCTGACATTCAGGAGCCTGAAGGCTTTATTAGATTCAAGGCTTTGACGAAACTTTCACTATTTTGCCGATACAGTTTCATTGACTTGCTACTGAGCTTTGAAGATTTACTCTCTCTATTGGCAGAAATAGAAATAAAAGTCTCGAAGTGAGTCATTTTGCGAGGAAAATGGGATATTTCTATGGTTCAATTTGTGGCCGCCGTGCGTAAGACAAGATGATTTATTTATTGCATTATACCGCCAAGGAAATAGCTGAGAAATTTATCTTATTTCTATGGCTGCGTGTAGTCAACGCGTATAAAAAAGTAAAGGGAAATTGCAAATGAACCGCACCATCGATGTTTCAATTTGAATAAATAAAATCGTCTAACACTCGGAAAACAACTGGAATATATTAAAATAATTCTTCGCTGAATGAAAATGTTGAAACGTAAATGTGATGAAAATAAATAAACACAAATTTAACATTATTCATCATCATCATCATCATCAGCCTGTGTCCGTCCACTGTTGAACGTAGGCCTCCCGCATGAGTCTCCATCCTCTTCGATCCTCCGCCTTCCGCATCCAGGTCACTCCCGCTATTCTTCTTATATCGTCAGTCCATCTTTAACATTATTACAATCCATAAAATAGTAAAAAACAACTTTTTCTCAGCTTTGCTAGAGTTACATGTGTTTTAAAAGCAGAGTGTTTTATTAATTATTTAAAATTAACCCAATAACCTTTGGATTGTAGCCTCAAAATTATTTTTAGATTTAATTGAGTATCAATTTGAAAAGAAAGCAGTTCATTTGCCCAATCTCTTATCCATAAACAGTTTTTTAATTAAAAAACTTAATGAAAAAAAACCTATTTATATACAAGACTGACAAATGTCAATTCGTGACAGTTTCTGCAGCCCCTTCTTTAATACTACAGATAGGCTTTGGATTTTTTCTCATCATTTATCTTTCCGCAACTTATAATCTTAATCTCTAAGAAGCAAATCAATAAAACACTTGCAATCCATTTAATACTAACAAGCATACAACCTCTACATATTATTTCAACTAGTAACTTATAGCTGATCCATTTTACCATCGAAAGGTTTGTGTAAGACAAAGGTTCTCTGAATATACACTCCTTAAGAAAAAACAATATCAGGTATGTTGAAACGTATTATAACCAGTTTGGTTCTCTTTTACGAGTATCTTGGTTATAAATCTAAAAAAACACACTATTCTTCTTTAAAATGAATAAATGTAATTTAAGATATGATTTTCGGCTTAGAATAAAAAAATACTTCTATATTCAAAATCTGTCTGAATTTAAAAATATGTTATCAAAAATACGCATATATTTGACTTTTATGGCTATCGTTAGTTTGCAGTGTGAACTTCCAACACTTTGTAGCTATAAATGCACCGGACGTTTGATTTGCCCTCTCTGCGCCAAGAGTTGATTGATCGCTCTGATTTTTTGCTATCGCCAATTATTCGGCTCCACATTTTTGATGTATTTGATTTTCAAATGAAGAAAAAATCTACAGCTTTGGCATTAAAAATTGAAGCTTTGAATTTGAAAACGATAAAAACTGTGGTTTATTTTGCATTATGTTTTGTGTGGAAAAGAATAAAAAAAAACATTTTATTTAAATAAAACTTCAAGCAGACGATCTTAAAGACAAGATGATGTTATAAATAAGTCAGACGTATGAGAAATGAAGAACATATGTTGTTCAACAATTTTAGTTAGAGTAAATGCGTGTATATTTAAATTTAATTAACTTAAATACACAATAACTTTATAAAAAAAACCTGTTTTATTAGGTATTTAAAAAATAATGCATAATAAAAAGGCAACTTGTACGAGTATTTATATATACCTGGAACATACGAAGTATGCAGCTTGGTCCACTTTCGTCACGTAACCGACTGTATTATATGCCTTGTTCGATCAAAGTCAAACCATCATAATATCATTGTTGTATTGGGAAAATATAAAAAAGCACAGTAAGTTTATATTCAAATAATGCATTATTTTATTGATATAAAGCATATTAAAGTTAAGCAATACTTAATTTTGCTGTGAAAAAAGCAACGAAAAAAATGCACGCCGGTGTTATAAAACGGTATTTAATGGAAAAGTCGTGACGAGTATTTTATAACGAAGGAGAAATAAATGCTAATATGGAAGCATTAACATGGAAAAGGTGGAGCTTGGGGTCCAATAGGTCCAAGACTCTGGGAAAAGGACATTGGACGTGGAATTTTGCGTTTCGGCTCGTGACAAAGTTTCATTAAAATAATAGATTTATTTATAGTGAAGAGATACTTTTGGCAAAATAAACCATTAAGCGAATCTGTAATTGACGATTAAATTATTTAAATGATGTTCAAATAAGTTGCCATGCAGCGAGAAAGTTAAAAGAAGTAACAAACAATAAAATAGTTAATTAATAATTAAATATACATATACTATACATAAAATTCTTTTTTCAACGCGTCAATCCAAGCACAAAAATAACGGCAGAAGCGGGATGCGAACCGCGGACCTTGGAAACCAACTATGCCCAGGTATTCATACCGCTCAGCTAACTTGGCTATTGCTATGCCTGGACCGACTCACGTTGAAACTAGTATTTATGTCATTGTTATCATCGTATGATAAATGTCGCTTTAGTATATATTCAAAGTATGTTTATTTTTATTTCTTATTATTCAATCAGTCATCATTTATTCACAAGCTTAATGAGCGGTATGAATACCTGGGCATAGTTGATTTCCAAGGTCCGCGGTTCGCATCCCGCTTCTGCCGTTATTTTTGTGCTTGGATTGACGCGTTGAAAAAAGAATTTTATGTATTGTATATGTTTATTTAATTAATAATAATATTGTAATATAGTCAATGATCTATAAAAGTAGATTAGAATATTGAAATAATAAAATAATATTCTAATAAAAATTTAAAAAATCCATGAAATAGTTAATTAAAAAAATAGAAATAGAACCTAATGGTTGTTACAAATTTTCGTTATTATGTTCTATCAGACGTCATTGTCCACACCTTATTTTTTTGTCAGCTTTGCCTTCCGGAGCTCGAACGACTACATTAAATACACAGTTCCTGATGCCCATCCGGGTCAACGAGGGCTCGGAGAAATTATGAAAAGTCACCATATTATTTATGTTCTGTTGCGGCATCCATTACTTCGTCATTCTTCACAAAGTGAAACTATCATGCACCCAAATTGTTGTGCAAGTATATACTTCTAAATATATTATACGGCTGCATTGGTTCTTAATTATGTGATTATTTGTCAAGAAGAGTTTGTTATATTTTCCAATCAGGTTATTTAAGTTAACCTCTATGCAGTAATTAGTGGTTCTAATAGTAACAAATATATATAGAGTATTTATAGGGTATATACATTAAATCTGTATAGAAATTATAATCTCATTTACTTCGCTAGCTTTAAAAATCAAAATAGTTGCTAATACTGCTTCCCTATAGGTTCCTTCGTATTAGAAAATTATCTATAAACTACCAAAATTGCATCATTATTCTTGACATTATCAGCAATTATTTATATGGTTCAAAATATCACGTAGACTTAAAAAAACCTTGTGCTATTTTAAGTATTATTATTTAGCTCATCACAAATTTCAATGTTTAAAACTTGTGACGTAGAATACGAGTAAAAGACACAAAACGAAGAATCTGTGAGCGAAATAAGGCGCGCAAAAACAAAAAAGTTAAGGACGCGAATTTGCAAATCTACTTGCAAATTGCTTTCCATTCTGACCGGAAGATGGTTTTTTCCGGCAGTTTCCCCGCGGCGCAGTGCACCAGTCTGACGGAAAACTTCGCATTCTTAAACGAAAATAATCTTCAGTATATTCTCAGCAGGGCGCTAGCTCCTCGCTACTCAGTTTGTCATGATACTATTTTTCAGTGGCTCCACAGGATTAAATGCGCTGAGGAAAAATATTTTTCACCATAAACTGATACCCGCAAATGGTTATGTTCAAGTCTTCTAGCAAGGAAATCGTGAATTAAAAGAAACCTTCCTTGTAGTAAAAAAATGTGTAATTGTTTCGTTTTACAATGATGTTAATAAATATTTTTATAAGACTTAAGCTAAAAAACGTATTATATCTCATATAATTCAAGTCCACCATATTTATGATTTGTTTTCATAGGAGTTTGTATGACAATGAAACGAATATAAGATTCCAATCCTTCAAGAACTGTTAAAACGTACATATTTAACATATCTCGTAAAATGGTGCTAACGTTACAAAATACTGACATCAGCATGATATATCTCTTGCTGACTGGTACCGAAAACCTTGATATTCAATCCTTCGTCTCTTATTTCTGTTCGCTTGTCGACATGCATGTATCGCCATATTGGCATTTTGGACTAGTTACGGAGATCGTGACTTGTGGCGCTATGCGACAGCCCATCACGGGCGTGCCAGTTTTGTGCCGATCGTCGGCGCCATAAGTTTGTAAAGATTATCGTAAATATTTATCAATGTGCTTCGAAAACAAATTCTTTGTGTTATTAATCTGCTCCTTATCCTGCCACCACGCGACTGAAGAACAACATTTTGAAGAGAGAAGGATGTTAATACGTATTAAAGTGCGGCTGGTTGGTAACTATCAGTTGTCAATAATAAGTTTTAGTGTAATTTAAGCAAAACATGTTATATTATTTGAGGTTTGTCAAACTAATGAAGTATGTGATAAAAAATCCTTGCTTACCGTGATAAAAATTACTCGCTAGATTTTTAATTACAATCTCAGCAAACATAAGAAATATTATTTTTTATTTAAAAATGATTAGTAACTAGATAAACGATCATCGTGTAGGGCAAACGAACTATAGAATGGAGGTTGCGTGTCTGTTGTTCGAATCCCTGCGTTCACTATTTATTTTTCTATGATTTATTGATGAAAGAAATGTCATTCAAAACGCTGTGTGCTATCAAATTTGTAATTTTATCAGTTGTTGATATTTGTGTAAAACTACACCGGTTTATAAAAAGTATTAAAACTATTGGAAATTTGAGTATATTATTAAGAATCGATGCATACGAGTTCATTTGTATTAAAACCAAAGTTTATATTTTATTTTCTCTCATCAATAAATTTAAGAAAAATAAACGGCAGTCGCTGGGATTCAAACCACAATTATTTGCAACGAAGTTCATTTTATAATCGTCGTATAAGCCCTATTTGCACCGTCAGTCGAGTCGATAAATTATCAAGTATCGTATTATTGATACGTTTTATTTATAGATAGCGTTTGTTATAAATATTCTGTGGTGTACAAATATTATAATTTATTCTTAAAACCCACAGAAAATGATTTAACTTTTTCTCCTTCAATAAATTTAATGCGAGTTTTAACTGTTGTTAAAGCTTTACAAAAACATCAACAAGAAAAAACTGAAAAATTCACCCTGAAAACTTAGCGCCTTTTTAAATGGTCCAAGGCTCTGGTTTTGACATCAAATATGTATCTCTCTCTCCACTGTCAAAGTGTGCCGCGCCATAATAGGGCCGTATCGCAGTAAATAATATATCACAGAACCCTCGGCTTCAGGGCGGTAATCTTTTCAGGGCAGGCTTCTTCAGGCTCTCCCAGGAACACTGATACTGGCACCACCAGAGGTTACCTGCGACTTACCTTGTGACTAAGTATCGGCTCTTGAGGTCAATCCATATTCAACAACTCAATTTAGTTGCTCAAAGGTTTATCATCATTATAATGATCCCACTGCTTGTATAATCAGATACCCCCAACACCAAGATTGAAGTCGCGTTGCAGTTTTCTGAGATCCACACAACCTCTCACATCCGGCCCTGAAAATGAGAGAATCCAGCTCTGGCAACAAATCGCATTAGAGAATTTCATTACTCCTAAAGAAGGCTTCCCAACTGGCAAAAACCTTGATTGGCGAACCTGGAAAACCCTGAACAGATTCAGAATCGGAGTTGGTAGAACAAAGGACATCCTCGAGCGGTGGGGAATTCTTCGGCAGGGAGAGACACTATTGTGCGACTGCGGAGACCTGTAGACTGCCTTACACCTTAGATCCTGCCCCATGTGTCCAACAAGCTGCACACCTCAAGATCTAATGCTAGTCAACACACGGGCTATCGATGTTGCCATATACTGGGCAGAAATAATTTGACGTCGGTGACATGAAGAAGAAGATCATAATTATCAGCCTGTGTTCGATCACTGTTCAACGTAGGCCTCCCACATGATTAAATTTTGATTATTTCTCGTTTTTTTCCTCTCAGTATCCAAGCTACTCCTGCTATTCTACTAATGTTGAAATAATCTATCTCGCAAGGGGTCGGCTATCACTTCGTTCGCCAGTTCTTGGACGCCAGTTCAACATATTCGAAGAAGAATCCAATGAAAAGGCACACTTAAGTGTGACAATGGGAAGGATATATCTGTCGAAGAGATGACGGTCGATGAGGAAGAAAAATGTTGGAGTGGCATACACATTGTAAGCGCAGTAATCGATCGTTCACTGCAGTTAAAGAATATAAGACGTGAAACAAAACTTGAATACATATTGATCTCAGCACTTTAAAAAAAAAAAAAACACCGAATTTTGTTTAAAAAAAGCCTCGTTGGTTCGAGCGTTTACTATTTCCATTACGCTACTCGGATAAAAAAATATTAATAAACACCTGCTGTACTATTTTTTAAAAAATATTACAGCAGGTGTTTGGAAACAAATATGTTTAAGGTGGACTTTCGGATGCAGAGCTATCTTAAAATAAGGCAAAAACAGTGGCTACTAAAATAACTGAGTGGCTGCAATTTTAAGAATATAATTTAGATAATTTGGCAGTTTGTTGTCTCTTCAAGATTTACGGATTCTTGCCCAAAAGACCCAGAACTGTGTAACAGAAATTTGTGGTAACCAATTACTCTTAATATGGGTAAAAATTAAAAAAGCCTATGGAGGATATTCTTAGATTATTCGATATATTTGTACAGGTAAGATTTGGTCAGGAAACTTTGAATAGTTAAGGTTTAAAGCAATTAAATATACATATACTACGAATAAAAATCCTTAAACGAGTCAATTCATTCAGAAAAAATATCGGCGGGAGCAGGATGCGAACCGCGGACCTTTGGAACCAACCATTTTGCCCAGGTAATTATTTATTAATTATATATATAAAATTATTAAATAATTAAGAAAAATATCCATAAGTTAAGGTTTAATCTAAAAAAACAAATATTTTGTAAAAGTATGTATAGATAATTTAATGCGAGTTCACAATTATTGCATTATAATCTAACTATAGTATACATAACGTTAATAAGACATATGTTCTAGCAGGTTACAAGGTGATGCTTTTTGGTGGTCGTTTTACTTTATTTAAGAAATTTACGTTGACTATATTCTTCCCTTTGTCTGCAGACAATATCGTTGCAGACAGGCTACCATCCGTCTCGCATAACTTCGATGTACCCC
This sequence comes from Glossosoma conforme, assembly GCA_022606575.1. NCBI lineage: Eukaryota > Metazoa > Arthropoda > Insecta > Trichoptera > Glossosomatidae > Glossosoma > Glossosoma conforme. The sequence continues at coordinate 286,818 of JAGTXR010000168.1, forward strand.
GACCTTTAAACGTGCTCGTTCACACTTCGCGTCTTAGGCGGAGGTGTAATGTGTTAATAAACGCGCCGTTCACACCTCTGGGGTGAAGTGGGCGGTTGTCGGATCGCGCCGGATCCCTCCCGCTGCCTGCCTGAAGACACCGCAAAGGCACCTTATCTAGGCACTAAATTCAGCCCCGTATTAGGTGGCGTTTTAAATTTTTGGATTAACGCCCCTGCAAGTGGTTAGGTGCGGTCTTAAGACAACATAACTTAAAGCGGTTAGCGAGCTGAGGAGGTATGCGGTAGCGGTAAAGATAGAAGTAGAAGTATAACATTGAAAAAAATAATTTCAAGCGCACATTTGTAATTATAACCATAGTACGCTTGTTTTTAGTTATACACAAAGTTACTTGGATTGCATTTTTACGTGATTATATTAGACTTCAGTGGTCCTAAACCTTTTTAAAGCTACAAAATATATTTTAAATATTCATTCCACACATTATAGTTAGTGCATGCCCATTTTTCTTCCAAATTCGCTTGAGAACATCACCATAAATTGCCGTTACTCAGGTGTTTCAGTTTTCATCTCTCCGATCAAAGGTTATCCAAAATATATATATTTGATTTTTTACAAACTCCAGAGCAAAATTTATGGCGACTTGAAGATGTGACTGCATATTTATGCCAATAATATAGTCTAAAATATTAATTTAAGGCTCCGCAAGTAACATGCCAAAACATTTGTTTGTGTCATCTTGATATACGACATGGTTGTGAGACATGGAGCTTATCTGAAAATGATCAAAAAAAACTAGAGGCCTTTGAGATGTGGTCGTACAGAAGAATTCTCGGAATTTACTGGAGAGACCACGTCACCAACAATGAGGTTCTCAGGATAATCAAGGAAGATAGGCACCTATTAAGAACCATCTCAAAGAGACGAGCCCGATCGATCGGTCACATCATGCGCCACGATGGTCTTCTTTACGACATTGCGGATGGCAATCGTGCTTTCAGCTACGCTGCACCAATGGCCTGGAACTATCTACCAGAAAGCATAAGAGAGCTTAAAGCGGAGGCATCCTTCAAAAGTAGACTCAAGACCCACCTTTTTACTCAGAGAGGGAAGCGCTTTTGAGGGTAGAAACTGTAGAGGGCGCCCTAGACGGCAGTATTTGCAGCAAGTGTTCGAGGAAATGAATTTTGGCTCTTATGCTGAGCTAAAATGGGCTGCGGAGGACTGAGAGGAATGGAGACCGAGATGCAAGATTCTGTTTCTGCAAACCGATCGGTTTGCAGAAACAGAACCGGATTGATACTACGAAGAAGAATATAGTCATTCAGATTTATTAAGAACGTCAGATGAATTGTCTACTTGGTCTTAAAGAAATCTTAATTCAAGCAACGATACGTTGTAAAGAAAAAGCAGTAGCCCACTCAAGTTAAGATTGCGTTCAACGTTGCTTTAGTTCGTTGATCTAACAAGAATTGTGTCAATCAAAAGAATTTTTACACATGATATCGTATGATGTAATCGGCCAAATTATGACATTCATGAATTCATGTAAGTCAATATCCAGCACAAACGCAATGCACCTAACAATGGTTTGCATCATTCCGGAGATGCTTGTGAACCACCTCGTTAGAGTCGACAGTAGCGCGGTTCTATGCCAGAATTTGCACAATGCATTAGCGCGCCCTCGTACTGTATGCATGCCGTTTTAATGACGCCATTAATGTGACATTACGCCGGTAAAACACGCGCCGAATGCACCGGGAGATGCATCTACCCGCGGAGATGCTCCCTGAAGAGATAGAGACCTGATGGATGTAACTTGAGAATATATAAAATTAAAATTGATTAATATATTTATGTTTTACTAATATTTTTGTAGTGATATATGAGTATTTAAGATATGCAGAGTTGACGTACCATGAGACATGATAATTGGAATCTGACGGAGTTTTTTTGTGAAAGCTTACGATAAGTTTATACTTCAGCTGAGAGAGTGGATGTGAAATGATTATAAAGAAAAATATTTTCATTAGAGACAAGGATAATTTCTCGTATTTTTTGTATTATCGTATTCTAACGTTATAGCGACTTTTATCGTTCCACAAATATATGTTTTACAAACTGGAGTATATAGTCGTCATAAACAGGTCTTTTTAATCAAACGCCATATTCGTCACCTCATATCACTACAGCTCCGCCTCCCGGAATTTCCCCGTGCATACATTCTACGTATAGCTTTCGACGGCCATCCAGAACGGCAATAGACCATGGGCTTGAAAAATGGGCAGCAGATTATGCTCACTTACTGCAACTGAAATACATATCTAATAACTACGTCAATCTTCGTCTCTTGAGTGGCTATTAATTTTACGAACAATATCTAAAGCTCTAATTAAGATACATTGTGCAACTAACACAGCGCCATTATTAACGGCGTTCTTCCATACAAATCTTTACATTTCATTAAAAGTCAACGAATGCGTAAAATGAGTTATGAGAACAGGGGCCTACGCATAGTTATTGAAATGTGAGACTTATATCCAACAGTCAGTCAAGAGATGAAAGTCGATCTCGCAGGATCATGTATTTCGAATGCCGCAGGAGTAGTATTTTATTGATTTTTTTTCAAGCAGGTCTGATTGATTAAAAGACCGTCGGAAAGTGTACATTGAATGTGCTCGGCAAATTCCATGAAGGCTGACAAAATTTTAGGGAGGAAATTTTTGAAGTTTATTTGCTGCAGATATGATGATGTTAATTTTAATGCGGGTTTTGCACAGGAGATACGGTAATTAGCCCGATGTTACAATTATTATGACTTTAAGCCACGAAAACACGCGTCGACTGCATAGCGAATGTCGAGATAAAAGGATGCAGAAATGCACTTTCAGCTGTGAGATAGTCTTGATGGATGCTTAAATTAACCATACGACTTGTTTTGAACGAAACGATCCAATTTTTAGGTGGAATCAGCTGTTCTTACTTGAAAAATAAATCATATTTCTATAGTCATTAAGAATCAACATTTGAAAGCTAAAAAAAACATCACCGAAATTTTAAAGATTTTTCAGTGCACCAGAAAAGACCCCGTAATTTAAAAAAAAACGTAGATAAAACTTTTACTAAAGCGCAATAAAAGAACTTTCTGGAGAATGGATAAAAGCTTTCTAAACATGGTATGGTTTCTTGTTTGTTTTTATATTTAATTAAATGAATGCAACACAAAAAATACATCAGTAGAAAACAATAGGCTCTATGGCACTTAACAAGGAAAAAAGAAGCTGCATTTTTTTTTTTTTGGGGTTATCTATGATAACTTTTGTCAAGAATAAATTATACTTCAAATCAATTTTGATACAGAATACAACGATTTGAAAGCATACATATTTGATATTTGTCTTCCTATCATATACAAGCATAATCAATACTTAACGTATGTCATCGTGATGAGTATTGCATAATATTTTTGAACGTAATCATGGGTGAAGGTTAGAATTATTAATTTCATCACCACTGTATCTTTATTTTTATAAGACTAAAGTACAGTTGTATGTCTTTTTCTTCTTTATAACTTATCGCTAAAATTACGTTCATAATATAATTACATACTTTTGCAAACTCAAATTTAAAATAAAGATTTATGTTTGTCGATAAAATTTTGTTTGTATAAAGAAATAATTATTTATGCTGGATGAACGATTAAAACTTTATTGATGATTTTCAGGAATAAGTATTGAAAATCGTTTGTTAGAAGTTAAAGCTAAAAGTGTGGTCATCTTATAAATGAAGCTGGGAATGACCTCTATAGACTTTTCAGAATTGCCCTCTGAAAAAGTAGAGCAAGACTTCAGATGACGTTTCAGTAAGCAGCCGTAACTCACGGGAGTTAAATAAATCATTTTACTATGCTTTACTGCGGTGAATTACGATTCACGAAAAGTTTCAGTGGAGTTTTCGCAAAATTCTTTTTCACAGAGTGACGTGATAGTCACCTAATCTCCTTAAAAATTAAACTGATTTAAGTTCAGTACGACTGCTTCATATGTGATGTGTTTTTGAATTAATTTTTATAAGTCAACACTTACAGGCAAAAACGGTGATGGCAAAATATTTTTTGTAGTATTAACGACGAACAGCGCTGTATGTGGAGTGTTGATCCGCCAACATAACAAGACTTAAAGTGAATACTTACAACTTCCTTCTAGCAGAAGTTTTTATATATTTTTGTTTGAATATAATGCTATTTAGATTTAAGCTTTTATTTCACTATTTTAATAAATAGTATATACACCATATTTTCAATGTTTTGAGCATTCACTTTGAGATCCATAATAAATTATAAATATTTATTTATTTATTTACCTTGTTTTCACATGGATCACGTAACAAAAGTTCTCTATTAGGAGACTGCAGTTTCGACTAACTCGTAGTCTTTCTCAATCCTTCTCTAGTTAAGAGATAACTGAGCTGCGTTGTACTTGTAAGTGGTGTACACATTTTTGTAGGGGGAGGGGGTGGGGTGTGTCTAACATGAAAGGAGAGGGAGGTAGGTAGTGTTGCAAGGATGAAGGAAGAGATAAATACATAAAAGTGGTTTAGGTATAAATTAATTTTTATTTTTATTTTTAATATTATTCTTATATGTCGTATATATAATTTTTATACTTATTTATTTATTTAACGGAAACAGTTTTAAAATTGGTGAATTAATTAAGGTATTTAGTTGGTTATTAATTATATCTTCTTTCTTATTAATGGCTTTATAAATTTCTAAGTATTCTAAATTATTTAATTTAACGGTTTTATTTTCTACATGTAATATGTTTAATACTTTTTCTAAGTTGTACGAATGATTATTTTCTATAAGGTGGTTTGCGAATTCAGAAAAATTAGTGCTTTTTAGGCACCTTAAATGTTCTTTAATTCTAATATTAAAATTTCTTGACGTTCTACCAATATAAAAAGATTCACAATCTTGGCAATTTAATTTATATATTCCAGAATTATTACGTTTATCATTAGTATCTTTATTATTTATAAGGTGGTATCCTAGTTTATTATCTGTATAAAACGCTGGCTCTATCTCATTTGGGAGTAATTTAATTATTTTAGGGGTAAAGTTATTAACGTGTAGAATTCGTCTCCACATTCTATCGTCTTTAATATTTTCTTTAGGATACAAGTATACATATGTTATGTTTTGACGTTTTTTATTATTCAAGATACTGTCTATTAATTGGCTATGATAGCCATTGTTTTGTGCGATATTTTTAATTGTATTTAATTCTATATCAAAGTTTGTTTGTGATAATGGTATTGAAATTAATCTATGTATCATTGCATGGAAAGCTGAGTGTTTATGAGATTTGGGATGATTAGAAGAATTGTGAATGATTATATCTGTGAACGTCGGTTTTCTATATATATTAAATGTTATTTTATTATTTATCCTAGTAAGTGTTAGATCTAAGAAGTTGATAGACTTATTGTCTTCTATTTCCAAAGTGAATTGAATATTTTTATGAATATTATTAATACTACTTAAAGAAGTTTTTAATTGTCTTGTTGTTCCCTTCCATATAACAAGAATGTCATCTACATATCTTTTCCAAAATATTATATTGTCCGAGAGTTTAATTTGTGAATTTAGTATTTTATCCTCAATATCGTTCATGAATATATCAGCAATTAATGGGCTTGAGGGATTACCCATTGGTAATCCTTCTGTTTGTTTATAGAATTTATTATTAAATTGAAAGTAGTTTTGGTTCATGGAAACTTGTATTAAGTTAAGTATGTCTTTATTTAAATCCTTTGCTAATGAGGAATTATCCAGGGTCTTTTTATAATTAATGAACTTTCTTGAACTGGGACATTAGTAAATAAATTTACTACATCAAAGGATATTATAATGCATTATCAGGAATATTAATTCCTTCTAATGATTTTATAAGTTCGGACGAATTTTTGACGGTGTATTTAGGTAAAAAGATATTAGCATTATTAATAAACTTTGTTAAATATGTAGATAACTGGAATGTGGGTTACGTGATCCATGTGAAAACAAGGTAAATAAATAAATAAATATTTATAATAGTATATACACCTATTTAACAGAGACTCAATATGAATGGGTGGTATTCACAAGACCACTTTCTTTAACCATAATTTAGAGTAAAAATCAATGACTTTTATTTAACTAGTGAGATATTAATTTCAAACAGACCGGAACCTCTATGAATACATATTGCTTACAATTACTATAAATACAGCATTTTTTATTAAACTGTATTTTATTAATTTTAATCATCGTCGGTGATCAAACCCACTAAATGGTAATCAAACGCTTTAACTCTAAGCCACACCCGCTGGTTTATGCTTTAGCAAGCGGGGTAGAAATAAAATAATTTAAATGAAGAATGTTAATTAAATCAATAATTGCTATTTTTTTTATTAAAAGAAATACTTTTTATCTTTAAATTTAAAATAACGTATTATTAGAAACACAATTCAAAAGATTTTATTTTTGTAATGAGGAAAAAATTAAGAATTTCATTAGTGTTGTAATCTTATTTATTTTTAAAGTAAAAGATTTTTCATAAATGCAGAATGCCAAATCTTAGCGTGCCAAATAAATCACTTTTACCCAAATTAAACGCTGAATTTGCGCGTAATTAATTTCGGCAAACATTCGGCGCCAAATAAAAACATTAACTTGATTAAAAATTTACCCTGGTCAATTTATTCGCTATGCTCGGTACGGATCAAAGCGAAATATAAGCCAAAAGAAACAAGGTGAATCATCCAGTTACGGAATACTTATACAGTTCCGAAATTTTCTCTTATTTTGGTCTCAAGTTCTGAAAAAAACCTCGTAGTATTCGATATAACATTTTCTAACGTAAAGACCGTTTATTTGGCAACAAAACTTATCAGATACAAATTGTAGTAAATTTATTGATGTTTTAGATTTAAGTAGTATAATGGCGGCGTGTACATAATCGTAAAGCTTACCTTATAATTTTTTAAATAAAATCATTCGGTATCCTGTCAAATATGCTTAACGGTTCCTTAGCAAATTGTACTGAACCGGTACACTTTATTTCATATTAATTAGCTGTCTATTTTTAATAATCTATTTAAAACTGATAAATAATCCTATATACGTATTTATTTTTAACAACAATTTTACTAATGGATAAAGTCACGAAAAAAAACTACGCTAAATAGATTTATACTAAGAAATATAAAAAACGTTCGTGAATATTTGAATATAAAAGTGATCTCAGAATATTACAAGTACAACCATTTATAAAGTATTTGTAATGTTATATACATAAAAAATACCAATAATATACGATGCTGTAAATAGATGCGCGTTTTAGTTCCTAGTCAAAAAATTATAAAGCACAAAAGGTAGGAAGTATATTGATACGAGTAAATAATAATTTTTACAAAAATGGGTATATTCTTAGTGAATTTGTAGCCTCGGAGTGCAAAATAGAACATTTGTACAAATTCTATGGTGGTATGAACATTGAACATCTCAGTGTCTGATCTTAAGCCTATCTCAGATTTATGAACCAATTGTCGCTATCGGGGGTAGTTAGGCGCGGCCCGCGGCAGTGCGGGCGTGGCAGCGGGCCAGATTATCGGCCGCGGGCCTGGCCTCAGGGGCGCAGGGGCTTAACACACATGAGAGAGATATTTACTAAGAGAAATAAAGTATCACACAGCGCATGACGAAAAACTAAGAATTTTACATTAACAATGAAGAATTGACCGTAGTTATTGCACAAATTGTTAGTGCGTTTTGCTTAAAGAAGTATAATTATGCACAAAAAAGGACATGACGTAGATAAATAGTTAGTCTCTAAAAAAGTATTTTATTTAAATAATGTGACGAGTGCGAAATAATACACAGTGATATTTAAAAAATCCAGATTTTGACGGTTTTAATGTACTTAATAATTGTTTGAATTTAATGAAATATATTTTTTATTACGATGGGCCTTATGTAAGACACGTTTTTATTTCGAATTCTGACCATAAATTATTTATTCTGACTGAGATATCATAAATATCGAATATTATGAACTGCGATGAATAAAAAATGGATTGGGCCACTCCTTAGGAAGAAATGCGATTAATCTTTGGGCAAATATAGCTATTAGCTAATCATTCAATCTTCTTAAAAATTGCGATTAATTTAATTTTAATTTATCCTACTTAGCATGCCTCGAATAGTACGGTGCCGTCACTGATTGTTGCAAGTTTCTGCTTCAACCCTTTCATTACGGCTCGGTTTGAATACAAATTATACTATCAATTATAAAACTAGTATTTGAAGCATAAATGTACTTATCTGGTATATTTTCATATATCACGTTAGTTCTTGTATCCTTTAGCTATCAGATGTTGCATAAAAAACTATTCTAAGAATATGGCAAAACGATATATCACGTCATCCGATGTTAACGGTCGGGGAATCTTATGACGGCATATGCCGACAGCTGATGTGAAAGGGTTAATAATCGTCGGACACCATAGGTGGATTCACGGATGCAGAGAAATTTTAGGACCCAATATGGACAGTTGCAGCTTACAAAACTACTTACGTAGTATCAATCCAGTGGATTGGTTTGCAGCTACAAAATCTTGCATCTCGATCTCCACAGAACTGAATGACGGTAATTAGTAGTAACCTTATGTTTTAGATATGAAATGGATAGAAATTGGTAAAAAATGTATTAATGAAAATAAATAAAAAATGTATTATCGAACAAAATGTAAATGTTTTTCAGCTTCATAATTGAAAACATAATAAAATGTCTCGATTATATAATATTGTTTTAACGAATTTTCTTTAAGTACTCGTCTAACAATGATTGTCAGGCGTTGTTTTGAAGAACGCAAAAAAATATAATAATAACAAAATGGACGTAAAAGAAAAAAACAATATTTTTTTGAATTCAGACATTTTTAAGCAAAAAAAGAATTAAACACTCGTTTTCAGGATTATTCCAGCAGGAAAAAGCGTAAGGACAACGAGGAAGATGAGGAACTCGAAGATAAATTAAAGCAATTGGATACTTTGTCTTCTCGGTAACCTCTTGTCGGCAATTGTCCTGATTAAATCTCAACCACTTGGAACTTTTTGTCAACTTGATGAATTATAAACAAACCCCTTGATAACAAAATCATTTCTCGTCTTTCAAAAGAGTAAATAAAATTTTAGTTAATTTATTTTTGCTCGCACGTCCCATTAAGCTCCGTAATTAAAGTAATGAAAAAAAGTATCAAGCTATATTACGTATAGCTTTATTTATTTATTTTAGAATGAATAACATATTTTTATTGAAAGTGGTTATTTTGTTGTATATTATTTTCATACACATCGTTATTTTTACTATTTTTAACATTTTATGAGAAATACTAGACAAACATTTTCGCCAAGATCAAGTCAATAAATTATTTAACATGGAGTACCTGTGTAAATGAAATGTTTTGATAAATAATAAGAGAAAAATCTCATGCATTTTTATCTGATATACGAGTATACTTCGTTGGCGGGTATAGCTCAATGGTCAAAGCATTTCCTTGGCCAAAGTTTGTGGGTTCCATCCCAGACGGAGATTAAAAAAAATGGATTTTTAATCAATTTCTGAGCTTTTAAATACCCCGGCTGCCAGCCTATTAATTAAAATTGGTGGTATACGAAAGTCGTCCCACGAAGACCACCCATTCATAGTAAATTCCTGTAATAATAAGGACGCTGCGTGAATCTCGGGCTGTAGTCCATGACGTTGGCGGATCAATACCCCACATACAGCGCTAAGCCATATGCACTATGGTAAGCGTCATAAAATTCCACAGATGAAACATCAGAATTACTATCACGATCTGTCGCTATTCTCTTGTATGTGTTAAAAAAATACTACAAACGTAGTTGGGCATTTTACCAATTCAAATGTATGATAAATAATTTAATAAACTAGTGACATCCCTCATTTTTAAAAAGGGGACCACAAGTCGCTGGTTCGTCACCGGGACGCGTGGAGGTTGCAGGTCGCGAAGCAAATAACTTGTTTAGAAACAGAATAAATTTTTATTTCCAGGTTTCGGTTTCCCCGCCCGACCGTAACATGTTGTATCGTGGGCAGGGGACGGGCAGAGACTATTGCGGACACTTGGCCTGACAACAAAAGATCGTGTATCGAGGCTTTTCGGCACCAGTCTCAAATAACTATATCGAGTCAATATCAATAGCTTTGTGTATAAAGTATTAACTTACTTTATAATAAAATAAAATATTTCGGAGAAACACGTTTTTTTTTGCTTTTTTCTAATTAATTGTAATTGTATCAAATTTATCATTAAACGAACTAGTTTTTTTTACCATAGTTAAAGCAGAATCATATTTAAAGAACTATTGTTAATATTTTATTACTTATATACGAATTATAGCAGAAATGCAAAGCATTTTATTTAATAATTATTATTGAACTTCCATGAAATGCAATTAGTGAATCTAATGAAATTAAATCACCTGAACATAAAGTTTCTGTTGGAAAAATACCAAAATATAATTCGTAAATATTATACTATTCACCAATTAATGGTTAAATTAAGTAGTTAAACATGATTTTATATTTTTCAATAGAAATTTGTGAAAGCATTTAAAATCAATTAATTAAAATTATCAAAGTATTTATTTATTTGTTTTACAAAACAAATTTATTGCTTTTATTTAATTAAATTCAATAAAAGCTTTTCAATTTAAACGTTTTTTTATTGTGTACATTACTTATTCATAGTGAGTACAGTAATGAATAAATAGCAATGATGTATAGAGAGCAAGTGAATTTAAATTGCTATAAATTTATGTTTTTTTGGTTAAGTCGTATCCATCCACAACTTTTTTAAATCTTAAGTTATTCGTGTTGATTGTCTATTTTTTTGATAAATAACCTACGTATGTAGTTATGGGGATTTTACTCTAATAATTTTTTGCATACGATTTTTAGTTGGCATATTACAATTTTTCTCCTCAAACTGCCTGCTTTTTCGTCTCGGCATATTGCTAATTTCTAAATCTGCGCACAACTACATTCGCTATACCGGCAACAATCAGAGATTCAGCGATCCATTATATTTTTAAGTTACCGCTTCTATTAGATTTTTGAAAAAAAAACTACCATTAAGGGGCTAAGACCAGACAGAATCGTCCAGGCCTCAGACGCGTCAGGCTAATTACCCGATTTATTAAAAAATAATAAATTTATTACCTTCAAGTAATATATTTTAATATGGACAAATCACCCGAAATACTTAAAAAATGTTTCTTGATAAAAGCTATGGAAGTTACCATACTCTCGCTACATAAAATTTATCTTTCAGAAAAACTGATATTATTTTGAGTTGTACCGACAAAATAGTGGCGCAATTTTTTCAGGACCTCTCCCAATACATAAAATTGCTCTATACGTGTTATAATTTACCAACTCATTTGCACAGTCCATGTCGACCGCACAATGAAAACATAAAAAATAACGTTAAAAAACACTTCAATTTATACACGATCATAACTTTTCTGAGGAGCGCTAAAAAATGTACTAAAACCATTTTTCCGACATTAGTTATGCCCCGAACCCAGGCCACTATTTTTGCGGACCACCGAAGCGTGCAGAAATTTCGCGTTCCGATGCTGGTTTTTATCTGGAAATCCAAAGGGAATCCTACAGCCTCCGAACTTCAATATTTATAAGACATTATATCAACCGTGGCATTGCCAAGTATATATCATCCACTAAGGGAGAGATATTTGACTTATATCTACGCGTAATGATATCTGGAGAATATTTTTGCGGTGGAATGATTTCTTCGAGAACCTCACGCAAAACATTAATATTTCTACATATCATTTATACACTACTATTTTTATATTTTTCTGATGTAATTTTTTACCATATTTGATAATAGGTAATTACTATGAAAAATCACTGATATTTAAAAATCAATAGCAATCCAGAACCAACTTTCTTTGTGTTCAAATGATTACCTTAGAGATCTTTTTTACTAGCTACTTAGAGCTTTTTTTTAGTGACATAAAGCGATTTGTAATATTTCAAATTTATAGACATTGGGAAGACATTCATTGATTAGCATTTTGTTTGCCATTTTTTGCGATGAAGAAATATTTTTCTACGGCGAATAATTATATTCAATGTTAATTCAATTTAAACCATTTTTTCTTTCCATACCTGATCCATATCTAGAACTAAAATCACCACGAATTTCCACCACACAGTTTATCAGCTGTGATTACTAAGCCATGACTTGTCCCCGTGATCATCCCTTTGCCGGCGGGTATAGCTCAATGATCAAAGCGTTTGCTTTGCATGCCAAAGTTCAAAATAAATGCGAATTGTGCTTCAAAAACCAGTTTTTTTGCTTTGTGATCTGCTCCTTGATCCTTCCTCTTCGCGGTCACGTGAAAAACCAGCGACTTGTCGCCTTTTAAAGACGGGGGATGTCAATAGTAAGTACTCGGTGGAGGTGTACGAGGGGCAGTTGATGTGATTTGAGGTAAAGACAGCTGGCAACTGACAGAAATTTGTGGTGACAGTTCGTGAATGCCATATGCTCCAGTTAGGAAGCAGACATGATATTTTGATGATGATAATTATTTTTAAATGTGGAAAGTACGAGTTCTGTGTTGGGAGCATTATTGTGTATAACTTGCATGATATTCCAAATATTGTCTTGAAGGATTAATAATACAACTCGAGTGTATATGAGTATAAGCATAGGGTTTAAAAAAGATAGATTTAAATAAAAACAAATTAAATATGTTCACGTTCGTTGCATAAAATAATTACTTTATATAGTAATAAGCGAGCAATATGTATTCAATAATTTATGTATGCAATATACAATTCAGTGCGCACGCTGAATGCAGGTCTTATGCACGTGTGCATTTAAAAATATGGAATATCTTCCGCACTATATCAGAGTTTCATACAAATTTATTGCAAAATTATTCTACTTTGTTTTTTTTGTACGCCTTACGTGAGAGAGCTGATAAATGAAGCAAACGTTGCATCTGCATGGAAAGAAGTTACTGGAATTAAAAAGAAAATCGAAATTAATTTTTACTATAAAGTTGCCTATACTTGTAAGAATTGTATGCTTTTTTTATGATCAATTTATGATACATGGATTAAATATTTATCAGAATAATATTTTTTCAATATTCTTATCTACTTTTATAGATCATTGACTAAATAACAATATTATTAGTAATAAAATAAACACATATTAAATAAATTAAAAATAAAACATATATTAAAATCCTGTGAATAAATGTTGACTGTATTATTTTTTTTTAAATTTCTATTAGAATATTATTTTATTATTTCAATATTCTTATCTACTTTTATAGATCATTGACTATATTACAATACTATTATTACTTAAATATACATATACTATACATAAAATTGACGCGTTGAAAAAAGAATTTTATGTATAGTATATGTATATTTAAGTAATAAATGTTGACTGATTGAATAATAAAAAAAAATATCCATACATACTCTGAATATATACTATAGAGACATCTATCGTCATACGATGATAAACAATCGTATAAATACAAGTTCTAATACGTGTCAGCGCGCGTAAAGAAATAGCCGAGGTGGCTAAGCGGTATATAAAGACCTGGGCAAAGTTTGGTTCCAAGGCCCGCGGTTCGCATCCCGCTTCTGCCGATATTTTTCTTAATGAATTGATGCGTAAAAAGAATTTGATACGTTTGTTGATTTTGTATTTATTATATAAAACATAGTTAAAATTGTTATATTTTCTAAGTCTGCAGTAAATGTTACATCTTAAATGACTGTTTTCAGGTCTAGATATATACATACTTTTTTAAGCGTAAGTTGTTGGTAAAGAAATTAACAATGTGCTGATAAAAAACATACACCTAAGTGTGGATCTTCAAGTTATGGAGCTCAGAGGTTAAGTTAGTTCAGTTATACCTTTTAATCGCTACACTTATGTTCACTGCCTTTTAGAACATTATAAAATCATCATGCCTGCACGTATTTATTAATTAAAGATCCGTGGTTCCCAACACTGTACAAATGGCTTCACCAGCTCTTTTTTTAACACCGAATGTAGATATGCTCTCACCACATTTTTGTATCCTTCCACAAACAATTCGAATTTCTTATCATATATTCACAAAAAACATAGTCCTACTATATGTTAATATTTACTCGTATAGTATAAATATGACTGCATATTGCACAACGGAAAGCTTTATCACGGTTCACTAAAACGTTTTTTTTTTGCAGTGGTGACGAATGGATATCCTCGGCATGACGCCTCGAAGTGAATAATTATGGCAAGAGGTGGAGCTAGGATTAAACTGAATTTAAGTTCTGTTTTGAGCGGAACTGTCCAATTTAAATGTGTCCAAATTGTTCAAAAATCACCACGGGAGTCATAAATAAGTAGTTACAGGTAAAAAAACGTAATAAATAAATAAAAAAGTATATTGTCATAATTAATGGCTAAATCAGTTTTATAGAAATACTAGAGAAGCTCTTGATATAGAGAGTATGTTGAAGATGAAGAACTTCCTCCTATGCCCCGTTCCTTATCTGGAACATACGCTCGTCACAAATAGCCGCTATTTAATTATGATGCCGTTGACCTTTACTCCTCCCAAGTCACCTTTGCATCTGAATGTCCACCTGGAAAGATATATGATTCTCGTCCACCTCTAGCGCAAAAGTTCGAGAATTTCAATAGACGTCAACTATAGTATGCGATGCATATTCTTAAGTGATTTGTTAATCGATTTTTTAAGAAGTTTGGATGATAAGCTTGACGTTCCTGAGGCTTAGATCAGTCGCAAATAAATTAAATGACATAATGGTGACATTATCTTTGCCGTATCTCCTACACTAGGCAGTCATTTTACGATGACGTGCGCAGTCGTAAGCTTCCCATTAGCTGCCTTCCATCACCGCAAGCGGTAAAAAAACTAATCCGGAATTTGAACATCAGCGCCTTGAATGTCTTTTTACGTCAAGATTCCACAACACAACTAGTCAAATTGTATTCTAACACTTGGGTGAAGAGAACTGAAACGTTGAATGGAAAAATAAG
The DNA here is from genome assembly GCA_022606575.1 of Glossosoma conforme. Taxonomy (NCBI): domain Eukaryota; kingdom Metazoa; phylum Arthropoda; class Insecta; order Trichoptera; family Glossosomatidae; genus Glossosoma; species Glossosoma conforme. The sequence continues at coordinate 301,998 of JAGTXR010000168.1, forward strand.
CCTTTACGACTTCGAAAGATATCAAGCTTATCTTAGAAGCATCTTTTGAAGATCGTCATTAGAATACTTGTTTTATTTTGTAAAGAAAAATGTGACATTTTACATGTTGGACTGTGCGATTTGATCAGAATTTAACAGTGTTTATTTTGATTTATGTTTTCCCCATATTAACCTGATAAAAGATAATTAAATTTCATTATAAGATTTAAATTACTACAATATTTGAAAAAAAATAGATTGTCAAATGAGAATTCTCAGTGAAATAGTATAAATATAATTGTTTTGAAATTTGATTTTATAACATTTATAATATATTTATAATGAAATATATAATATTTGAAATAAACAAATTAAAATAACACATTGTTTTAGAAAATTTGTGTCACTAATGACAAGCAAGGCTAGCTTTCAATAAAAAAGCCAAAATTCTTGAGTCAAAGAATATTTCTTTAGAGCTCTGCAAGCAACTTGTTAAAACACTTGTTTGGAGCATCTTAATGTACGGCTGTGAGACATGGTGCTTATCTGAAAGTGATAAAAAAAGACTAGAGGCCTTTGAGATGTAGTCGTACGGAATAATTCTCGGAATTTCCTGGAGAGACCACGTCACGAACAATGAGGTTCTTAGAATAATCAAGGAAGATAGGCAACTAATAAGAACCATCTCAGAGAGGCGAGCCCGATGGATTGGTCACATCATGCGCCACGATGGTCTTCTTCACGATATTGTGGAGCGGATGGTTGAGGGTAGAAACTGTAGAGGGCGCCCTAGACGGGAGTGTTTGCAGCAAATATTCGAGGACATTGTAGCGCTTATGCTGAGCTGAAAAGGGTTGCGGAGGACCGAGAGGAATGGAGATCGAGATGCAAGATTCTGTTGCTGCAAACCAATCCACCGGATTGATACTTCGAAGAAATGACAATATCTCTTAGAGGAAATTAAACGCGTCCAGTTATGAAATAAATATGCCTTTTCATTTCAAGTTCATTGAATACGTTTAAAGTATATAAATATTGTATGGAAATTATAATAGGAAAAAAGATTTCTAATTATTGTTTTATGTCCTTACCTATCCTGTCCTAAGCCTGTCTTAACCCTTTCTGTCATTAACTTGTTTTAACATTAATATTTAAAGAATAAAAACAATGAGTGGAAATGACGTGTCTAATGCTAAATTATAAAAATTCAAGACCAAAGAGAAATTTAATTTAATTAATCTGCCCTGAAAAAAAAGTTTCTTCATATTTCTATATTATCATGAAAATATCTCATATTTTTTTTCATTCTTTACAGAATTTTTATTCAAGATAACATTTCATTTTACAGTTTGTGTCCAAAAAAAAAATCATTCTAGTTTAACCATTTTTACTCTTAATACAATACCACAAATATAAAAAACAATTTTTTTTACCAATTTTATTTATGAAGGATTTTCGTGAGCAGTTTTTAACACATTACTTTCTCCATAAATAGTCTTTAAAACGTACAAAAAATACATAAATGCAAGTTGAACATTACTGGCTACAGTCGTAGGCTGAAATATTCTGAAAGACGCGAGAACTGAGTGAAATAAATTACAGTGTTGAAGAGGCTTTTCGTTCAGTGAAACACCGCGTGTTGTTTTTCTTCACTATTTTGAACGAGAACAAACCACGCTGACTGTTTAATTTATCTGCACTTGGATTGATGCGATAACGTCATTGAAATATTGGAAGACTTTATCACACTACTTTTAAGATTTACTTTCAAATTCATTAGCTTGTCCTGAAAAATATCGTGTGGGTGTGGAAATTTTTAAAATCTAGAATTTTATAATTAGATGAGTTTAAATTAAAATTGTACAATATTATTCATTTTGACACTATAATAGTGTTATCAAAAGAGTTTATATTCAGATTGTTTGTATTACTTGACGATTAATAAGTCTACAATATAAACTATTTTTTAAATTTTGTACTTGTAGTCGTGGTAGCATTAAATAAGCAAATTTTAAAAACTGCTTTAGATACGTGAATAAGTAAATAATTAGTTTAGTTTGTGTAAATATTTTTTCTAGGTGAATATATAGAATGCTTAAGATGAATTGATTTGATTATGCAGATAAGGGAAAAATCAAGTTAAGCTGGTTAAGCTTTTGATCGAGCTATCAATATTAAACAAATAAATATATTACTAAAAATTTAACAAGTTACAGCGAAAAAAAGATAGTATAAGGTGAATTATATACCAATGCGTTATTTATGTGTAATATATAAAAATGCCTTAATATTAAGTAACAAATAGAAAAAATATGATTTTTTAAGCCTTAGGAAAATATATCATCATTAAAAAAATAGCTCGACTTAAGAAAATGACTTCAAAATGAGAAAATATGTCATATTTATAAGAAAACTACTCCTTTTTGCTGAATAAATGAACTATTTTACAGTTTTGAAATTTTGTCAAAAATTAAACTACTCTAACATAACAATGATAAAACTTCTCACATCGTTTCCTACTTCAGTTTGAGAAATGACATATATCCATTTATAGTAATTAAACAAAAATAAAACCGGTTTAGCAAAAAGCTATGTTGTTTTAAATTCGAATCGTTCAAACAATTGGTATTAGTTTTGGTTCCGAGACGTTCAATATGACTTGTTCCGTATAAACCGAACAAGAACAGCAAACATTCCTATAGAGTATAGACTATATACTATAGAGATGTATTCTTTCCCTTTTCCCGTTCATAGTCGTACAATATTGAAGAGGCAGCGAACTGCTCGTCCCTCCGTCCCCAGGTGAAGAATAGCATCGCGATTTTATTTGAAATATGACTGCGACATTTGTAACGTTGCGCGGATTCATGGCTTTAGTGCCGCTACATCAAATCCCTTTCAAACCAGCCTGAAATTTTAATCTCATCACTTACAATTTATTATTCAATTATTCCTTGTTGCGAAATAAAACGGTGGGCCCCAACATCAATCCCGTGAAACACAATATCGCACGAAATGACAGCACCTCTGAATAAATAATGCGTCTTAAAAAATGGATTGCTTTCAAGGCAAGCAGCAATGACTGTCTTGAAAGTATATCCGGTGAAAAAAATTAAAGGTTGAAATAACTGTGTGGTGAAATTTCAACTAGACGCATTTTAGAATTATTGAAAAATGGAATACTGCTCCAAGTAATTGGATGACATCTGCGAAGATGGTAATATTGTAAGTCACCATCTTCAGTATAGAGAAACATGGGAATAACAAAACGGTTAAATAGTATTTTTTTCCATTATGCTTACTACTTAATAGGTCGTTATTTACAATGAAACGAATTGTAAATTAAATAATATGTTTTTAAAATGACAAGACTGTTTGTATACAAAAATGAAAAAAACATAATGATATACTTATTGTTTGAGATTAGTTAAAAACATCGAAGGAGAATTTTTTCAGAAAATAATTCACTTAGAGTTTTAGACCATCAACATTTCTTAAAAAGAGAAAAGTACTGTAATTAAACGTGTTTTTAAAAGACCAACACCTCACATAACCTTTTTTTCGATCATTTCATTTTTCACTTAATTATGTGGGATATTGTTTAAATAGCTTTAATTTAATGATTATTGTATTTATTACATCTCACTTATAAACAATTAATTGAAAGCGATAACAACAGATTTTGATACTTTTGCGATGGGGGAAAAATATATTTTTAATTTTTATTAAAACATCTTTTTCGTTGTATCAATCCAGTGGATTGGCTTGCAGCAACAAAATTTAGCATTTCGATCTCCACTCTTTATTGAAACATAAGTCAGTATAATTGTTAAATATGTGCATGTTTGATGATAATAAAATATTATGATTCGCAAAGTCTATGTTTTTTATGACTATCGTCGACATTCATTTGAAGCTTACAGCGCTTAGAGCGAACATAACTTTGCAAACTTGGACGTCAACGTAGAAATAAAACACTTGCCGGGTTGTTTTCTTTACAATTTTCACTGAAATAAGCGACCCCAACAATAGCAAAACTTATTACGCTATTATATCTTTCAGCAGAAATATTTGTGTAAATTAAAAGAGTTATGATGCTCTTAAACTTTAAACTGTGTTTTCTTAATATAAATTTGTGAAAAAAAAAACTTGAAAATGGCATTTTTTATCAATATCGGTTCCACATATGGAACACAACGTAACCACATATTACAGTCACTCAGTTTTGTCAGTTGCCACTTTATATCTTTGTCCCAAAACATCATCACAGCATCCAAAAGTCAATGAACATTTATGGGTTTAAGGTGATTTGTAAATAAATAATTATTATGGAAATCGGATGATAACGCCGATGCTATCGATAACTGAACCAGTCTTAAAAGGGGGCTTAATTTTATTTATTTATTATTTATCTTTAGTACAACCACCATAATTTTGTGATGTGTATATGATCACTAAGTCTCGGGCTATCTAACGACATTGTTATTATTATATATTATATTTAAAGCCAGCGCAATTTACTACCAATTTTTTTTTTCAACAACTACGAGTAAATAAACTTCAGGTCTCATATTCGTACATTACAGCGAATCTTTTAAATATCAAATAATAAAAACACAATGTTATTTTTGTAACGTTACTCCTTTTCAGTTCTATATTACCTAGTATGTATATTTTAAGTAAACATATTCACGAGAATACCGACAGATGGTGATAGCGATTCTGAAGTCGTATCTGTGGAATTCTTTGACGCTTACCATACTGCATTTGAATTAACGCTGCATGGGGAGTGTTGATCTACCAACGTCATAGACTACCTCCAGACATTCAAACATCATCCTTATTATTACAGGAATTCACTATGGATGGGTGGTCTTTACGGGGTGACTTTCGTCTACCAACAATTTTCGGGTCACGGGTAAGGGAATCACACCAACTGGGGGTTTTTAAGAGCTCATAAATTGTTTTTTGTTAATCTCCGTCGGAGATCAAACCCTCAACCTTCGGCTTCCCAAACAAACACTTTAACCACTGAGCTACACCCACCGGCAATATCTATCACATTTCTGCTTATAAATATGTGTACAATATTGTCCTTTTCTAGTGCTTACTACTGATCCCTTCATACGTGTTAAAGTATCAATTTATAAACTTTACATTCAAATTTAAAAAAAAATAAAATTCAATATTTCAAATGGAAACTTTTTACATTCGAATTATTAATAATTTTATTCATAAAATGTAGCGCTTTAGTAGTTTCGAAATTTACATTACTGTTAAGCAGTATTGAAATTGCAATGAAACTTTATCCACGGAGATTGCCATTTTTCAGTCACCATGAGACTCCTGAAGACGTCTTATTCCTGGGCGGAGATGGTAGTCATTTCACATTCCAAGAAATCAGTCAGTAGTTTGGTGAGGAGTTGTTCAAACTCCGGAGCCGTGAGTTCAAACTTTCAGCGAGACTTTTCAGACAGATAGACTGCAACGGGAATGCAGAAAATTTGACTGCATTCCTCTTCCGGTTTCACTGGGACAGTGATAGTAAAAAAATTAAAAACAGTTTCATGTTCAATTAATTTTCACAAGTTTTAACTTTAAAAAACAATTTGGACGTCATTTATATATTTACCATTCCTTTCAATTATAAACCTCTGCTCATCCATTCCTCCTTACTTTCTTACATAATTTTCTTGTAACCAATCATTCATTGTTTATATTTCTAGCCTTTTCCATCTATATCCATTTCCATCGTATATGGATGAATTCTCACTTACAACTTACCACATATTATCTGAATTAAACTACTTACAGTGTTTAAATAATATCACGAGAAATATTTGCAACAATATTAATGATAAAATGACGTCACTGCATAAGAAATTGAAATAATGAAATGTACTAAAGATGTATTATTAATTTATATATACTTTAGATTTAATTAAAATAATTAATTTAAAATATCACATTAAAGGTCTTAAAAGACACCCCACGTATCAGCAAAAAAATTATTGCATCTCAAGTAAAATTTTCCGGAGATAAAATAGTCCCCCAATCGGATCTCCGGGTGGGGACTGCTCGAGACAAAACAACCAAGACAACTAAGAAAAACCTTCAGCCAACAAGATATGCCACCTGGAATGTTCGAACATTACTGCAGAACGGCGCCCTAGACGGGAGTATTTGCAGCAAGTATTCGAGGACATGAACTGTAGCGCTTATGCTGAGCTGAAAAGGGTTGCGGAGGACCGAGAGGAATGGAGATCGAGATGCAAGATTCTGTTGCTGCAAACCAATCCACCGGATTGATACTACGAAGAAGATTTAATTCTATATATAGTATCTTAAAATTTTAATTATATAATGTTAGTATCATATCAAAATTATGACAATGTATAAATGTGTATATGTAAAATTTTGTAAAAAATAGAACTGTAAAATAACATAGATGAATCCCACGCCACACACAAGATCTTATCTTTAAGTGGTGTGGTAAGCGAAATAAAAAAAAAAAAAAAAAAAAATAAAAAAAAAGATGGAATGTAAATTACTGTGTAAAAGTGTATCTTTTTATATTTGATTAAATAAAAAAAATAAAAAATAATAAATATGTTTATACACGAATACTGACGAAGTTTTCATTGAAAGCATAACCGTAGTATTTCAGTATATGAATAAATAGTGATCAACACGATTCATGTAACAACAATGTTACAAATATTTATCTACTATATTTTATAATTATATAGAATAACCGCGAATTGTACATATTTTTTATGACATAAAGTATTTGAAAATAAGATGTTATGATATTCAACTTAATTATTAAGAAGATAAATACTTTTGGCCATATTTTAATATGAATGTTGTTAAATAATGTTTTTTCACATACTTGTAAATTATATATTTATACATTCATTATTATGATATGTACACATACATTATCATTACATTTGTGTATATATGAAGAATTGAAAAAGCTCTCATTGCAAGACCATGTTTTTCATAAAGTGAATAAATTGTGCTCAACGTTATCTCTTTTAAAACACGTCAAAAGTTTGTATATTTATATTAAATATTTTAAATGCATCGCAAACTAAATGTTAAAAATGTTTCAATAATTATTGTTTTAGTAAGGCCCATAAGTACCTAGTATAGACTGTCCTTATAAGTGTATGTTGAGAAACTATCAAAAGTTTCTAAGCGTGATCTGTTACTCAAAACAAGTCAACATTATTTTAATTTTCATTAAAATGAGAGAGTAGATCAAAATTTAGAGAACTATTAAGCCTTACAATACTTTTTAGCAGTATTATTCAATTGTGCAATTGTGGCGCGATCTTGTGCGATTCAATCCACTACATAAAATATTTCTTGAATCAAGTACACCGCATGAAATTCACAATTTAAAGAGCTTCATGTATTTATCAAAAAAAACTAGATTACTAGAAAAAGTTTAACGATCACTGCACTAGGGCGAGTGGGATGCACTAAGAAGAATATGCTACGTACTCCGTGAGCATAACTTAGTACCTCCTTACTGCTCCTCTGTTATGGCATGTATCTAAAGTGACTAACAAACTTCCGAACGAAATCAGCAATTTGGGTGCAGCTTTTGTGAAACTGGCCTACACTAGATTAAATTACACGATCGTAGATTTCTAATAAAATATCCTCTAACTTTTTGTAGAGATAAAAACGTTTGATTTATTAGATGAAACGTAAAAAATTGTAATCCCGGTTGAACGTCATAAATAAACAAGTATATTTACGTTAACAAATACAGAATAAAAATGAAATTTGATGAAGGTAGTGTTGAAATATATTCTGTGGATTCTATGAAGCTTACCATATTATTCATGGTAAAACGCTGCATTTGTAGTGTTAATCCACCAACGACTTAGATACTACAGCCCAACATTAAAGCATTATCCATTTCTTACAGAAATTCACTATGGTGGTGTTCACGATGAGACTTTCGTATACAACCAATTTTAACAAATAGTCTATGGCGGACATTTAACAAAATTAAATTTAAAGCAAACGGGGTTTCTGTAAAGCTACGAAATGGATTTTAAAACATGTTTATTTTTATCATCATTGGGGATCGAATTCTCGACCTTTTGTATGGTAAACCAATACTTTACCATTAAGCCACACCTGCTGGCAAATATTCTGTAAAGGAGTAAATCCTGGCGGTCTATTTAAAAAATATATAATTAATGGTATTAATAACGTACTCAGAACTAATTATAATTATTTTTAGGGTGCTCATTAAAGGCGATTTAGATGCAGGCTAAGCAAACCAAAAAATTATGATATGGAAAAAGCAAAATAAACTTTAGATTTATGACATTGAAACTTATACGTTTAGTGGAACAGTGAACAAAGAACGGCACAGAAATGGACCAATTAAACGAAAAAATAAGATCGATATATCATAACTAAAGCCATTTGAAGCTTTATGGCGTGTATTTAATTTTATTCGGAAGTGTTTTTGCGGAACATTTGTTACATCAATTTGTAATGTTTGTACTAGGTACTCGTATAAAAAATGAATCGTCCAACTTCTCTAGAAAAATAATTTAAAATTATTTTCATCAAATCATTTGGTATATAACCAGGGGCATTGCCTTAGGCCGTTTCATGACCATATTTACAATTCATAAAATATCATTTATTTGTATTAAAAAAGAAACAAAAACAAATGTTTTGTAATAATATAATATTAAATTCTAATGTTGTGTTTTTTATAAAAAAAAATATTGTGCATCTCAATTCTGGAAACTATTATAACTTTCTAAATTTTTTACATGAATTTTAATTTTACAATTATTTTATTTATTTTTTTTTTTTATTTTATTAACGGCCTAGGCCAATACATACGGTTTTAAAATAGAAAATACAATAAATGAAATGGTAAAATAGAACAATATAATAGCTAAGACAATACATTTAGACAAAACATGAACATGAGTAAAAAAAACAGATCTAGTACATTAGTAGAGGGATCTGCGAAATGCTGGAAGGTCAATACATTTAGACTTAAAAGAATGAACATGATGTACATGTAAAAAAAACAGCAATAATCTATTGATATTTTGAAACATTAAAGTATTGTAAAAAATAATAATAAAAACGATAATTTCATACAAAAAATTCTTCTTTTCAACATATCAATAATTCTATGAAAAAACAATTTATAAATATATTTTTTTTTTTCCAGTAAAAAATGAAGTTAAAAGTCACAATTTCACTAGAGGATCAGATTAAAAAGTCTACACATTCTTAACATAGGATTTAATCAAAGAATCCATAGTTGGTTTTGGATGTCCTTACAATGTTGCTCAAATATTTTAGTGAACCCGCGGGAACAATTGAACATCCATTTTCCTGCAATTGTCACTCGAGGGTATGAATTGAATGTTTCCCCCAGGGTGAGAGCGCTTCCTGGGACGGGAAAGGAAGAGTACGAGGAACAGACCCTCACTTGGCCTTGGAGGATACTACATCCCAGAATAGTCAAGAACGGGACGTGACGGACTCACTTTACAGAGAACGGATCATATAAAGCAGTACTTCCCAAATTTGACGCCTAGTAAATATTCAGTAGAAAGTAGAAATATTAATTTATTATTATTTTTATACATCAACAACTAAAGGAATAGATATATGAAAAATAGATGAGTTATTTTGACAATGAACTTGAATGGTTAAAATGTGTTGAAATATGTATTGACGGTGCAGCAGACACCTGCTGTACTTGATTGATATTGTAAAGAAGGTACGAGTAGGTCTTGATACGAAACATATTCACTGCATAATACAAAGAGTACCTCTAGTTTTTCGACATGTTTGTTGTGAACTCAGTTAAGTTTAAAGTGAAGTTATGTGAACAGTAAATTTTGGAAATAATAATTATATTTTTCATATATATATATAATCGTATCGGAAACAACAGGGTCAGATCCTGTCTGCCCAGAAGTGGGCGACGTCGATGGCGTTACTTCTGGCCATCATCATTTCATTAAAAAAATGTTTCCAAGCAAGTTCCTTTAGTGCAAGATATAAATATGTTACAATTCTTATAATTATTGCAAAATAAACCTATTAACGAAAAGAAGAAAAAGAGGTCTGGGAAATTTTCATTTTGATTTAGGGGTCCGTGACATGATAGTAATTGGAAAGCACTGATTTAAAGCACCCACGCACTGAAGTATAGTGGTATTATTGTTCAGGAAACACTGAAGTTGTTATATAATTACTTTATAAAATTATTTCAATAAAAATAATGCGTTGCAACGCATGCTGGGTTCAGCTTGTAAATTATATAATATAATTGTAATATGTAAGGAGCTATGGAGAGATCCATGCTCGGAGTGTAGCTAAAAGATAGAATCCGAAACGAGGAAATACGCAGAAGAACTCAAGTAGTGGATGCTACCCAACGAATAGGCACACTCAAGTGGCAATGGGCAGGTCATATCTGTCGAAGAGACGACGGTCGATGGGGAAGAAAAGTATTGGAATGGCGCCCAAGAACTGGCAAACGAAGCATTAGACCTACAAGATGGACTGACGATATAAGAAGAATAGCGGGAGTGACCTGGATGCGGAAGGCGGAGGATCGAAGAGGATGGAGACTCATGCGGGAGGCCTACGTTCAACAGTGGATGGACACAGGCTGATGATGATGATGATGATGATGTAAGGATTCATTAAAATCATGTAAATCACGACTGAAGGTCAAGGCGCTAATGAAATCCCATTCACTCATCCTTTTCATTTTTCAAGAAGTAGTGTGGCGATATTTCAATTTCAGCTACACCGCAGTCTGTATATTATTTTTCTCGAGTTTTTGTATCATCAAGCTCAAGAAACTCTGGGAGCTATGAACATCCGTGGCTCTGCAGCTCCTTCAAAGAAGGTTGCTGGAGTGAAGATGGCGTATCTTCACGCCAAGGGTCTTCACCCAGATACATCGGCTGATAACTTGCAGAGCTTCTTGGCAGCGACCGCTGCATTCAATCCCTCTTGGATGACAATCAAGAGGATTGTCAGCAGATGGACGCTGTCAACATCTTTCAAAGTCGGGGTCATCGCGACTTCGCTGGAGTCTCTCGTGGAGCCTAAAATGCGGCCTGAAAGAATCACCGTTCAACCATGGATACGTGTAAGACGAAAGAATTGCAGTGAACAGTAGTTAAAAACCAACTTGAGTGAAGATATTGACATATTTAGTGATATACACAAGAAGATGTACTTGTGACATGGTTATTGTTGTCAGAAATACTAACTATTTGTGCAAGCGTATTCCGACACTTGTTCTGAGTGTGAGGTCATTGACACTAAATGTGTCAATGATAAATAGTTTTAAATTTTCCCAAATTTTAACGTCTCAACTACTAACTTTTACACCCATGTGTGGTGTTGCTCACCAAAACCAGTTACTTGTATAACGAGAATGTACTCTGAAAACAATGCATTTTTGGTAAGTGCTCCCAAGGAGCGCAGGTTTTTGAATCCAGGTGAATCAACGGATGCATAGACGACCATATGCCTAAGGGGCCCCAAAAAAAAAAAAAAAAAAAATGATAAATAGTGATAAATAATATTGTACTTTAATTCAATATTATGTGAATATATTAATTACTGTATTTTTAGAAATCGTATTTTTACCATATATTTATACGAAAACACTTATTTTAAACGATTTTAACAAATAATTTATAAACCATTTTATATGAATATAAAAGTCTTTCTTCTTAGTATCAATCCGGTGGATTGGTTTGCAGCAACAGAATCTTGCATCTCGATCTCCATTCCTCGAAATTTTACTTGAGATGCAATCATTTTTTTTGCTGATACATGAGATGTCTGTAAGACCTTTAATGTGGTATTTTCCTCTTGATTTCCACATCCTAATGCCGTTGACCATAAAGGTTCATCCGCCATAGGAGAGCATTTACTACCTCCAGGACAATAGAGTGCCCTAAACAGCTTGACCTGATGAGGTTAGCTGGGTGTTAGCTTATTCCGGCCAACATTCGGTCCCTGTCTATATTGGCCGACTGATGTCGCTCACCCGCCAGAATGAGATAGATCAGGATTTTCCTTTCATCGAACCTGTGACCTTAAGGCATTTCGCAGAGTCCTCCAGTACTTTTAGGGGGCTGTATATATAAAAGTAGCATATTAAAAACAACCTTCTGTGACGAATTACGAGCAAATACTGATTGTTGCCCCATATTTATTGGGTCAGAAAAATTTCAATAAATTTCTAAGAAAAAACATTGTAACAATATTATTTATAATTCTCCTACCTAAACGTAACCATGAACGTATCAGGTGTTCTAGATATAAGAGAATATTTAAATTCACATGATTTGCTAAAAATATATGAAACGTAAAATATACTGGGAGTATTATGGTTTGACTTTCTAAGAAAGTATTTCTATTTATTAATAGTACTTTGTTTGATATCATATATTATGTCACGACGGAACCGATTAAAGTTTGTAATTAACGAATAATTATGTCGGTAGGTGCGAAAGTTTTGATATTTGATATTGAGATTGTGGCAATAATCATTTGTATCGTCTGCCGTCAGTCGATGACAAGGGGTTGCGGTTTTTATTGACACAAGCTGATATTAGATTTTGTGAATTGGCTTATGTATTTATTATTTGTGTCACGTGTATTGCACAAAGTATTGTATGATTCAGTATACGAGTGTAACATTTCGTGACGGGCGTCCCAATATCAAATTTATGTTATAATTATAGGTTTCAAATATTGTTATTCGTGTAAATACCATAACCCTTGAAAATTCTTTTTTAAATCAATCGCATGCCGGAGAGCACAATCGGTCGAAACCAGTGCACTCTATGATATCACACTGATATGACACTGCATGCGGGAAACGTGAATTGTTTTTGTGTGTGGGTTGGGGAGATTTCAAGTGTTTATTTATCTGCTTCTTAAAAAGATCTAGATTGTGTGAAAGAGGAAACTCTAGAAGAGCATTTCAGAGCTTACTGTTGGCATTTAGGGAGGAATTTTGGAAACTGCCAGTTAATCGCTTATGACGTTCGACAAGTAAAAGACGAGTTCGCCGGTTGTGGGTAGTTGCAAAAGAGCAACGATTGTGATTTGGTTAGATGTAAGAGGACATTATTTATCAGACGAAATCCTCTTCTTTGAAGCGAGTCAATTAAATCTACAACGTATTTTGGGGCTCCAACCCAAAAAAGACGGGCGGATTTTTTCTTTATATAGAAGAATAAGATGTTTATTAATATAAATATAAATATACATATACTATACATAAAATTCTATTTTCAACGCGTCAATCCAAGCACAAAAATAACGGCAGAAGCGGAAGAAGAGTCGGTCCAGGCATAGCAATGGCGCAGTTGGCCGAGCGGTATGAATACCTGGGCATAGTTGGTTTCCAAGGTCCGCGGTTCGCATCCCGCTTCTGCCGTTATTTTTGTGCTTGGATTGACGCGTTGAAAATAGAATTTTATGTATAGTATATATGTATATTTAATTAATAATAATATTGGAATATAGTCAATGATCTATAAAAGTAGATTAGAATATTGACATAATATAAAAATAATATTCTAATAAAAATTAAAAATTAATATAATAAGATGTTTGTTGGTGAAATAAATACCAAAGTGTTTTATGCAGCACAAATAGTTTTCGTATGCCAGACCGGCTTTACACATAATCAACTCGCTTGGTGAAAACCCTCCCTGTCCCGTCCTGTTTTTGGAGACCCAGATGGGGACCCATTACTGGACGCACGTAAAAAGCTACTTGTTAGAGAGTGGCTGAAGGCCTTCCCATGATTCTAGGTGCATCAGTTAGATGTCAAATAGACCTCAGTCTAAGGCTGCGAAGTCAGTATACTACAGCGAGTCTCGAATTGCCTTCTTTGGTAACACGTTGCTAACCACGAAATACGTGGAAATGGATAAAGAAATGGTGAGGTTGGGAAATGGATTCTGCAAATAGCAGACATCGTATCGACTGACGATATTTAATTTTATCTAAGATTGATGCTCAAAGGATATTGATGGAGCTTATATTCTTAAACGTCTTCCAAAATATTTTACAGCCATATTTTAAAAGTTTCATATACTCTTTTCATTGCAACAAACATTAGCAACACCACAACATATCAAACATATCAATTACTAAAAGTGCCGAGGATCGCGACACATCTTAAAACATTAAATAAAAAGCTCTCATCGCAAACAAGGTGTATCAATAGAACGTTCTAATTATTTTAAATCGTTTGCTTGCCATCCTACGCGTACGTGCTGCTAGTGAAGGGCTGATAAGGCGTCTAAACTGTTTCCTTAGCACTATTGATTCTATGACCCATCAACCATCTGTCGTGGGATGTTTGCGATCCTTCCCCCAAACAGATCCCTTCTCACTTTTCTCACCCACTCCCCTTTGTTTGAGGTACAGTTAAAACGTGTCCAGTGATTTAGTTCAGTAGATAATTTAGTCGTATTATATTTACAAAGAAATAACTCATGCCATTATTACTCAATGCAAATGTTACTTGTATTTCATTATTAAGCAATAAGTAACGACATTAAGCAATACTATAAAAATCGGAATAATTTTCAAATAAGATGTAAATAATTTTATATATTTTAAGCATTACTTTGTATACTCGTATCTATTTGAAATATTGTACATATATTATTTGATCGCATTGCTGTTGAAGAGTTCCGTAAAGGCAAGACCGCAGTCTTACTTTTGTTGACATCTACATGATATAGCCCTTGCAGTCTGGTGCCGAAAACCTCTTTACTTTCGTCTCTTATTTTTGTTTGCTCGTTGGACATGTAAGTGTAACAATTTTGGTTGTTTCGACAAAAGATAATTCGCCAAAGAGTCGATAGGTGATAGAAGGGCGCTACGGTGTTTAAAATCGCGCCGGCAGTCTGTTTCGGCTCCAGCCAGTATGTCAAGTTTATCTTATATTAAAAATGTATTAAAAAAATATGTGATTCTGAAAAAGTCTGTGTATTGTTCATCTGCTCCTCATTCTGCCACCACGTGATCCAATAACCATCCTGGCGACATGAAGTCGTTCTTCCTTAAGTAAAGGGCACGTTATTGTGATCAACAGTTTCTCAATTTAATAGTTATTAAAATAATTACATTTAAGTTTATATTTTAAAACAAAAAGTACATTCGGTTCGAACTTAAGTTTCGAAGAGCAACGAGAGTGGTAAAAATGGTAGAAAAGACTAAGTGTACCAATTTTACACCTATGTTCTATTGATAGCAGATAAAACGAATTTATCTTCTTTATTATGCCAGCTTTGAGGCAAAACTTTTGCTTACCGTATCATGGATTTGGGCCTAAATGAAGATAAAAATAAAAATTTCTTATATCTTCTATAAATCCTGTGATTGGAGTTAATTATATCGCTTTCCTGTGATATACCAGTCATAGATGAAAATTAGTCGAGAAAAAAATCGATCTGTAAACACCACACATTCATTGTGATTTCATGTAAATATGTACAATATGGATTTTTTAAATTATTTATTAGAATATTATTTTATTATTTCAATATTCTAATCCACTTTTATAGATCATTGACATTACAATATCATAAGTGATTAAATATACACATACTAAAACGCAACAAATTCTTTTTATACGCATCAATTCGTTCGGAAAAAATAATAATGTACACACTCTGAATAAATACTATAGAGACATCTATCGTTATACGATGGTAACATTGGTAACAATGTTATAAATGCAAGGCAATGCGGGCAGTCGATGGTCGTGTGGTCAAGGGTTTTGAACTTGAACAAATGGTTGGTTCCAAGGTTCGCTGAATCGCATACCGCCTCTGCCGATATTTTTTCTGAACGAATTGATGCGTATAAAAAGAATTTGTTGCGTTATAGTATGTGTATATTTAATTACTTACGTGAATATAAGGTTGAAAAATAACGATGCTGAAACATTTACACTCCCCAAGAAGTCCTTAATCATCCTTGAAATTAAATTGAAGCTACAAATGGGATTTTTCCCTCATTGTCAGTCGGTACTTACTTATATGTACTTACACATATATTTTTTGAAATCCTCATTCGTTTATTAAGGAATAAAGTAGAGAACAAATAACACCATTTTTTCAATGCAAGCTGATTTACGTCTCAATTAAGGGATTGTATATTTTTTAATGTATCGTTGGCTTTATGTGCAATCAAAGATAACTTCGAACACTAGTCGTCGTCAGGTTTCTATATCTTGGTCTATGTATTCGCAACTGGTTTTGAAAAATCTATCTGGTGTGCACTATCCTTCATTGAAACCGTCTACCCACGCGTGATCGTCCTTCTCTAGCTTTCAGGATCAGACATTACACCTCCGCAGTCCTTTCATTTGCGATTCAAATTAAATTAATTAATTCAATAATCGGTACAGGTGGCGTGGATGTCTTCGGCTAAATCAATTATAAACCCTAACCTGACCTTCCCGGGACGACGGAATACTCTTCGTCGGCCATGGAAATGCTTCCGACCCCTATCGAGGTTACATCGCGACCATTAACATCTGAACCTTACCAGGCATATCACTTGACAACCCCTGCGGCTTGACAAGGAATATATTATCATCAGGAATGGATCCGGATAATTGGCGAAACAGGAAAGCATAATGCAGGACGTGAATTATTATTATTATTAAATGTCATATCCATAATAAAATTAATGAAACATGAGGATGCATTGGATAAACGCCTTAGTTTTAAGATATTGCGAAATTTTCGCTTTAAAAATGTACTTTAGTTTTCCAAATGCTGCTCATCGCCGTTTTATACGCCTGTCGATTTCTTTTGAGAAGTTACCTCGTCCTGTTGTATTACTTGTCCCAGATAGGTATAGTCGTTTCTAACCTCTATTTGTGTTCCTCCAATGGAAATATATGTATATTGTATATATATATGTAAATTAACTGGACTGTATTTATTAAATTAGCTGCACCCAGGAAGACCTGATGATGGCCAGAAGTAACGCCATCGACGTCGCCCACTTCTGGGCAGACAGGATCTGACCCTGTTGTTTCCGACACGATTATATATATATATATATAACAGGACTGAATGCTTCTAATATGTAAGGTAATTGCATGGTAATAAACTACTTTATGCTGCTATGATTGCATACAAATTAGTTTGAAAATATAATGTTGTATATGTTTCATACAAACTGTGGTGTTTGAGTCACACTCCCCTATTCCAAGAATCGTAAAGTTGAGCGAGTAGCTGTGGTGTTATATTGCCTTTACCTATCTAGCCATGAAAACAAATATTTCAAGGATGATTTTATTCAATAGTCTGGTGAATGAAAAACATTGATCACTTAATAAAAAATATGTATGTTATTAAAAATTATATCCTCAAAAAGCTGCTGCAATTATCATTAAAAAAAAAACTCTCATCGTAAAAGCCTTTAAACTGATTTTTATGTATACACATTTTATGTTCTTGGATTAAGCAGCCCCTTAGGGCCAAAAATATCATGGGACAAGTACGGATTGTCTGTATCTTTTCTATTACTTTAGTACTTAATTATAAGTGCCTATATATTATGCATTGTTTCGTCTACTTTCTTGTACTTCAGTATTTCTTTTTTGTTGTTGTTGTTGTTTGTATTGATTTCTATTAAATATTTTAATATTTTTAAATGCATTAAGCTGACTTTTGTAGTATGTGTAAATTTAAAATAAAAATTAAATAAAAACATATCAAAAAATATCGGGATATTGCCTGAACTGAGTTTCGGAAATCTGTGGTCACCATATATTCTAGTTAGGAAACGAATATGGGGAAGTGAATCATTTCTGTAATCCATAAATAACATATATTACAGCCCGGTATTTACGCATCATCCATTTGTAGGAGTACTTGCTATAAATGTATAATGTTCAAGGAACGAATTTTGTGTATGACTTTTTTACGACTTTTTTACTTTTTCGATAGACTGCTATTTTTTTGAGATGAATTTCACACCAAACCGAATGATTTATAGCAAATGCTAATGATTGTATTGCTAACGATGGACTCGATGGATTTCAAAATATGAACAATTTTAACAAATAAATGTGAAATGAAACGAAATATTTTTAATAAAAAATAAAATCAAATTTTGTAGTTTCAACAAGTATTGTCAGTTAACAAACTAAGTATTTATGAAGCTTACAAATCTATAAAAAAAACATTAACTTCAATTTTAACCAAGAGTCGGATCCACAACTTTCTGTACGATAAGCAAGCACTTTTTCTTTTAAGTATTCATCTCAGCAAAGAATAAATAGTTATGATTTATTAGACAAACATAAACTCAGTGCTTCGTGTATATGAGAGTACACGTACGTAAAGTTGCCAGCAAAGACTGTTAGTCTTCACGGACTTTACGAACTCTCTAACAATCTAGAAATAATAAATACTCCAACAGCTTACACGCTACAATAACATACGAAATGAAGACTTTCGTGAACTCAATCTTTGAACATTCTAATATAACATCCTAAGCCGACAGGATATTATTAATACTAATACTACAAATGTCTTTGCAAGGCTGGATCTTTACACACCTTCTATTCTTCAAGAGCCTCACTCTCCGTCTGGATCTCCTGGAAGGGTAACTCGTGTTTAAACTGCCATGTTAATTTTCTAAGTAATTTACTGGCCCGTTTGTTGAACTAACGTAGCGGCAGGTGGTTTGGTCAAATATGCAAGGCGTACTCTGTACTGGTTAGCTCATAGCTGCCTTGAAGCCGCTCACAGTATTATTATAAAGGCAGGTGTTTGAGAAGTACTGAGATTTCATACAGCTTATTAAGTAATGTGCTACAATATCTAATGACTTCGTGTTATAATATATAATATTTTAAAGAACATAATAAAACTACGATTAAATGATAGTATTAAATAAGTGATGTATTTAAAAATGTAGCGTTGATCTGTCTACGTAATTCTTAGACTATATTATTCTATTCTATTAAATTTTCGGATATTTCAGGCAAGCATAAGCTAAAATTGACATTTTTTAAGGCCACCAGGGCCTGGCTGTTGTAGAAAACTAGTGAAAATTATACATTTTGTGTTACTTGGAGCTCAGGGAAGCAGAGTCAATACATTAGGTGTTTAAAATGTTATTTTGAACTTAAATATGTTGTTTTTAAAATCAAAAAGTCTTTAAAGTAATTGTAACAATCAAACTCTTTATCTAAGGTTCATACAGTCAGGTACGATACAGGGCATTTTGCCACTCTAAGTAAATTGAGTGGATAAAGATCCAAAACAACAGGTATCGAGGAATGTGAGGTGTATGTCATTCAATGTATTAATGTTACTTTTATAAATGCTAACTCATATTGTAAGCTGGTGTATAGAAAAGGATCTCGTATCAAATAAATTAGTAATAACTCAACTCCGGTCTTTGGACTTATCCTCAGTGCCGGAACCTTGGTATTCCGGCATCACCATTTAAGCTGATGCCGTCGCTTCGGGACCGCGATCTCGGTTCCGGAATATTGGTCAAAAACTTCAATTTCTGGCTGAACTTGTATGTATGTATATGCTGAACCATACACTACAGGACAGATACAGCAAGAGGTAGTGATTATAATGATATTTATTTATTTTATTTATTAAAATAAATAAAAATTCATATACTGTGGTTTCATAACGTAAAATAAACGTATATATCGTGTATATTTCGATGGTGGAGTAAAATGTTTCTATCATTTCGACGAGTTCTCAGTTTTGTTTTAAAATCTTATTTTTACTTCAGAGAGAAGCCATGATCAAACACTTAAAAAGTATTCGTAATATTTACATTATTAGCTATATTAATTTATTTTATAAACACGAGATTAGAAAATATACTGTTGATGTCTAACAATAATTTTCCACTGAAGGAATAATACTAATTTTACGTTTTATTAATATAATTCTACTACTCTATATTCCACAAAATTTGGACGCGCTTGGAATAAATTGCGAGTACTATGATTATAGCAACGAGAATATGACGTGAATAAACTGAAAGGAAACGACATTTTCAATATTCTGGCTTTCTAATGGAAAGAAAATATTATTCACGATTCAGAAGCTTCATTGCAAAACTCTACATATGTGCAGAAGAATCTAAGGATAAATCATGAAAATTTCAAAACACGAAGACATATTCAAAATTTGCGTTTCGAATATCCGAGTATGTGGCACGAAAATTTGGGATATTTTTCAAATTTTTAGAAAATATGACGACAGTTAAAAAGCGAATCAATTTAATATGTGAGCAAGTCAAGAAAATCAGAAAATAGACCACAGATACTTAGGTTATAAAACACAATCTGAAAAAAAAAGCATTTAACATCTACGAGACTAAGAGTTTCCGGTACTAGTGCCAAATCAACTCTTAAGATTGTATTTACCTTAGAAATTATTCCTTCTGATTTTTTTTTTTGAATAATCGAATATGAAAATCATTGAAGAAACCAAAAATTAAAGTCTAAAAGAATAAGAAATATCCTGAATGGTTAGGGATTACTGCAAAAGGAAAAATAAATGTTGTGCGACAGAGAAGACCTTAAAAACGAAAAACATTTCAAATTCAACCTTATGTTCAAGACTATCAACTATTAGATCTTATGTTGGATTACAGACGACCCATCGATGGTGCCAAATACTATGCCGATTCCATTTGAAGTTGCCGATTCGAAGAAAAATAACATTAATTATTTTAGCAGCTAGTCAATTATGGAAAAAATGTTTGTGGTGACCCTCTATCAATTTCCATCGGTATAGGTTATTTTGAGGTATTCTTATTTAATTCTACAAATAAAATCAGAATTATGATAATATTTAGATACATGTGAAGTTTTATTACAAGTATCTGCGTTTGCTTTACGAGATTCTCGATCAGCTAGAAGATGTTTTCCAGAGCTGTAATGTCTACTGTAAATTTGAAGCCAGTGCTGAAGAGATCGGTGGGCCGCTGACAGGACATGGCTGGATCTGAGTGACGGTGCCTGAATACTTCAGAACCTGCAGATGCAGATGGTAACCATCTTTGTGAACAGAACCGGAGTAATTTTTAAAGCATTTTTTGTGTAATTACGAATGTAGATTTTTGGTACAGATACGAGTAGAATGAGACATCAAATTTCAAAACATATACAATGATTATTTTCAGGGTGCATTTTCTATCTTTATATCACTGATGGATAATCAATCATTACTTTATGTTTACCTAGTAAAATAATGCATATTTTTTTTCCACTGCAACCCAATGAGAATGCAGCATTGACTGGCTACACATAACTATAAAAATAAAAACATAAAATTCTTGAGATACAAGTTTTGATTAGAAGGATTGCATTTTTTAAAATTAGAGTTATTTGCAAAGCTCTAAGTTGATCTTAGTTAAGAAAATATAGTTACAGTTACGTTCACTATCTGTCAGATAATATGCTTAAACTAAATGTCAAAATATTAAATTAGAACGTAATCAATACTTTCGAAAAGTTTTCTGAATAGTATACTCGTATATCATATAATATTCATATGAATAAAAAATATGACTTACTATACGTAATAATATAACAATTTTGTACGACAATCCATCTGACTGATTTTATTATTAAACTCAAGAAAAAAAGATTCCTGGCTAAATAAATTATATTTACTAGAATCCGGCCATATATAAAAGATAAATTATTTAAAATCACAAAGTAGATTCAATCCTACAAGTTATTTAAGAGCAAACATCTGAAACATACTAACTGTAGGATCAATTATATACGTAAATACTTAGGTTTCGTGACATATTTTCATAAATATTTAAATTTTATGCTAATTATATATTAAGATAAGAGTACGAGTAGAGTTAAGCACAAATATTATTTTGCTTATTACGAGTAGTAAAATCTAATGTACTGCAATATAGTATACAGGGATAAGAGTTCATTCGATTCAGGGAGTAATTTTTTGTATTATTTTACTAAATAATATTTGT
Source organism: Glossosoma conforme (assembly GCA_022606575.1). NCBI lineage: Eukaryota > Metazoa > Arthropoda > Insecta > Trichoptera > Glossosomatidae > Glossosoma > Glossosoma conforme. The sequence continues at coordinate 324,054 of JAGTXR010000168.1, forward strand.
TTTCATCTCTGGATGCTGCTCTGAAGTGGAAGGTGTCGCCAAGAAGCTGTCATCTTCAAGAAGCCGGGCTCAGACCGGGCGTTGGTACTGAAGCGGGGAATGTCTGCCCCTTACGATAAAGTTACAACAATTGTTATCGCTGATATTCCGCTGAAAGTCCTCGAACAAGCGGAACCGGAGACCTCCTTCCTTAAGTTCTTGAAATAACAGATATATACTCGAATATGCGGAGTTGGAAACTTGGCAAAATTGCACATTCTGATTGCCTGTTATTTTTAAACGATGAATTAAAACATATGTAATAACTTGGAATGAATTAAAGTAGTTCAAAATGCAGAAAAGTTTTTAAATATTACATTAAATTTGTGTATATAATATTATAACTATTGATAATATTACTAATTTCATTTATTACTTAGCAATTAATATATTTACTCCTGGTTTATTCTCACAATATCTTAACCAAACTACACACTGGATGAAAATAATTCTGGTTATTCCAGTCTAGATTTCTACAACAGTCATTTATTTGTGAGCGAATCGTAAGTCTTTACCGGTAGTGTATGATGGTGCATTTGTTTAACACACCAAATTTGATATAGAGTTGTTGGAAAGAGCTCCCTTCGCTTGTTGATACTTTTTAGAAGGTAAGAGGCGTGCTCATAGAAATATGCCATCTAAGTAACTAACTATTGCAATGCTTCCTGAGGCCTGAGTCGATTGATCCTAAAGGGTGGCTGACACCGATTATTCTGGTCAGCAGAGGGAAATATGTTATTTTATCTGTAGTTATAAAGGTGTATTCATGAGACACAGGTTGAGTATGGGTGAACACAGCATGGAGGGGATACGGAGTACTATGCAGTATTCAGTTTGCGCACCTCAAGATTAACAAACAAGTAATTTACTAGTTTGATAAATTTTCTGAGTAATTGTGAGAGATGTAACAAATAAAATAATATAAAAAAATATATTTTCAAAACTGTTTTTTTCGTTAGTCATAATTGAAAAACATATCCTCTCGTTTATTTATTTTTTTAAATCACAACAGGTGTTTATATAAAACAGCTATCAATACATAGCACAAGCACACAAATCATGCCTTTACGACACATGTAATTATGTCTCTGACCAATGTATACTTTGGTTAAAAGTCGTTAAATTTTAACGTTCGGATATTTACGGTTACGGAACTTCCCCCACGTCCACCGTCCGGCATTTTGTGGTGGCGGATCGTGACGGAGAAGAGGAGAAAACCACAGAATAAAAAAACCTTATAGGCCATATAAAAAAAGCACACAAACAGTGCGGTGCGTGAGATATTCCATGTTGCCCATAAATTTCCCCGGACCGAAATACTCGGCTCACACTTACTGACTCTATTCAAACCCTACTTATGTAACGAAATTTATATATTATTTATACTACGCCCGTTGTAAAGAAACGTTATGTATTTAACAGACGCGAAAATGCGGTGTTTTTTTTGACAATAGCGTTGTTGTTTTGTATTTAGATGTTTGAAATGACATTGTTTTACCAAAACCTGGAAATACTATTGTAACAAAATATGTATTTAATATTGTGTTAAATTGGATACCAAATTCAATGAAAAAATAACAGAACAAAATAACAATATTAAGATACATTATTTATGTAAGTTTACTCATTATTTATTTATTTAATAGGATTCACGTGGCAGAGATGAAGATGCTGAGGTGGGCGGGCGGTGTGACTAGAGTGGACAGAGTTTGAAATGAGCATATTCGGGGTTCATTTCGGGTGGCTCCCCATACCTGAAAAGATAAGGGAAAACCGCGTAAGATGGTATGGGCATGTGACACGGAGAAATGAGCACTACATGGTGGAGAAAGCCCTTAACATATCCACGCTGAGAAAAAGACTTGGAAGACCACAGGCAACCTGGACTGCAACTGTAGACAAGAATTTGAAAACTCTGGGTTTGACCGAGAATGCAAAGCAGGACAGACAGACATGATGAATGTACATAAGGAGAGCTGACCCCATATTATGGGAAATGGCGAGGCTGAAGAGAGAGAATTGAAATTTATGATTTTATGATTTTTATGAACTTGTGACTTTATGATTCAATCAGTAATGTGACGTAAAACTAAATATCTACGATTTTTTATAATTACGCAGTTTCGCGAATAATTGTCAGTTAAAACATTGACATTAAAATTTTATTTCTACGAGTATATTTATTTTTCACTATCCGTATCTAAAGCAAATGGCCTCTGCAAATTTCTGCCAATCTATTACCTATGTATTTGCCTTGTTTTAAGACATATCTGCATCCGAAACAGTTGGAGCATATATGGTTCCCGACAAACTTTAGGGCAAGAACCCAATGACTTGAAGAGACGGCAGATGTAGTATCCGAACCATATTAGAGACGTTCTTTTAAATCCTTGGGCTCCCCTCTGGAGATGATCGGGAACTACATGTATGTTTCCATTTAAACCTTCTGGTACAGAAATATCTTTGAAAAAGACAATCATAACTGACAGAAGTAAGTGGCAGCAATATGTGATAAATATATGCTCCAAATATGGTTCAAATATAGGAAAATATATTTTATATGAAATATTTTCTACATTGTTACTCCCACTCAACCGCTATACATCCTTCCCATGAACAGTGTATAGATGATCCAAGCGAGGGACGTACAAGGGTTATCCATAAAATAAGTTCCGATAAAACACCGAGCGCAACTCACACCTGGCGGGCGAAGTGAGGGAGAGATCCATCACGTACGGCTGCCAAGCCAAGACTGAGCTTCGCAGGCAGCTCGCTAAGAAAATAATTTGCAGTGGCGGAACCAAGGTACACTACAAAATCGCGGAATCCACCATAACAGCGCTTTTCAGGACTGTAGCGCCATGGGAAACTTATTTTACGGATAACTCGTAGATTCTAAAAGAAAAAGCAAAATCATGTTCGTCCTATATGCGTTAATATTAAATAAACAGAAAAATGTCATGCTTAAAATGATGAATGAAAAAAATGGTCTAAAATAAAGGTATTCTAAGTAAGTAACTTTTTGATGCTTATATGATAAATAAAAAATTTAAAACTCAGTTAGATGAAACGACGCTCATTTTTGATTTTCATTTCTTCAAACAGGGATGACAGGTTTTTCGACGCTTGACTTATTTCCTTGACATTTGAAATGTCATCACATTCCCGCTCACGATTTGGAGCAGCCCCGACTTTAAAGTCGAACAACGCGATCGCCGCCAGGGCCGGACTCGCTCCTCACAGTGCCGCCCATTTACCGGGCCGCCCTTGTTGTGCGCCCGTATCGAAATAAACGGCCGATAAATCAATCCAATCCCTCCCTGGCCTATAGCCCCCGCGCATAAATCTGGAAGAAGAAGTGTGGACGAGCTCAGGAGGTGTGAGGAAGGAGGCACAGGACCAAACTAAGTTATTTTACTCTATTATCTTTTTAAATATCTTTATCAAATAATTATTATACATGTGTAAATTAATGAACATATTATTATTTTACATAATAATGATACGTATTTCATACTAATTTTATTTTTACAAGTTTCAAGTCAGCAGACCCCCTGTAAGATGAACTGACGACATGTTAAAATAAAGCGGGATTAGTCTGATACAAAAGGTGGAGGATCAAATAGGATAATATCAAATAGGATCAAATAGGACAATATCGCAATAACTTCTTAGGTTTTCACGGCCACAATATCAGGTAACAACGCGCGCGCGGGACACTCAAGTATAAATAAATAAATTAGTTATAAATATTTATTTATTTACATTGTTTTTACATGGATCACGTAAGATAAGTTCTCTATTAGGAAACATCAGTTTTGACTAACTCGTGGCTTTTCTCAATCCTTCTCTTCTTAAAATATAACTAAGCTGCGATAGTACTTTGCAAGTGATCTAACCCATTTTTGAATGTTTTTTTTTTCAAATCGGCTTCTGTTTACCTTCTTTTAGTGTTATTAAGTATTTTAAATTTTACATATGTAGTAATTATAGTAAATTAAATTAATTTATTTGTAGAGCACACTATGTGCACCTGTGTTTTTTCGTATTAAAATAATAAAATTATTAGTTTTGTAAAACCACGAGTTTTAATTATTTATAAATCTACCGGTTTATCATCTCACCGTCTTTGGAACAAATTTATATCTTTTTTAAATTTTATTCCTAAAATTAATAAGGTTAAAAAATCAGGGATCATGCTGAATTATGCAAAGGTATTAAAATAAGTTTTTTTTTATTTATCACAATTCGCTTCTTGGTAGAGATACAGGAGAAGAAAATATGAAAAAGGTGACATGTGGTTAGGTTAGGTTACGTTAGATAAGGTGAGATTTAGTAAGGTTAAATACGGTTAGATAAGGATTTAGTAAAAACGATTTTTATAATTTGATTGGCTTTATAGACTATAAGAACGATCTCTCTTTAGCCTCACCATTTCCCACCATCTGGGGTATGCTCTCCTTGTGCACATTCGCCATGTCTGTCTGTCCTTCGTTGCATTCTCGGTCAAGTCCAGAGTTTTCAGATCCTTGTCTACAGTTGCAGTCCAAGTTGTTAATGAGAATGTTAATTTAAAAAAAAAAAAATTTGTCATAAATTCGCTTCTGATCAGTGGGTTGTATCAGGAGCAGAAAAGACTAAGGAGATGGTGGGGAGTTTAGGAGCCTTCCTCGTCCTACTGGAACCGCGAGACGGCCGAGACACTGAAAAACTTTGGCGACTTTTGAAGGAAGACTACCGGCGACACGCCCGCCTGATGGAGGTGTTTTGTCACGGTAAATAGAAAGAGTCAAAGAACAAGCGACTGCCGGGACTCGGCTCTTTTAAAAATATGTTTTGAAAAAAATGATCTTTTTCGACTTCTTTGTTTTTCGAACGTTATTATTTTGTTTCCGAACGAATCAAACTAAATAAAATATTTTTTCTCAAATTTATCACTCTCTATGCCAAGCTGTATATTTTATGACCGAGTATTTTGCTACCAATATCTATTATAATCATAGATTAAGTTAAGAGATTCAAAAGGAAATATAAATAATCGAAGAATTAGTGACTGCAGGGACTCGGCTTTTAAAAATATGTTTAAAAAAAAAAGTTCTTTGCGACTACTTTGTTTTTCGAACGTTTTTATTTTGTTTACGAACGAATCAAATGAAATAATACATCTTTCTTAAGATTGATCTCTCTCTCTGTGTGTAGTCGTATATTTCATGATTAACTATTTTTGTACCAATGTATTTTATAATTACGAGTTAAGTAAATATATAAAAAGGGGGTTAACTGTTTACATTGATGCTCAGTTTGAAAATAGTGAAGTTGAAAAAAAACGAATATTAGAAGAATGTATTCCTAAGTATTATATATATTTAACTACATAATTGATGTTTTTTAATGTTTGTTATGTTTCACATGTTTGCCCTAAATAATTTATACCATGTACCTCATTCATCAACTTCTTTTCTTACTTTAATATATGCGAACATTCTAGGAAATATAATTTGTATCTTGTAATTTATGATTTAACAAAATTAAGGTTATCATCTGACAATACTTGGTGAAACTGCATTATTATAATTTAAAATTAATTAAATTAAAAAGTTAACAAATTATAAATACTTAGTTTTGATTCACATTTATTTTAAACGATTACATGTTTCGGCCTCGCTGGAGACCATCTTCAATAATGATTAAATTAAAAACTGGCAGTGGCTTATATAGGTATGTATAAGTATTAGTTTCAACGTTAGTACAAACATATTTAGAGATTGTATATGTGTGCGGGTAAAACCATTGAAAAACGACATTATAAAATCAAGGGGTATGTGTTATCCAAATGTTTTAAGCCATTATATAATACTAAATTTTTGTGTTCAATTTTAAAAAAATCTTGTAATTCTATCTTTGATCTTCAGCGTAGACTACGCTTAGTCCATGGTATATTTAATTGATTTTACCATTTGATCTTAAAAAGCGGCTTGACCCGACCAGTCACACGTTGTAAGCATAATAAGAAATAACCCATCCAAGTTGCAGTCTTCGTCCAATGTTGCTTAATTTCGGTAATTTAAAAAGAATCACGATAATTATGTGCCATGGATATTAGACGTACGAATATAATAGAATCAAGTAGATCTTGAATTGCGACTATTTGTTTTATATATTTTAAAGAACTTATTTTAAAAGCATTTGAAAACTGTAATTTTCCATAAAAGGAGTCAAAATATCATATTACGTACTAAGTATAAGAATTTTACAGTGAAACAAAGTATTTTTAAGAAGTATGTTGTTAGCCGTCTCTTCATCTCTTACCTGTTAAGACTGCTTCACGTTACTTCATTCGTAATACTCTTAATGACCCATCAATCCGGGGTCTAATTGATTCTTAATGGGATGAGCATTTCTGGACCAGAAGCATGCCGATTCGGTGAATATCAGTCGCGGATTCAGAGAAATAAATAATGTATTACAGATAATACATTTTTCATAAACTCATTTCAAGCAAAAACACAAAAGAAAATCCCTCACACTGAATTTATTAAGTTATTAATTTATTCGAGTCATTAAAAATCATCCAACTAGATAAATACTATTCCATTAAATTTTTGTTATTTAGTTCATGTATCAAATTGTTATCAATTACTATGATATAAATATAGTTTAAGCATTACAAGGAGTGTTTTTTTTTAATTTGAAAACTTAGGTTGAAAATTTGACTCGGTCAAAAAGATTTAATATGCAATTTATTGGCAAAATGCCGGCGTAGTTTGGTTGAAATCCGCTGATTTTAGAATATTTTTGAAGAATTGAATTTTAAGCTGAGGCTGCTACTCAAAAAATGTAGTTGTAAAATATACTTAAAAATAGTATTGTATAACTGTATAATGGATTCTTTATAAAAACATGTCGTTAAAAATGATAATGTAAGAACTAATAATAACTTTCAAATTTATTTTTATATTATTTTTTTATATTTCTTTCATTTTATGATGTTTGTTGTAATGAATATGTGATAAAAAAGCATTTTTTACTAACCATAAAAATATCGTTTTAAATTTTAACTGGTGATATTGAAGGTTCAATACCACCCATTCACAAAATTCACTCTCTACCTTTAAGCAAACTGACAGACAATGCCAAATGAAAATAATATAAAAAATATGTATTATAAGAATTAACAGGGGATTTGTGCGCCTTAATTCACCACTGCTGAATGGAGTGTTGATTATTGGTTAATTCCCCGAGATCCCAGCAATCCCAGGAGACTTCAGTCAATCCTCGTTAGCTGCTCTGGGCCGGGATTCGATCCCGGATACTTCTCCCGATAGCATTGTTTTTCTGTAAGCGTTCTTCATTATCAAAATATACACCCCCGACTGAAAATCGAAAAGCTCTAAGCTCGAAAGCACCTTCACGAGACTTGAGACATTCTTACTTTCAGGTGAGATATTATATAAGCTTTTTGAGATTTGCAGAGAGCTTTCGACGCGCTTCAAATATTATCCAAGTAATCGAAGAAACTCGAGGCAGAAAGGTTTTGGAGAATTTTTTTTTCGACACATAAATACGTTTAACCTTAAGCATTTCTTTTTTGTTGAATTGTAATTTGTTTTGTAATTAACTGTAGCCCAATTAATCAGTAATGATGAATCGTTAACAAAACAGTTAATTGCAAAAATAAAGAAATAATATCATCAAATACAATTATTTATAAGGAAAAGGAAAAGAAGATGGAAAAGAAAATCAACAAAAAGACAATACGTCTTCTGAAAAAAATATATTATCATCTAACTATATAAAGACAATAAAAAATAATATTAATAAAATACGTTGTAAAGATGGTCTAAAAATTACAACGTTCTTGCCACATAATTCCTAGCCCCATATATAAAGGTTCTGAAAATATATAACAGTAAATTTTTAATAGTTTACGACTTTTCATAAAATGTGTTTGAATTTTTATGTCGTTTTTAAAAAAATAGCTTACAATTTTAATGCGGTGTTTTAAATGAAATAATCTATTCGTTTATCAAACAAAAATAATATCAAAAAATATTTTTTACATTTTTAAAAATATATTGTTAAACTTTACTAATGACTTAGTACAATTTCTATGTTGTTTTATTAATTCATGTGGTAAAATTTATTGAATCAGCTATTTCTTTTGCAAATATTCCTTGTTCTTGCGTTGGAAGATGAAAATCAATTTAATATGCAAGCCACGTTATGAATATAAGCTGAGAGATGTTAAACTCGTAGTTCATTATAACGTAGGAAGCAACTTTGTAATAACAGATACTATCTTTATACTAGTGAGGTAATTATAATAAGTTCATCACCAAAACTTAACAAATAGTATAAACTTAAATACTTTGTAAATATACTTTTGCTTGGTAAGGATAAAATAATCTTATACGGCTTTTAAATCAGTTTCTATTTTTATTTTTTTAAGTAAACACATAAAGGAGATTACCGACAGATGGTGATAGTAATTCTGAAGTCTCGTCTATGGAATTCTATGACGCTTATCATAGTGCATATGGCTAAGTGCTGCATGTGGAGTGTTGATTCGCCAACGTCATAGACTACAGCTCAAGATTCACGTATCATCCTTATTATTATAGGAATGGGTGGTCTTCACGAGACGACTTTCGTCTACCACCAGTTTAATTAATAGGCTATGATTGGCATTTTACGGGTGAGGGATCAAATTCACACCGACCGGGGGTATTTTAGATCTCAGAAATTGATTAAAAATATTTATTTTTAATCTACGTCGGGGATTGAACCCACGACCTTTGGGCTCTCAAATCAAACGCTTTGACCATTGAGCTATATCCACCGGAAAAACTGTTATTAACAAGTTTTAAGGATTCAGTCTAACTACACAATCTATATAAAATGTGATATCAGCTTGATATAGTCCTTGTAGACTGGTACCGAAAGCCTCGATATGCGATCTTTCGTCTCTTTTTGTTGGCTCGTCGGACATGTATGTGTTGCCATATTGTTTTTTTGACAAGTCCGGTCACTTGTGTGTCATTTGATCTGTAAATGACTTTTTGTCATCGGCGCCCCATAAGTTCTCTAGATCGCCACTTGCGGCGCTGGGTGTCACTGACCATGGGCGCTCGGTGGCCAGTAAACAGTTGTATGCCGACCGCAACCAAAAGCGAGTGTGATGGGTCTGGGGCCAGATGCAATCAAATTCCACCCTCGGCCAAAAGTTAGTCAAGTTTATCGAAAATATATCTGAAAAAGATTTTGTGTTGCTCATCTGCTACTCATCTGTCCACCAGGTGTCCTAATAACAACCCCGGTGACGTGAAGACGTTTCTATCCCCGAGAAGAAGGGATGTTAAATGCTTATGTCAATATAAATTAACACGCATTTCTTATTCTTCGTGGCACTATTCATAATCCCGTGATTCTTGAATACTTCAAACTCTACGTTCCTGATAATTACATCCGGGCGCGTGGTCATCCATTATTTAACATTCCATTCGGTAACTGTTGGGTTTCCTCAACCTTATTCAGTACTACCGCAATGATGCTTCTCAATGGACTTCCTGCCCACATCGATCCCTTCCAACTATCGTATCCCAAGTTTGTCGAGGTCATTAATCTTCTTGATCTGTAAAAATGTCTTTTGTATCCGATTTTTATTACTATAATTTTTTTTTTTTACTTATTTTATTATTTTTATTATTTGTACAACTTATTTCATTGTTTTTTCCTTTGTTGTATTTTATTTCCCATAGACGTCTTGTAATTATTATTTTTATATTTGATATGTCTAATTTAATTTTGTGTCTATGAATGTATATTGTTTTTTATAAATTGGAACCTGTCTTCCGTTAATAAATAAATAAATAAATAAAATGTAATTTCGAATAAAAACATTCAAAGCCATTATAAAAAGTTTAGAAGTTAAAAGTATTTATCATAACCATTTATAGTTGTTTTTATGTAAGTGCTCGTATAAAAATTCATTGTATCTTTGTTTTATTGCAGTAAATTTTCACTGAGTGTAAAACGCTTATATCACAAAACGCAAAAAAAAAACAATAAAAATAAACTCACATGATCTTAATATTAAAATCCGCTAAGCATTTCACTTTCGCATAGAAATCGTTTCATCGGGACTCGCTTAAGCGGGTTTTGTTTGCTTTTTCTATTGTTTCGCGAGAAAGAAAATATTCGCATTATCTGAAAGTGTATTATCCAGAATTTTCAATACAATACAATCATTTCAGTAGACTCTTTGCAACTGCCACGATAACATCTTTCTCTCCCTCTAAATGAAACTCTCTATTCGAGGCGATCGGGGATAACGGTGACGTACATTGTTTTTCAGCGATCCAGCCTGAAAAAAATATATCATTTTGCTTTCAGGGCATTGTTGCTCCAAGTCTGTGTGAGACATTAAATATCATCAACAATACATAAATGGGATAGAGTTCACCTCTAATCGTTTTCTTGTAGAACTTTAACACATAAGTTACGGAAAAAAATATATCCATTTATATTTATTTATTTATTTTAATAAAAATTAAGAAATAAATCTAACCAATTAATTTTTTAGTGATTGGAAATGTTTTACAATTTGAATGGTTAAAAACTGAAAAATTAGCATATTTATTTCCACTTTATCTGATTTTTCTCGAAACGCACAACAGATACGAGGAGGCAAACTTGAAAATCGGATTCAGTACCCCAAAAAACATAAAGATCGACATCCAAAATATCTTAAATTTTTTTTTCCGTTTGAAACCACCAAGTACTCAGACAAAGTTACTGACGTTGAAAAATCGACACTCTACATGCAGCGCTTAGTCATTCTAAATATAATCGTGTCGGAAACAACTGGATCAGATCCTGTCTAACCAGAAGTGGGTGACGTCGATGGAATTATTCCCGGCCATTATCAGGTCTTCCTAAGTGCAGTTACTCGGACACAGCGCACACTCTAGAAGGTGTGACAGGGTCTGCTCCACGCTGCAATCACATTCAGTCGGTCCGCTGTAAAACTGCCAGGCTTTCATTTGTGTCGTCGTTCAGCATACTCCGGTCCGAAGTCTGTAAAGGGACCTCCATATATTCCACCCCTGATCGTGTCCAGGGGCTAGGTCCTCTGTTGGGGCAATCCAAGTATTCCCCTCAGTTGCGCTTCTCCATATGTTCAGCCACTGTAGGAAACTTCATTCTCAATAGATACAATTGTGTAACTCAACAATGAAATGTATCAATCACCGTCTTTTAGTATGTTTCCGTTTGTAATTACATAATGAAGTCATTCGTAAGCATTTTTTATAGATAATAGTATAACAACCACCGTTACAAGTTATAATACTTTTTGAAGTGGTTGTTGAAAAATTATTGATATTTTGTATTGATCCTGTAAATAAAGTGTTAAGTATGTAATAAAGAAATTAGAGGTCAACAGAGGTGAGGACAGTTGTATAAATTATAAGTGATAGTTTTCTCCTGTTGATGTTTTTCCACGTTAGTACTGAAGGATAAACATTTATATTCCATTGTCATGATTTGTTTACGCGCCTTCAGTAAATGGGAGATAATTTTTTTTCTGAAACGTATTTTGAAAACAATGACGTGAATATTGTTACTAATGTGAAAAAAAAAATTGCAAAACGTTAATCGTATAGTTCAGTTTATCACAAATATTATTCCCACGGGAACTTCAGCACGTTGTCTGCACTATTGACAGTTTTTCCTAGAAAATCGTAACCAAACAGTAGCAAAAATTAATCATATTTGTGTGTGTATGGCATATAAATCATCTTATGTGAATTATATTTGTATTGTGCTACCCCTTTCTTTGCCTCGCCATTTCCCATCATATGGGGTCGACTCTCCTTGTGCACATTTGCATTGTCTGCCTGTCCTGCGCTGAATTTTCGGTCAAGCCCATAGTTTTCAGATCCTTGTCTACAGTTGCAGTTCAGGTTGCCTGTGGTCTACCAGATCTTCTTCTCAGTGTGGGTATATTGAGGGATTTCTTCACCATGTGGTCCGTATCTCTTCGTGTCACAAGCCCATACAAACTTAGGCGGTATTTATTTTTTCAGGTATGTGATGACAGTTTGTAACGTTTCCCACATAAACCTAACAAAACTTGGATGGGCGACTGTATTCTGCTTACTGCGTGTCCTTGGTTGCGTTAAGTTACTTTTTACGATTTACTTCGGCAGCGTCGGGCTAGTTATTATATTTTCAAAGGAATAACGATTAAAAAATCACCGTAAATATGTCACGGATACTACAGTTTCTATATCACAAGCTTCTGGGATTTTCTTCTGGAGGTTTTTAGGAAGCATATATGTTCCCAAGCAGAGCTTTATGTGCTTTCATGTATCGGATAAGGTATGAACAACGCCACTGACAGAACTGTGTGAAAAACGTATATTATTATACACCACAATGTTTTCTTTAAATTATAAGTATTAAATAATACATTTATTCCATAAGAAATCGCGAAGCCAAAATTTATAAATATAATAACGAAAAGCATGAAAATTTTTTTTAAGACGATTAGGAATCGAAACGATAGGAACGAAAAATAACTTTTGCGAATTTTCGAGTGGTCATATCAATTTAATATCTGCCCAAGCAGGACAGGACGAGCAAACATCTGACAGAATAAGTACAGAGTCATGCAATAAAATTACAATGGTCCCAAGCCAGACGAAAAAAGAAGTCGATAAGCCTCGGCCGTTATCGAATAATGTGGTCCAAAAAAAGGGATGCTGCAGATTGTCCTAAAGTTTATTAGACGGACCCGATAAAGAACTTGAAGATACGCGAGGAATATGAAAGGACACGGTGAAACTCACCCTCTCTCTCTCTATGTATCCTCCTTTCGAAAGAATATTTTTGTCTGCATATTTTTTACAAGATTTTTTAGATTAAAATTTATGGTCGCTCTCAAGAAAAAAGGTTGGCGGGCTATGCTGAATTTTGAGATGCGAGCTTGTTGATAAAAAAATGTCTTAGCGTGGTTGTTTTCACAGTCACATTTTTGATTGCCGAAAAGTACCAATACTAATCTGATTATTATTACGAGTATTTATATTTTTATTAATTAAAGGGTCATAACTCATTATTATAATTAAATTGCTTAAATATTTCTATTTTTTTCCCAGGCGGACTTTCGGTTGCAGAGATGTCTTAAGACGACGGTTGGACAATGATAACTGACAAAACTGAGTGGTGGAAATTTGTGGTGACTATATGTTACATATATGAAACGTATAGCCGAAGGAAAAAATAACTGAACAGAATATATATATAAGTATGTAAATTGATGACACAATAAAGAATAATACAATTCACAGGTACTGGAGACGTAGAAAGATCGTCTCTTAAATAAGACTTCTTAAAAGGAGAGATTTATTAGGGATATCCTGTAAACAGCGGTATATTTCAAATATCGTTTGCCGAAAATATATATTTTAAGTTCCGTATAATAATAAAACAGCAGCCCGGGATAGCGATTGTACAATACTTTTATACAATAATTTACGAATAGTTAATTATAGGACGTGCCAAAATAGATCCTGAAATGCTGTATTGACATAATTTTTTGTTCTTTCATATTTACTTCGCTGAATGACAAATCGTTGTTCTTACTGTGGGGATATGCGGAATAATACATTTGCCTCATGTCAAACACTACAATTATTTTTACTCGACATTAATATAAAAAATTGAAAAGGCGCAATTAGAAAAAAACTAACCAAGTTAAGTCGCCCTCAGCGCCCTTAACCCACTCGGCGCCCCTGGCGTTTGACCCACCTCGCCACCCTCTAAGCCGGCACTGCACTGTTTTCGTACTTATATAAAATATAATATATAATAATTATAATATTATTGTTCTGAAGTAATTGCGCTTCTTGTAAAGTTGGATTTTGTACCAGATTGTAACATCACTGTATTCCTGAATGGATTGCGCTTTTTCAGCAAACAGTAGCCTTACATAGCTGTACGGTACTCCTGAAAACAGGTCCCCTGCTTCCGATATATTTTGTAAAGCGCCTCCTCCTAGAAGAACAGAGTGCAGGGGACTTGTTCTTTTCTCTACAACGATCAAAGCTAAAAGGTACATAAATATTTCCGTTACATACAAAAGTTGCTCGAAGAAAAGTGCCGCTGAGAATTTTCAGAGCATCTTCGAAAATAAGATTCCGCGTTATACATATTGGAATTCTTCAACTGATCTCTTTAAATTGCTTTGTTTTTTTATTTGGCGAAATTGTTGCCAGTAACTTTGTTCCAGTTTTTTTTATTAAAGCAAAGATAATCTTTGTCATATAAAAATAATATTATTTTCGTTTTGCTTTAAAATTTGTATTACAAATACTGCTGAAATTCGCCATATCTAGTCTATAATACTTTGCAAGCGATAAACAAAATCGTAGGAAATATGTGTGCTCAAATTTCAAATAAATCAGCCTGATTTTGATGGAATATTACTCGCAGGTGGATCTTTGGGTACAGAAATATCTCGGGACTGTTCATGGATAATATTTTGAATTTGTTAATTTTTTAATTTAAATTAATTTAAAATTATAATAAAACCTTGTTAAGTTTAATATACGGCCTGGCAGTTTTACAGCGGACCGACTGAATGTTACTGCGGCGTGGAGCAGACCTTGTCCCACCTTCTGGAGTGTGCGCTGTGTCCGAGTATCTGCACCCAGGAAGAACTGATGATGGCCGGGAGTAACGCCATCGACGTTGCCCACTTCTGGGAAGACAGGATCTGACCCTGTTGCTTCCGTCACGATTATATATATCACTAAACATCGGTCTAATTACTAATTTTCTAAGTAGGGACATCTCTAGATGTAAAAATATACGGGTAATAAATAAAAAATATTTCAATTAATCACGATAATAATAAACAAAAATGACTAGGAAGTATAAATTTGATTAAGTAATTTGATAAAGTAGAAAGACTGGGATTATTTTCTAAAATAGATTAATAACTTAATAAAATTATGAAATCTTATCAAAATCTCCCGAGATCGCCGTGAAGTATTACGGGCTTAATACTTTATTAGTAAAATGGTAAATAAATCATTCGAGCCAAACTGCGTTGTAATTTTGTAATCTTGGGAATACACAGATACAGGGCTTAGACAAAATAAATTTGCCTTCAAATATGTTAAATAAAGAACACAAAATAATAATTTATGAACTTTAAAAAAAAAACAGCGTTTGCAACGGTTTTTCAGGTCGGTGAGATTCCGGAGAACTGAAAATACTTAAAAAATAATTTACTTAATGCTTGTTAGTCTATTTATTTAATAATTTACACGTGCGTTAACATTATTAAATAGACTACGTCTAAATGTACCAAAGAGTATTGCTAGGGGCAGGATTAGATAGCATGTCCGTTTTGTCTGTTGGATGAATTTACTAAGTGACTGTATGAATTTACTGAGCCTATAAAGAGGCAAGTAGAGTAGAATATTATGATTATCATTTTAAAATTAATTTTAATTAAAAAATTAATAAATTAAAAATATTTAGTTTTGATTCACAATTTATTTTAACTGTGAATCAAAATTAAATATTTTTTATTTATTAATTTTGTAATTAAAATTAATTCTAAAATTATAATTATGCAGTTTCACCAAGTATTGTCAGTTGATAACCTTAATATTATAGAATATTATGAAAAATTGAGAAAAAAAAAACCGAATAGGGTTTTTTTATGTATGCATACAGGAGTTTATGTATAGAGGAGAATACCGACAGATGGTGGTAATGATGCTGAAGTCTCATCTGTGGATTCTATGGCACTTATAAAGTTACATATGGTTAAGCACTGTATGTGGAGTGTTGATCCGCAAACGTCATAGACTGCAGTCTGACATTCACGCATCATCCTTATTATTATTACAAGAATTCACAATGAATGGGCGGTGTTCACGGGACGATTTTCGTATACAGCCAATTTTGATTAATACGCTACGACTGGCATTTTCTTTGGAGAGGTATCAAATTTACACCAGCCGGGAATATTTTAGAGCTCTGAAATCAATTTGAAAATCACTTTTTTTAAATCTCCATTGGAGATGGGGACTTTTGGCTTGCCAAACAAACTTTGTAACTACTGAGATATATTCGCTGGCTGGTTATATGAAATAAAAAGTACGCCCATGAATTAGCAAGATTTTGTTTAGCCCTACAGTACATGAAGGGTAAGCAGCGTTCCCCGGTGTTTTGTTTCTAGTTCGAGATATGAGAATGGCCGTTTTAAATTTCTCTTTAATTTCTTCTGTGAAGTCTCCGCGCGCGATAAACTTGTAAAGAAAATTTAATCACAATCGCCACGGGAATAAAATGTTTGGCGAAACTCGGGGGCCGATATAGCTCCTCAATTAGAGTTTGATTGTTTCGAAAGTGATTATTGTTTAAAATTATATTTTCAAATTGATAAAGTTCGGCGACGCCCGCGAAAATGAGCGAAAATTAGTCGCGCGAAACTTTTTCGGGACACAAAGCACAAGTACAAATATTATATAATAATAAGATGTACATTATCAAAAAAAGCGTTTTTTTTTTCATTTTTCGTGAAAGTTCTCTGAAAAATGCGCAGGGTTATTTAAACTTCTTGTAATTTTGTACGCTCATATTATATATTCAAAAATGCTTGCTATTAACGACAAAAGTTTCGCAGATGTACTTCTTTTACACTAAGTCTTTGAAAGCAGGTAGAAACGTGTATATGAGATGTATTATTTTTGGGTATTACGAGTTTCAAAAAGAATGGCCGGATATTAAATATTTACTATTATGTCTTATACATAGTGTTACCTTTTGTTATTTTTTCACTTATATTTGTATAACACTGCCATGTTTTCATATATTCTTTAGTTGCACACCGTATTTTGCTGCTAAATAAAAAAAACTTACTTAACCCTTTCGCATCGGTTGTCGATATATGCCGTTCAAGATTCTCCTACCGTTGACATGGGGAGCCGTGATATATCGTTTTGCTACTTTCAATACTCATTGTGACATCTACGGTAGGAACTTCGAACTGCAGTCATTCCCTTTTCGACCTACGGAATCTGTAAAGCATGTAAAAAAATATCGTAAGGTTTCGTCACAGGAGCGATTTTTCTGTAAGCCACGTGTGTCAATGCCACCACATGTATGGAGTTACATAATGAACGTTTGTTAAATATAATAGTTTTAAATGCATCATCTGATAGCTTAAGGATACAACACCCAATGTGATATGTGAAAATTGGTCAGATAAGTACATTTATGCTTCAAATACTAGTTTAAAGCAAAAAATGGTTTGAAAAATTCACGCCGTATTGAAAGTATAATTTATATTTCACCGAGTTGTAACGAAAGGGTTAACAACAAAGTGACTCTTTTATAATAAATATTTAATTTATCCAAAAGACATTAGAAATAAATTTAAACATAAACAAAAATGTAACAAATCACGACTTTATTGTATTTAACATTTGAAAGAAACTCTCATAAATAATCTAGAAATAATTAAATTACATAAATCTTACTGGGTTCAAAAGTATAATTCTTAGTCTTTTATATTTATTTACTAGCTGAGGTAAATGATCATAACGAATTTTTGATATAAAATTATGTGAGATTTCACAATCCTTATCTTGTCTCAAGTCATTTCTACACGTTTAGGACGGGAGCTATAGTACTTACTAATAATGAAGGCTATGGTTTCTTCCTCATATTTGAGTATTTGACAATCAGATCTTTAAAATTAATTTGCTGTAACACACTCAAGACTTAGACTATTTGGTTCAAATGGCGACTCAGGTAAAACCAAGCTCATGATAACAAGAAGATCGTGATTAGACAGTCCAATGATTCGATGGCATTAGGGTGCATTTACATCAAATTAATTTTCGAACATCACATATCTTCGAATTTGCTTGATGTATAAGGTGAATCCACAATCTAATGTTCTTATAACCTAAGCTGCACCTTTTGACGATTTTAGTGTAAACACAGATTTGACAGATTAAAGCAAAACTTTTTACACCACATAAACATTTTTGCGAGTGCTAAAAGCACAATAAAAGATGTTCTAGATACATAGAAACATCAGTCAATGAACGAGAGCTCTATTTTTTTATTGGTTATATGTACACACTGTTGCAGTCATATCTTATTGCAGAGAAATTATTTTAATATGAGAGAATCGCGATATATTATGGTGTAAGACAAAATCCACCAAAATACGTGGCTTTTCACGAAAGAGAAAAAATGTTCGCGTCTTATCGTACCCATCAACAGTTACAAGTGTTAATTGTTCAGAGATGTATTGAACCATTCCTTCACTGTAGATGATAAATTATTCTCCGAAATTCGTGCTGATACATTTCATTTGTCATACATCAGTCTATAGTGGAAGGAAAGCGCGTATTCCAGTATTTCTTCTCACTTATTCACCAGGGCTGCGAGAGCTGATGATGCCGATACAAACACTTTCCCGCGCTGAGAAGGATAAAT
Source organism: Glossosoma conforme (assembly GCA_022606575.1). Lineage (NCBI taxonomy): Eukaryota > Metazoa > Arthropoda > Insecta > Trichoptera > Glossosomatidae > Glossosoma > Glossosoma conforme. Next base: position 342,624 of record JAGTXR010000168.1, read on the forward strand.
TATTCATTCCGCTCGCAGATTGCAGTGGGAACTGCGAAACCCACGCCGCGAAACAACGACCGATTCAGAATCAGATTCAGAAATCAACAACTTTTTGACAACCCTGTCAACTTATGACACAGAAGCAAAAGCATTTTAATCAGTTTGAAAATTAAAGTTAGACGTATTTCATTTAATCACTGTTTTTTTTTGCTTTAACGAATACGGATATATCAGGTTGTAATATAATATTAAATAACCACAAACGTAAACATCCTAAGACTAAAGTTAATCAACATTAAAAATAAATAGCACAGTTACCTGGAATGGTACAAACTTCCATGATTGACGTGATCGGTCGTTTAGGAACAAAAATCAAGGCTTTAAGAGCTTTGTGTTAAGGACCCGATATCTTTAAAGGTGCCGTTTGAAAGAAATATCCAAATAAATTTCAGGTACAAAAATCTCTCCTCCGAGTTACTGTATTTGCTTACAAAATAAAAAGTAAAAAAAAATATGTTTGTTATAAAATAAATATATTAGTAATTGAAATACCACGGGCTGGGTGTTGCCAATCACTGTACTACTATATCCACAACTGAGGTGTTTATTGTTTGCCGCTGTATCAGAAAGTGATTAATATACGACCTGGCAACGACTGCGTAAAAGCAAATGTATATAAACCACAACGAGAAATTGTTTTAGTAGTGGATTAATTCTGCAGCACTATAGAGAAAAGGGTATTTTGATACTGAAAAGTTAAAAATGCTTGTTGTCTCGTAGGAAGTAAAACTCGAGGTGTTTTAAAATATATTTTATGAATTATAATTTGTATTTCTTACTTAAAACCTACCTTGTTTGCGTGTTTCCTGTGACCTTATAAATCTTATTATGTAACTTAAACCATGTATTCATGACAAAATAATTATTTAATTAAGCTCATCAATGCGCGACTTATGACGCAAAGACGTGGAATCTGATAGCAAATCTTACCCATAAAATAAGGTTCACCCAGCGTGCTATGGAGAAAATCTATGCGCGGAGTGTCACTAAGAGATAGAATCCGAATCGAGGAGATCCGTAGAAGAACTCAATTAATGGAGGCTACCCAACGAATAGGCGCACTCAAGTGACAATGGGCAGGACATATCTGTCGAAGAGACGACGGTCGATGGGGAAGAAAAGTATTGGAGTGACGCCCAAAAAGTGGCAAACGAAGTGTTGTCTGACCCCCTGCAATACTCACAAACGACAGTGCCTCGGTAATATGAGTAAAAATAATAAATTGTATATATAATAAAATGATGAGCATTTTTTACGTTTACAAAAAAATATACAAAAACTAAAATGTAATTGAACAACTGATATAAATACAAGTTAAAAAAATACTGTTTTAAATAACATTTTACTTAGTAATTAATTTGAGAATAAAAAACGCAATAATAAAACGCGAGAATCCGAACTATAGTATGTCTTATTTATATCTCTTTAAATTGAGAAATGAAGATGTCATATTTACTCTTAGAAGGCAGTAACTTTGTGGTTTGTCATATTTAAAGAATAAAACAAGTATAACTTTGAATGAAACCACTGTGCTTAAATTACTCATCAGTCTATCGGCTTGGAAAGCGGTCTATTGATTATAAGTAGATGAACTGATGTCCAAAAATAGTGGTCAATAATACACCATAATCAATCAGTTGAAGATAGAGGCTTTAAAGACATTCGAACAAGTACTTGTATTACTTAATATGAATATAAGTATTTGTATTAATGGGTAGTGGAAGATTTTACTTATTTCAAGTATATATATATATGTCTAAAAATTATATTTATATTGAAGTAGTATGAGCTTTTATTAACCTGTTTTTAAACATTATAAGCAAACTTTTCGTTGAAATATTTATTCATAGAAGTATATTTAAGGTAGCCACCAAACAGTAAACAAATTACGGGGCGTAAAGCTTTTTTGAAATGAAGTTAATGGAAACTAATAAATGAGAATTCATTCACTGTAGGAAAACGGCTTCCGTCGCTTTATTTGAAGAACCTCAGAGTCGGAAAAGGGGGAGAGCTTTCGAGTGGTTAGAAACAAGCCTTTAGCGAGTTGATTGGTCCGTGGACCTGAGCTTTTGAAGGCTGCAGCGGTCCCGAAAGCTGCGCGCTTGGCTTCTTAATGGAAATGACCGACGTAACTCGCGGTCTGTGAAGCGAGCGGGCGTGGTCCTTCGAGGCGTTCCCTTAAAAAATACTTTTTTGTATAAACGCATTCAGGAGAATACAGCAAGACGGTGAAACGGTAAAGAAGACTCGTATTCAGATCAGATGACGTTTACTATTTCAGATAATTCTCGTATATAACTTTTATTTTATTTCATGGAATACTCGTATATTTCAATATTCTCATAGTTTACAGATATTTGAAGATTATTTTTAACAATTTCTGTAGATTCGTATGTGTATGTCAATTTGATATTCGACAATTGTAATAATATATACATAATCTTGTTGAGTCTGCCACGATACTGCAGTGCCTCAGGCATGTTGACAGAGGAGAGAGAGGATGGCTTTTATGCCATAATAAGGAAGCGTTGCGCGTCTCTGTGGGCGCGCGTTCGCGGCAGTCCCAACGCAATGGTCGCTTTGTGGGCGGATAGGTGGGACTTACGGTTGGAGGGGAAATGGATGCGTCTTCACGTGGCCATCCAGAGGGGATCCGGTGCTCCACTCACTGAGTAGTACAATAATAATAATGTGGTGTATGTGTACATGCCGATTTATATTTTTAATTGTATTTATATTTTCTTTCTTTGCTGTTTAATTTAAATTTTACTATATTTACTTGTAATTATTGTAAAATGTATTGCTAAATAATTATTTTTTATTATTATTATAATAATATTATAATCTTCTTGAAAAGTACTATTAGAGTATCATACTTGATCCCGCCAGTACATGCTTAAGATACCTGGAATAATATCAAACACGATTGATTTACATGTATGTTGACAAAGATTGAATGGGTTTTGCAGCCTCTTTTTTAACGACACATACAGGCTATCGAATGCTTTACTAGAATCAGTGTGTCCTTAGACACTCAATCTAGATTTCTTAAGCATATTAAGTATGATATGCATATAAACATTACTTGTGAAGTTCTCAGTGAGTGCAAAATCCCCATTTTCACTTCAGTTTGTAATACTCGCTTATGCGAGGCTTAACAAGGTATTTTATTAATATTCACGATAGTTCTTTAAGTAAAGGTTAAAAATTAAAATATAATAGATTATTTTTGACACAAAAATAGGCATTTTAAAGTTTTTTTAAACTTTTATTGTTGGATATGATGTTGGATTTAACATATGGATCAAAAATATATGTACGACTTGAAGGGTTAAAAAAAAGTTCTACTTTGATGTAAAAATAACACCGAATACGACGATAAACATGTAAGGCGAATTAAAAAATAATTTATTAATAATAAAGCAGTGTTGTTTCAAATGTAGCTCTTTGAAGTACCTATAGCAGAAAAATAATAATAAAAAATACATATTTGTAAGGGTTAGAACAAGAGACCGTTTGCATTACCATCAAACGTTTTAACCACACGACTATTCTTAAATTTCGTCGTAAAGAATTTTAAAGTTCGGAGCGCAAGACGTTCACGTAAAATCAGGCCTATGTTTTTTCAAGCGGGCTTCTGAAATAAAGCGGTTTTTTTTTTAAGACAATTTACTTATACAATGCCCTTTTTTAAAACAAAACAACAAACATGCCCGACGTAAGTTCGCGTACCAACGAGTTTGGCAATATAGTTTTATTAAGACATTGTTCAGATATACTTTGCGTTATCAAAGCATTAGAGGTTGATTTGTGAGTTGTATTTTAACTCGTATTTTTTAAATGGCAAAGAATGGTGTATATATAATATAACAAATGCAGGCGTATAACGAGCTTTGAAAATATAGAATTTTAGAGATAAGTGAGTTAAATTTAAGCAGACAGGGTAGCCTTCTATCCTATGGTCACTTAGGTCAGTTAAACGATGAAAATGTAACAATAGCGTACAGGGATGCAAAAGTGGTATGAGACGAGGTGAATGAAGAACATGACCAATTTTATGACGGGATATAGAGACTTAGATGGGTCGAGGCTATTAAAGAATCGAGATATATATGTAAATGATGCTGAAATTGTCACTTCGATTATAAAAAAATTATAAATTTTAATGATATTATTTTATAATCTAAAAAAAAAAATATGTTATTATGTAAAAAATGTAAAAAAATAATAATGTAAATTATACAACACTTAAATCAAAAGATGAATCCCACGCCACACACAAGATCTACCTTTAAATGGCGTGGAAAGCGAATTTCCAAAAATAAAAAATAAATTAAAAAAAAATGAATGTAATACTATCAAAAAAATCTTAAATGTATCCTATTATATTTGATTAAATAAAAAAATTAAAAAACATTTCATAAGAAGTAATAACATTTATTTATAATATTTTTTTGGTGGATTTTTGAAATTTATTTCAAGATATTGACGATTAATACAAATATTTAATAATAGATACATACACCCAAATCACAGCAATCATTACCATTAGAGAATTTCTTATTTAAAGTGAATTAAATGCCAAACTAGTAAAGGTTCATCAAAAATACTTGTTAATAACCTGCTGTGTTATGCCCGTGTAGGATAAATAAAAAGTTATACTCATTCAGTTTATGGCTTAGAAGTGACCCAGAGACCACTTAATAAATATATTGTTGGTAAAAAATATTATTTCTCGTGCATAAAGTTTATTGATTCAATAAAAATACAATTCACAACAAATTCCATCTATAAAATAATGCGTATTAATAATACAAAACGTGTTAATTTCTCGATTCAGTGAATAAAGTATGTGGCTGCGGGTCCACGCTAAGTACACACTGAACATTGGGCTTGCAGTCGATTCATTGTTCGAATCCGAGCGTCCACCGTTTATTTTTTTCTCCAATATATTGAAGAAAGAAATGTCATATAAGATGATATTTACTGTAAATTTAGTTTTTTAAGCTATGGGAATATATGTACTTATTTCATTTGCAAAAGGATTCGCGCCATTCAGAAATTCGAGTGTGTTTATTACGTACGCTATTATATACATTATTATATAAAAGGCTTCGTTAATATATTGTTACAACTTACAAGTTTAAAAAGTTAATCAGCGCTGTTCATTTTGCTGTCGAGTTTGTCACATACTTAGCGTATTAATTTACAGTGATTGAAGGGTATAAGAAAAAGTTACGTAATTAAAAAGTTCTCGGAAAAGTTTCAACTCTCCGGAGTATTTGCTAATTGATGTATTTGTTAGGCTTCTTTAAATTTTGCGTAAATAGTAAAGCTTCCTACAGATATTGTTTTGCTTCATATAATACAAATAAATGAGATTGAATAACTACGGGTAATATTAAATACTTTTATAACTTTTAATATCGATACCTTTCTTACCTTGACTTTCAATTTGAAAAGAAAACCTTGTTGAAACTGATATTCTGATAAACTACAGTGAGAATTGTTAAATCACGAGTAGAAATATTAAATGAATGTGATAAATGCGCAATAATGCGATTTTAAATGAACTTTAAATTACAATAAAATTTCCTTTACACATTCATATAATAATTTATACGTATTCCAAATTTCAATCCTTATACTCGTATCTTGATTTTATATATTTTTATTTTTCGTATTCGCTCCATTGGAGCATATGGACACCTCAAATTATCATTTTACAGTTCTGTAAGCTCAGGTTGTCTATGTCTTGTCCCAGAACGACTGGTATACCCGGAGGTCCTCATTGCATCATAGATGAATCCCGGAAGCCTCCAGGGCAAGAGCCCGCGAACTTGTATAGATTGCGGCTGTAGTACCAGATAAATAAGTGGATGTTTAATAATCAGCATTTTTAAGAAGATCGGATGATCAGAGCGACGTTCTCGAGGCCTGGATAATTTTATTTAGTCCTTGAGGGATGGCTCAACCATATCGGCAGCATTAATAGGGCTTCGATTTGTTTTTTTTTTAATGAACCGACAGTGTCTGAATGACGAACAAACGCTTTAACCACTGGTCGATGCCTCCCGGCAAATCGTTTTAATTCGTTAATAATAATCAAATCATTTTGGTTTTATAATTTAATCTCTAATGTGATTGGTTTCTCGTTTACAAATGACTTCGCAATAACCGTAGTGTGAACTTACGTTCATTGTCACGTATTGAAGAAATGACTATTAAATATAATCATCATTCCATATTAGCTCCTCTAATGCAGTGTATGGTCGTCGCAAGCTGCCATCATAAAGCAGGATCAGCAGCCATTAACGTCTCTTCATCCTATGTCAGCTCTTCGTTCCGAATTTTCACTGAGTACATTCTATGTATAGTGTATATAAGGCTGCCTTGTTGGCTCTCACCCCGTCGTGCCTAACACAGTCAAAACACTGTACCCCCAGTATTGTATGCAATGGGGGAAATGCTTTAAATGTCTCAATCTGGTTTTAAAACGCTTTATACAGCTGCATTGGTATTTGGTGAGTTGCCAAAATGAACAGCCGTATAGAAGAATCTTTTTGTTAAGTCACCGAACTTAAGCAACAATGGGCGCCTACCAAAACTTGGATGAGTCACTGCCTGTTGCTAACCGCATATCGCTGGTCAGGTTTAGCCACTTTTTAAGACAAAATGGCCCATACTTCGAGAGAGTCGCTTAATTATTCAATCTCCTTAAAAAAATCATTTAAAAAATATGTAAAAAGATGTGTCAAATATTACAGTTTTTTTAAGCATTCAAGCATTCGCCCTCAAGGTTGTTGGGAATCATTTATGTTTTCAGGTGAATCTTTAAATGGACATAGCAGCTGAAATATCTGAATGGCAGCAATTGATGATGATCATATGTTCTGGATAACGCATATGGGAAGAAAGAAAAAAGGATAGTGAAAATAAAGTGTCATAAGAGATACGTATTCATTATCGTTGGTTTTCGTTAAAAACCCTTTCTCTAGTTTATGAATAAAATAAATAAATAAAAACTGCACTGCATTAATTGACGTCATCATCATCATCAGCCTGTATCCGTCCACTGTTGAACGCGAGTCTCCATCCTCTTCGATCCTCTACCTTCCGCATCCAGGTCACTTCCGCTATTTTTCTTATGTCGTAAATCCATCTTGCAGACGGTCGATTAATGCTTCGTTTGCCAGATCTTGAGCGCAATTCCAATACTTTTCTTCCCAATCGACCGTAATCTCTTCGGCAGATATGTCCTACCCATTGCCACTTGAGTGTGCATATTTATTGGGAAGAATCCACTACTTGAGTTCTTCTGCGTATTTCCTCGATTCAGATACAATCTTTTAGCGAGATTTCGAGCATGAATCTCTCCATAGCACGCTGGGTGACCTTTATTTTATGGTTAAGACTTGCTCTTAGATTTCACATCTCTGCGCCATAAGTTAATACATGGAGGATGCATTGGTTTAACGCCTTAGTTTTAAGACATTGTGGGATTTTCGCTTTAAAAATTTAAGTTGACGTAGGTGATGATAAAAACAAGAATTACATTTTACACAATAATGTCTTGATTCGTGTGCAATGTAGTGCAAACGATTTTGGCATTGCAGAAGTTACAGCGAAGACTGCAGTGGGACGCATTCGGACGGACCGATGTGATGCCAGAATGCCTTCAAATGAAGCGAAGACTCGAAACGAGAGGAAAAAGAAAAGAGCAAAGAGAAGCCCAGACCAGCTTAGCAGTAAGTAACCGGCGGGCGGTTACAAACATTGCCGGGGGGCGGGACGAGAGATATAAGAGCAAGACTTCCACGCGGAGAGTTCCAAGATCGAGACTACTTTATAGTGAATTAATTTTTTAATTTTTATTAGAATATTATTTTATTATTTCAATATTCTAATCTACTTTTATAGATCATTGACTATATTACAATATTATTATTACTTAAATATACATATACTAAACATAAAATTATTTTTTCAACGCGTCAATCCAAGCACAAAAATAACGGCAGAAGCGGGATGCGAACCGCGGACCTTGGAAACCAACTATGCCCAGGTATTCATACTTTATAGTGCATTATCAAAAATTTGTAGATTTTTCTTCTTCTTCTTCACGTATCCATTCCATATGTGCAACATTTAGCCACTACAAATTGCAGCCACTCATTTCATATAGTTATTTCTGAGTTTATTTTAAGTTTTTTCGTCAAAGTCCATGTCTTGTTTTAAGATTTATCTGCTCATGAAGATCCTCGTGGCTTGGTTCATTGGTTATAAAAAAAGACTTAACTTTATGATACGCCGCAAGCAATATATGAAAATCCATTCAACTTTTGGTCGGCGCGCAATGTTGCTGAAGTTCTCTGGAAATGCTGCATGCGGAAAATATGTGTTGTGTTAGTACAATATGTGGATTTGGAAGATTGCAAGTGATTTTTGATGTCTTCTCAAGAGATCCAGATTTTATGATTAAGGAAATAAGAAATGAGTTTTTGAAAACTATTTGATATTTAACTACTGATGTGCCGTTGAGATAACATTGGATGTTAGTTATTAATATTAAATAACAATTCAGTTTTATATATCTTTTTCTTCTTCTTCGTCGTCTTCTTCGTATTCATCTTCTTCTTCATCTTTGTGTCAGCGATTATTTTTGCCCGTATCTGAGAACATCGATAGCTCGTGTGTTGCCCAGCATAAGGTCTACAGATGTGCAGCTTGGTGGATACATGGAGCAGGATCTAAGGTGTGAGGCGGTCTGCAGGCCTCCACAGTCGCACAATAGTAACTCTCCCTTCCGAAGCATTCCCCACCGCTCGAGGTTATCTTCTCTTCTACCAACTCAGGTTATTAATCTGCTTATAGATTTCCAGGTCCACCAGTCAATGTTCTTGCCAGTTGGGAGGCCTTACTTTGGAGTAATGAAATCTTCTGATGCCACTAGTTGCCAGAGCTGGAGTCTCTCATTTTCAGGGCCGGATGTGAGAGGTTGTGTGGATCTCAGAAAGTTTTACATATAAATCGTACAATTAATGCATGTTACGATGAGAGTGTTTGAATAAAATCTAGAGCGTACATAATGCCTCGTAGTTTATATGAGGTTTGTTTAGCCTCTCAAAGTATGCAAAGAAAGAGAATTAGTTATGAACTTCCTGATTAAAAATTTCATATGAATGAATTAGTGACGTCGTATAAAACCATGTAGCCAGTAACTATACATGGACAAAAGGAAATCTCGTTTTTATTAAAAAAATACAATTATTATTTTCACAATGGCAACAGTTTAGCTCTTTTTATCGCAGTCTGGCAGTATTCTACTGTTTGTTTCAAAAAATAAAACGTCCCGAAAGAAGACGATGCTCTTGCCATTTCAATCTTTTTCTTTCCGGCATTCGTGTGTTTCTCCAAATGCATAAACACAAAGGAAACGCCATATGTTTCCAGGAATGCGAGAAAACCAATTGGGTAGCGCCTCATTCGTTGATTTCAGCGCTTTTTCAGGATAGTGACCAAAGAGAGATTTCAAAATAACGATATAATTTAGTAATGATATAAGAAATTATTGGCTAACAAGTATGTTTTTTATGGCTTTATATATTTATTTGGTTACAATTGAGAAGGAAAAAAAAGACTGAAAAGAAAGACGCCTGACAGAGACAAAACACATTACATGTTTTTCTGAAATTGGTGTTCCGGAACCCAGGTCGCGGTCCCAAAATTACAGCATAAGCTAAATGGTGATGCCGGAATACCAAGATTCCGAGGATAAATCCAAAGAGCGAAGTTGAGTTGATACTTATTTATTTGATACGAGACTCTTTCAATACCTTTTTTACAACATGAGTAAGCATTTTTAAAAGTAATATTAATACATTGAATATCAAACACTGCACATTCCTCGATACCGTTTTTGGACCTTGATCCCTTCAATCCACAGAGTAGCAGATTATTGTATATATATGGTCAATGCCCTGTATCGATGCGTAAGCATTCTTTATTAATATAATATTAATAATAGATAGAATTCCGTACACCGAAAATTCCTCCATACTTGTTGTTTCGGACATTGATCCCCTCAATTTACATAGAGTGACAAAATGCCCTGTGTCGTACCTGACTTTAAGATAAAGATTTTGATTATAACAATTACTTTAAAGACTTTTCGATGTTTAATACAACATAGTTATGTTCAAAATAAGGTTTTGATCATTGGTGTTCTGTAAGGTTATTGTAATTGACTTGACAACGAAACCAACCATCTCAAACCTAACCCATCAAAGACACAAGTCTGCTGTTTCCACCTTAGAAACAGGGAAGCTAACAGAAAAGCTTCGTGTCACGTGGGAAGGTAGAGTACTGGAACATAGCGACCATCCAAAATACCTCGGAGTCACTCTAGATCGCACCCTCACCTTCAGGCGTCATTGCCGCAACACCAAACAGAAAGTTGCAACAAGGAACAACCTCATCCGCAAACTGACCAACACTCACTGGGGAGCCCAACCACCCCTTCTTCGTACCTCAGCTTTAGCACTTTGTTTCTCAGCCGGAGAATATGCGGCACCAGTGTGGGGTCAATCAGCCCACTGTAATCAAGTGGATACTGCCCTGAATGATGCATGCAGAGTCGTCACAGGCTGCCTCAAACCAACACCCATTTCTAAACTATACCCCTTGGCTGGTATCGCACCACCGAACATAAGACGCAAAGTCATATGCGCCGAAGAAATGCGTAAGGCAATCAACCAACCGTCCCACTGCTTGTATAATCAGATACCCCCAACACCAAGATTGAAGTCTCGAAGCAGCTTTCTGAAATCCACACAACCTCTCACATCCGGCCCTGAAAATGAGAGACTCCAACTCTGGCAACAAATCGCACCAGAGGATTTCATTACTCCAAAGGAAGGCCTCCCAACTGGCAAGAGCCTTGACTGGCCGACCTGGAAATCCCTAAACAGATTAAGAACCGGAGTTGGTAGAACAAAGGACAACCTCGAGCGGTGGGGAATGCTTCGGCAGGGAGAGACATTATTGTGCGACTGTGGAGACCTGCAGACCGCCTCACACCTACGATGCTGCTCCATGTGCCCAACAAGTTGCACATCTCAGGACCTAATGCTGGGCAACACACGAGTTATCGATGTTGCCAGATATTGGGAAAAAATAATTTGATGTCGCTGACACGAAGAAGAAGATTGACTTGACGTTAGTGATGCGTTCATCATATAAATTTATTTTAAAAAAAAAATTGTAATTATTGATATAAAAAAATATATATATTATATTTTGTTCAGCTAGTGCAAGATATCAGAATATACAGTACATTTCTTACTTTATGCTTCAAATAGTAAATGTAGCGAAAAAGAACCATACGCCACATGCAGAGAAACTGAACATTGCATAAGACCTCTGGTTTCAATAAACTTAAAGTTACTTTCTTAGCATGGGGAAAAATCTACATCCAAACTCCACACACGGTAATGTGATAAGTTACCATAAAATGAACTACTTTATATAAAACACGCATATCTGAAATTTCATGCTTTTAGTATAATTTGATAGTAATAATATATAATAATAATAAAAAGATAAAAGAACACTTCAAAGTATTGACATACAAAGTTACTATACAAAGCTCATTTTATTATAAATCATATTTAGTTACGATTGCTACAGTTGGCTATTTGACGTAAATATATTAAACATTTGTTGTGATAACAAACAATTTATTTATTAAAAAAAAAAAATTCTGAGCTCTAAAATACCCCAGGCTGAAATGAATTTGATCCCTGACCCGTAAAATGCCAGTATCGTATTAATCAAAATTGTTTGTAGACGAAAGTTGTCCCGTGAAGATCACCCATTCATAATAAATTCCTGTAATAATAAGGATGATGCGTGAATCTTGGGCTGTAGTCTATGACGTTGGCGGATCAACACTCCGCATGCAGCGCTTAGCCATATGCTGTTTGGTAAGCGTCATAGAATTCAACAGATGAGACTTCAGAATTACTATCAACATCTGTCGGTATTCTCCTGTATGTGTTTACATAAAAAAAGACGAAGATGAAATTGTCTCAGGCATACATTTTGAATGCCGTTGGAGAGCATAAGCCATGCTTTTTCTTAAGTCCCCGGGCTCGCACTGTCCTAAGCCTATGCATATAATGTACTCGGTAAATGTCCAAAGAACAGCTGACATGTAATGAGGCAAGAGCAATGGCGGATAGTAGAACTTTATAAAAGAGTGAAAAAACGTGTGTATGTTGAGTATGAAGATTCATTTAAATCTACTGAGAATGTAGTTATTTGCGATGTGACGTTTCAAATATATATATATATTTGAAATAATGAAATGAATATTATGTAAATATTACTTAAATATACATATACAATACATAAAATTCTTATTTCAACGCGTCAATCCAAGCACAAAAATAACGGCAGAAGCGGGATGCGAACCGCGGACCTTGGAAACCAACTATGCCCAGGTATTCATACCGCTCGGCGAACTGCGCCATTGTTATGCCCAGACTGACTTGCGGTGAAACTAGTATTTATATCATTGTTATCATCGTACGACAGATGTCGCCATAGTATATATTCAAAGTATGTATATTTTTATTATTATTCTATCAGTCTTCATTTATTCACAAGCTTAATATTATTACTTTCCGGCAGTCTATTTATTTTAGTAAGTACCACTCGGGTCTCGAACCAAACTATAGACTGAATGGATGAGAAACGACTACTTATAGTTCCAACTCGGAATATATACTATGGCGACATCTGTCGTACGATGATAACAATGATATAAATACTAGTTTCACCGCAAGTCAGTCTGGGCATAGCAATGGCGCAGTTCGCCGAGCGGTATGAATACCTGGGCATAGTTGGTTTCCAAGGTCCGCGGTTCGCATCCCGCTTCTGCCGTTATTTTTGTGCTTGGATTGACGCGTTGAAATAAGAATTTAATGTATAGTATATGTATATTTAAGTAATAATAATATTGTAATATAGTCAATGATCTATAAAAGTAGATTAGAATATTGAAATAATAAAATAATATTCTAATAAAAATTAAAAAAAATAATATTATGTAAATATATCAATAAAATAATTATTTAGATGGATCGATGATTGATTTCTCGCGTGAATCAAGTTTCTCTCGTCCGCTTACAAAAATCGGTAATATTTCGAGTGGATTTATGTAATGTTTCTGTTACTATATTCATTTTATGATTAATACGTTTGCGAAATTTCAGGAGGCCCTGTTAATATACAAAGTTGGCTGAAACGCCAGATCGTTCGGGCGTAAGATATTACAGCCTGCCCAGGAGTAAACAGAAAGCGGCAAAGATACGCGAATAATAATGATGGGCCTAATGTTAGGAATCTACGGAATTGGGACAAGAGCAAAGGGTTGTAATTCGCGATTTTAATGGGATTTTTATCCATCCAATGCGAAACGGCGAAACGGGCAGTATCACTGTCGAATTTTACAAGTATTTCAAATTTATTGTGAACGAAAATATCTATTTTGATATAGTATCATATAAAACTTTCCTTTCTAAGATAAGTTAAATATCAAATAAATATATTTAATTTATTTATAAATTGTACCTTAAATTAAATATTTATAAAGAAATATGAATTATTTAGAGCACTAAATGTATTATAAGCTCGGCAGAGTTCCGAAAGCAGAACTTACATGGGATGAAGGGTGATGATCATGGTTGCTAACAGAGTGTTGAAGAGACAGCTTGTGATAATCACATTCTCCAATTAGGAAAGTGGACACAGTATGACAATAACACCTTACTATTAATTAAATATACATATACTATACATAAAATTCTTTTTTCAACGCGTCAATCCAAGCACAAAAATAACGGCAGAAGCGGGATGCGATCCGCGGACCTTGGAAACCAACTATGCCCAGGTATTCATACCGCTCGGCAAACTGAGCCATTGCTAAAAAAATTGCTAAATTGAGCCATTGCATATAACACCTTACTAGCTGACTGTTCAGGCTTTATTATGATTATTGAATTATTGTTTTTGAAATGAATGTTCATTATTGAAGATGGTCTCCAGGGAGGCCAAAATATGTAATCGGTTATAATAAATGTGAATCATTTTATTTTAATTAAAATTTTACTTAGTACTATATATTACTTACTGAAATTTTAAAAAATAATTTCAAAATAATGACTTAAATAGTATAGCAAAATGAACTTCATATTTCTTAGATGGGGGATGACTTTTGTTTGCAAAACGGTTAATTTCTATAACAAAAAGATGAATTTCATTTGAAAAATGGTAAAAAAAACTTTCAAAAACTGTATGAATAAGTTTAGTTTTTTTATACATTCAATGAGTGTATTTTTTCATCACCGATCGTCTTTTTCACGTAGTGTAAATAGAGGTTGGTTCTTAGACGCGTTCTCGACAAAAGCTAATGAACCGCCAGAGTCCGCGTGTCCGGCCGTCGGTCTCACCGACGCCGGCGTACAAACGAGCGGCCGAGGCACACCGCCTACCCAGTCACTCGACAGCCACCGAGGTGATCGCACGCCCGAAAGCTCCGCGCGTAAAAGCTCGCGTCGAACTTTCGCGTTTTCACTTTAAACACCACAAAAAAAAACATTGAAAAAAACTTAGCATCAAAAGCTCACGCATAAAGTGTTTTATTTATACTTTAAAGTTTATTGTATTTTCAGTTAAGTTTTTGATTGATGACGTGAAGGTTTTCGGGTGTAATAAGCACCGTTGTTTTGTCGTCCGTCGCCGGTAATGTGCGAGTGTTTTGTGGCGTGATTATGAATTCGTTAGCAACTTTGTGATGTTGTTTTGTGTTTTGTGGGTTAACGTTTGACGGCATTAGTGCTAATGCGGCTGGAATATATATAATATATATAACTTTGTGGATATGTTAAACACGAGGATTGTACTATTTTGAGATTTCGATTGAAAGCGTCGGAGACTCGAGAAGCTTTGGAACAAGAAAGGTAATTTACTATTCAATCGTTCAGTTAACATTTTAGTATTGTATATTACTATTTATTATCATTTATTCAACATACTTATCCATCTTTGAAATCATACATCAATAATGAACATAGAAAACAATGGTTTTTGAGAATAAACAATATTGATTTGAAGTAAATGACACAATTAATAATTGATGAATCAATTGTTATACATAGACATACAAAACATTGAAATCATTATAATTTTTTCTTATTTTACATACAGGTATATTTATAATTAACATGATAAATACAAAATAATGTATACATGTCAAATTTATTAAATACTCGTAAAAAAACCAAAAATATTTATGCGTAGACACATTAACATCATGACCAAAATATGCTGTTATGTAAATTGGTTAATTTACATTTCATTCTAGAAAATGATAAAAATATAACTTTCATGTATTATATAAACCTTTTAACGCAAAGTATTTTATTTTCAACTTTGCATTGAATAAAATATGCAGCAATTAAATACTTATATTCATGTATAATAATTGTTATTTATTATTAATCAAGTAATGGATCTAATAATTCAAATAAACGTTAACAGATTATAATATACAAGTATAATTTAAATATTCCAATAAAACTGTAAGCAATAATGTTACTTGGTAAAAATGGAAAACAAATGTTACTTGTATGAAATAAATCATATTAGTTCATTACACTTATAAATAATACCCCACAAATGAGCAGTTGTTATGACTACAATTTAAAATTTAATGCATAAGTATTCACGTGTACGCACAATATAGATTAAAACTTTTTACTATTTTACGGATAGTTTTTCACCGAAGTCAACGAGTGTAGTTTCTAAATAAACATATTGAAAATACTTCTCCTATTTTATATAGCTGTTCTTAATTTATTTTGAATATCAATTTCAACAAATCTCTTTGATGATTAACGTTTAAAGACTGTTCATATTAAAACGATCATTATCAAGAGATTGTTATATTTCATTTCAAAATAAATAACACCGATTCAGATCTCTCGTTTTGACACACAAAAACGAAAGTCAACTTCAATTGTCATATTTTTGGTTCTACTATTTAGTTTTTATTTAGTATTTATTTAAATTAAAATATTTCTTTGATATTTTGATATTAATTGAATATTCGATGATCAGCTATCACCATTAGAAAGACAACCTACGTGTTGGTTCTATTAAACATCAATCGTATAGTAATATTATAATAAATAGAATCCGCATTATTAAAATGTTTTTTTAAATAAATACACATAGCATATTATTGATATGTGGTCACACAGCAATTTATTTTATCCATGAATGCCATTTTTAAGAAAATGAATGCACTACATACAGATTATATAAACATTTTAATAACATTTTTTTAAAACATCTCATCAATTTTTGGTAAAATTCAACAATTTAAATTTACTAAACTAATAAAGACACTTAGCACAGATCCCACAGTTTTATTTCTACGACATGTTTCATCGAGAAGCATTCTCAACAATGAGCCATTCTCAGAAATTCGATAAGAAAACATGTCGTGTAAGAAAATCTTATTCTAAAAACCTGATTAAATATACAACATTGATATTTATAAATATATGTGATTTTTTTTTTGGCGCCTAAGGCCCCTGGGCCGGTCGCCTTGGACCTGCGGTCCTTGGGAGCACTTACCCAGGCATTGTTTTTAGAGTACTTTCTCGTTATAAACATTATATATTACAAGTAACGGGCTTTGGTGATTAACACCAAACGCCGGTGTAAAAGTTAGTAGTTCAGACGTTAAAATTTGGATTTTTTGACTTCATATATAATCATTACCTTAACTCTACCATTAACTTCTCTTAGCTGTAATGATTTTTATCATATTTTTAGCCAGCTATACATATATAACCTACGGAGATTAAATGGTTTGTATCTCTCGTAAAAAAACAATGAATCAAAAAGCTGCGGTGTCCATCCAGCATAATAACGATCATTTAATGTTGTTTGGCCATTATCACCATGAGACCGAAATCCCATCGCGTTGAATGGCCCGGAATATTACCCTCTGTGGAGACGAAGAGTCAATAGGAATTAGTTTATTCAGAGACTCCATCCGAAGCGGCGCGAAGGGAATAATTGCCAAGCCGTGGAATTCCGCATCGAGAATTTCGACGCATATTCAGCCATGCTTGCAATCAATGAATGCTAGGGCTACCAACGAAATGATTAAAACTAAAACATATATTGTCTGTGCCAAAAACTCATATGTTTTTATAATACTATGGTATTGTGGCATGTAAGATGTAGATAGATGTATTATTTCTCGATTGATCAAAGGAGTTCGAAATTCAATGTTCCAAATTCATAATTATTCTACAATTTTGATTCGTTACATGTTTCATTAGTAAATTTTGTTCAAAAGAAATTTGTTCATTGGGATATATAAATGAGTGATGTTGTCATTAGGTCATTAGTCTATATCATCAAAATATTTAATTTTCAAAATTTACTGATTCACAAACGAATAAATATGGATTTTGAAAATGTCTTGACAAGAGAAACTGATCATACCGGGCTTTGAAATGACTTGTTACGGGGCAAGGATACTGGCAGGTGACAGGACTAGAGGATTGCCATTTGTGGCACTACATTCCCTAGAATTATGGTAGAAATAAAATATGACACAAGCTGAAACATACAGTCGTTGCAAATCACCACTATGATCTTTACCTCATCCTATATCAGCTTTTTTTTGGGCTTCTCTGAGTAAATTTTAAAGTACAGTTCCTTACAATCCTTCGACTCAGAATGCACGTATTTTGTAATAAAGTATTATTATCTTCCAGATCCGTAAAACATGTCCCAGCCAGGTCCACTATCATTATTATTAATTGACTGTGACATCAGCATGATAGAGCCCTTGCTGACTTGTACCGAAAACCTCGATTTACAATCTTTCGTCTCTTATTTCTGTTTGCGTGTCATACATGTATGTGGTGCCATATTGGTATTTTAGACTAGTTACATAAATCGCCACTTGAGCAGTCGTGTGCCGGCGTCGGCAAGATCGCATTGTTAAAGTCCCGATCGATCTA
This sequence comes from Glossosoma conforme, assembly GCA_022606575.1. Classification (NCBI taxonomy): domain Eukaryota; kingdom Metazoa; phylum Arthropoda; class Insecta; order Trichoptera; family Glossosomatidae; genus Glossosoma; species Glossosoma conforme. The sequence goes on from JAGTXR010000168.1 coordinate 360,776, forward strand.
GGCGAAAGTAACGCCATGTTACGATCGATCAGGGAAGTCTTTATCTTGAATGTGCTTCTAAAAAAAAGTCAGTGTGTTATTAATCTGCTCCTCTACATGCTCTCACGCAACGGAGTAACACCTTTTAAGGAGAGGAGGATGTTAACTGTTACATCCTAAATTAATATTTCTAGCTTATAAAATACGTGTACATTTGTCCATGTATGTAGGAATGTATATACTGGTATACGATTAATATATTTGTTACAACTTTTGATGACAACTCTGTTTACTCTTTCAAGAAGTATTTTTTTAATATATACGTAATTTTTACTCATTTCCGCTTTGAAAATTATTTCCGAGAAATTTGTGTGCATATATTTTTCATTTATCCAGTGTATTTATTTAATTTCTAACACATGGTTTTTAAGTTGAATAGATAAAATCTGTATGTTATCCTTCTTGGAACATATTTTATTGCCGATTATAAAAAAAAACATTTAGGTTGGGTTACTCTTACAGCACATGTTATCTGACGAACTTTGAACTGAAAAAAAAGTTTTAGGACCACACACAATAGTAATAATCAAACTTTGGCTTAGTGGTGGGACTCTTGTTTTTGGAGCAATTGGTCAATAGGTTTAGATTTATGATACTTCTATCTTTATGTAATTTTAAGATATGATATAAGTATACGAAAAAGGTTATTTTTAAATGAAATGTTATTATGATTATAACTAATAAATCTAGTACAAAGTGAAAGAGTCGTATAAGTATTAGGACAATACATGCACCAGATCTACATATTTTTGTTAATAACTTAACTGGCGGTATCTAAGCAAAACAAAAACTATAGATATACTAAATAAACTATGGTGTGAATATGTTTTCTATATTAATAAAGACACAGTCTGTTTTATTATAAATAAAGATGTACAAAACTGGAATACAAACTCTTATATATGATGTGATGAGAAAATGGTACATTATTGCAATAATATCATAAACACTTCTCTTAAATAGATCCAACAGAAAATATTGGATACTTAAACGTTCATGTACAAGCATAAATGCCACGGAGTTCTATAATAAATGACTACGAATAAGATGATTTAATTTGCCACACGTTTTGGTATTTCATAAATGTGCAATTACGACGTGGATCTGTAAATTAGATCCTAATATAAATCATATATACATCACAAAAACAACACCAATTATCTGAGCAGTTCTTCTTAGGACCCAACTGTGTCCTTAAAAATTAAAGTAATCATCAATAACTTTACTCTTATCATATAAGGTTCAATAATTTAAAAATAATCTAAGTACCGCTACAAAATATATGGTTCATCAATTACAGCCTGCATCCGTCCACTGTTGAACGTAGGCCTCTCCCATGAGTCTTCATCCTTCTTGATCTTTAGCCCAACACATCCAAGATACTCCCGCTATTCTTTTGATGTCGTTAATCAATTTTACAGGGCATTAGATAATGCTCCGCTTGCTAGTTTAACACTTTTCTTCCATTCATTAAAGCTCTTTTATACGGTTATTTAATTTAGCTCGCGATATTTGGCATCAGCCCTGCAAAAACCTTATTCGCACTGTAGGCTTCGTTCATTTCTCCCACGCAATCAATCACAGCCTCAACTAATGAATTATTGCGATCATGTTTTTGACAATCATTTGGTGAGGAGCGCCGCTAGGTGGAGCAGAGCTATTGAGCGGTCCATTGGCTTCCACTTAACTGAGCCACGTGCGAGATTCTGGTCCAGGAAGAAGATAATCTGAACCACGTGGCTTGATCTATTTTATATTTGACATATCGGTGGGTATAGTTTGTAAGCCAGCGAGTATAATGTAGGGATTAAACGTTTGATTACGCTTATAATAAGTATATTATATTATTAAACCAGCAATCGTGACTTCATACTCCGAAGAAACTGAAAATATGTATTTTAACATTAATTTATTAGCTTCACGAATACTCATTGTTCGTAAAAAATATCTTAATACAGCAATATAAAATTGGTGACAGACAAAATATTTCAATTAAATATCACTCATTTTAATTGAATCCGTGATAAAATACATGCAAACACTTCAACACTTCACATGCAATACTTACACATTCTTCAAAAAGGCTAGCATCAAAGAATCTTCAAAGGATTAAATTATGTCATATTCCTTAAATTTATATTATTTGTAAATAAATTTTGTTGCGTTAAGTCGCTTCTTAGGGAGAAAATGGTTTTGGCCTCTGAAGCATCAGGTTAATAATTCGATATCTTTTAAAAAAATCAATTATCAATAAATTACCCAAAATATGCTGTCATCTTATCAAGATCTTGCCCTGTAGGTCATTGGCAAACATAAACTAGTAGACCTTTGACTGCAATTATGTCTTAGGACAATTGGGTGTGGACAATAGATACAAAACTGATTTGCGTCAATTTATGGATGACTTTATGTTCCAAATACGGAACGTATATGGAAAGAGCTATATCGAATATTATTTAATAAAAAAATATTTTCTTTGCTTCGCTTAACTATCACAGTTGCCTTAATAAACTTATCTTGGTGACTGAAAGCTCCGGTGCGGTGATGTCATCCAAGTAGCGTTTCCGGTGAAGATGTTTTGATAAAAATGTACCGAATAAATCTTCGAGAACCGACTTTGCTAAGAAGAACTTGCTAGTACCGCCTGAGAAACATTAACGCTCTATGAGCGGACGAATATAGGCCTTAAGCCCGTCGCATTCCTTTGATATTAATTACATTATCCCATTCTTGAAAACAAGTCCTGAAACTCTTTGTTAAATCACTTCATTAACTCAAAATGTTGACTGGAGATATGCCGCCGAGGCCCGAGACGCCGACGCCATTTTGCGTATTAAGCCTAATTTGAAGCGATTTTTTAAAATGCAACTCTTTTGAGATGAAAAATTAGCCTTTTTGTAGCTCTTAATTTTTAATGTTGAACACAGTAAATTTACTTCAGGAAAATAATCTAAATTTAGAGTTAAAAAAACTGTAAAAATATAAAAATGCTTCATCATCAGCTTTTAGATTAATCCAATGTTTTCTTTTTGTTTTTTTTTAATATTCTAAATTTTCTTAAATGAACTCTTACATAATCATGTTTTACACACGGTGAAACTGATGAAGCTTTCATTGAGGGTCAAACTTCAGTCTCCAAGCAAGTGATTAAACAGTGTTCCTTGTAATCCATATATATTTGTTATGTAAGCACTTACAAGAGAATACCGACAGATGGTAATAGTAATTCTGAAGTCTCATCTTTGGAATTCTATGACGCTTACTATGGTGTATATGGCTATGCGCTGCATGTGGAGTGTTGATTTGCCAACATCATAGACTACAGCCCGAGATTCACGCATCATCCTTATTATTACAGGAATTTACTATGAATGGATGGTCTTCACGGGGACAACTTTCGTCTACAATTTTTTTTAATTCATAGGCTATGACTGGCATTTTATGGGTGAGGGATCAAATTCACACCAACCGGGCGTATTTTAGAAATCAGAAATCGATTTAAAATATTTTTTAAATCTCCGTCGGGGATCAAACCCACGACATTTTGCTTGCAAATCAAATGCTTTGACCATTGAGCTACACCCGCCAGCAAATATTTAAGCCATGAATGAAAAATTTATTTAATTAACGAGATAATCATCTTTGCAATCACACAAATACTTTTAAAAACTTTTCATACTTGATACGAGTATTTATAAATCTCCAAAAAACTCATATTAAATATTTTATTTATCTATTAATTAAACAACAAAAAACGATCATTAAATTATAATTTTGTACAGTTAACCTGCGTGTTGTTTTCAAAGAATTACTTACGTTTAAATTGGCTCGCAAGGGACAGGCTAATTATTTGATAATAAAATGTTGTTCTTTTTCGTATTCGGGAGTATTTGCAGCAAGTGTTCGAGGACATGATTTGTAGCTCTTATTCTGACCTATAGAGGATTGCAGAGGATCGAGAAGAGTGGAGATCAAGATGCAAGATTTTGTTGCTGCAAATTAATCCACCGGATTGATACTACGATGAATATGGAACATATGATCACCATAAATTTCCGCTACTCAGTTTTTATTGTGCGTGCTTAATTCCAAAATATCTATAGCCAAAGGTAACCTAAGAACATAATAGGTTTCTGATGACCTCAAGGGCAGGAACCCGAGGTAATGTTTAGACATAAGCCTTTGTCTTTAACTCAACTCCGCTTTTTTTTTTTTTTTTCGACGACACGCGGTAAGTAACAGAAGTAGTAACTTATAAATGTCTTGGACCGCGTTCAATGTTGGTACTTTGGTGATCTAAGGAGAACCGCGTTTCTAGTCATTTCAAAATGGTCACTGAAAAAACATTCATGAAATGAATATTTTTTTATCACGTATATATTTTATTTTCTTCTGTTCGTATTCTTATGTGATATATTGTTTGGATAAAACAGGCACATCCAAACGACTCGTCCACCCACTGAATTGAGAGGCTAATTATCCTCCATTGATTTTCCGCAGATATTTTCCTCACGCGTCCTTCGCCCACTCCCTATTTCTTCCTCTCATCGATACAACAGTCACGTCACTACCACGTATTAGGGAAGCTAAACCATTTCATTTTCAGATGCAAGTTATCTACTTTTACAAAATGACAAGAATCGCACATCACTTGATACCAAGGGGTTACTCTTGAAATTACCTTCGTTTATTTAGAATTTAAGCAGAAATACAATAAACTTAAAACTATGACACGCGTTATTGCTTATGCCTTGAGTCTATGCCAGACACAGGAGAACGATCCGAAATCAGGAAAGACTCAACTTTAACCTACTCTCAAGCGCGGTAGACGACAGACTGACAAGGCCAGGTGGAGTGGTAGTTTTCTCGTCCTTGATTGGCGCTACGTCAACCGTCTAAGCATCCGCGGCCACATCGGGAACCAACTGGTTCTCTCGTTGCACGATATTTGACTAAATCAAAAACTTTGAGTATATCAAACTAAATCAATTTTATTTATTAGATTCTGGGCTAACATAAAAGTATGTTACTTAAAAGCATTACAAGTAGAAACAAACTATTAGTATTTTGGAAAAAACATGTGAAATATTGAAAGTCTAATTCAAAACAATTATTTAGTTAAATACTTAAGAATCACGCTATAAGTTTTTGAGTAAAGAATACTTAGAAAAAAACGAAATGTTTCTAATTTAGAAGCTTAACGAGTTTATTTAATAAACCTCAATTGATTTTGTATTTCAAAAATTACTAATATCACAGTGCGATAAGTTTGTAAATGACTAAAAAGAATATGTTAATATCATTATTCTTTAACAATAAATGATTAAAATATGGAAATTAAATTAAACATATACATGACATCTAAAGCATCAAAACAAATTTTAAAATCCAAGAGTCTTGTTATCAATAATGTAATTAAAAAAATAATAAACTTATAACTTTTCAAATAAAAATGGACTTTTCAATTTAATGTAATTAAAATATACGTTTAATTTAAAATTTAATTTTTTTAAATAGCATACTTAATATGACTACAAAAAGCTATCCATTAAACTAATTGTATGAGAACATCGTTGAAATTTTATAAAGCCACAATACTTACTCGAAGGAATCGCATTTTCGTATTTCAAAAACATTTTAGACTGAAAATGAAGGTCAAAAAAGCTCAACATAACGTTAAACGATTCAAATTTAATGCCTCCAAATAAAATACAGAATAAGACCAAGCCGCACATTATTTTTGCATCATCTAGTAAAAGTTTAGTGAGGCATAGAGAAAGTTTTGCAAGGCACGTACGGTTCGATACCCAAAAGTTGAATACGTCTGTATTAGGTCCTCGGTAAGCGACAGACATTCGCAGCTCAGAGTTGTTTATTCGCACTAAAGCTGAGAAAAGGAGCTTTTTATTAAATTTCATGCGAAACTTGCCGTAATGGACGCTTTTGGCAGTTGTGTGCCACAATGCTTAGTATACAAGGATAATATACGATTATATACTTTATTTTTTTGCTTATTTGTGTTTACCTTTGACCTACTATTTTGTTTACTAACAGTATTAAAACATTCATTCAAGTTTTATCATCATCATACCACGCCCATCCCCAATTGGAGTATATGGTCGTGACAAACTGTGGCCATCCAAGGATTTTTATCACGATATTCAATAGAATATATTATTTTTAAGGAAATCGAGTGATTATGCATTATTATTTGACAGTTTGGTCATTAAGAGCAGCTTACCATGACCATTTTGGCCGCTTGTATGATAGATTTATGTAAATAGTAAATTAAAAAATTAAAAATATTCACATTTATTCGTTACCTGAGATCACTTGTTCATTTAGTAAAATACGTTGAAAAACTGTCTGAGCAATTAAACCATATCATTAACAACAAATATTGATATTCAATAAATAGTCATTAATAATTCATTAATGAGATATAGAGTTAGAGCAAAATAATAAATAACAGAATAGAGCAAAATATAATAAAATTGACGTTGCACTCAAGTGTTAATTTTATTTAAGACTGAAAAATACACATATAAATGAGTAACTTTTTATTTAACTCTATTGTCCTGGAAGTAGTAAATGCTATCCAAAAAAGTATGAACCTTTGTAGTCAACGGCATTAGAATGTGGATATAAAGGAGAAAATAACACATTAAAAGTCCAAAAGACATCCCATGCATCAGCAATTGCTGCAAACTAATCCACCGGATTGATACTATTAAAAAAACGAATAATAAATCATTTTATTCGTATTATTACATGCAGTACGTTCCGCAACAATGCAGCACAACAGAATACTAATTTATCGAATTCTCCTCGGAATTCCATACATTCGCGTGCCTTTCGAGAATTCCGTACATATTGTGGAGGCGAATCCAGCTCTGATTTACAGCAGTCATTCGTTATCAATAAACTTCAGCCACGAAGTGATATCGTCCCCTTTGACTCCTACAATTCCACGCCAAATTGTTTGTTGCGATCGGCTCAACAGCTCCAGCGACACGGTGTATTTTAGCCCCCGCAAACAGTGCCGAATCGTAACTTAATAAAATGATTTTTAATTAAAGCACATTAATACAAAATAAAGTGATGAGATGATATTAAATGTAAATAATTTACAGACAGAAAACACAGGAGCTTGGAAATTCTTACCCTTTCCAGTGATGATAATGAAAGAATTGGAGAAAAAATATATAAACAAACATGTATATTATGGAATCAGGGCTATTTTTTTGCGAAACTGACAATCCAAGATCTCGTAAGAGATTCTCATATAAGAATATCTTGTGACGTTGAAGATGTCGTGTAACTGTAAACATTAAGAAGACGATAGAAAAAGAAAACTTTACCGTTTAACAAAAGAACTATGGTTATATTTACTTTTCAATTTATATTAAGATGTCAAAAATAATATTTTGAGTAAAATATTACACTTTGTTCTTACAATTTTTGATATTCACCGATACTATATATAAAACCGATACTAAATATCACAATAAAAAATCATATATCCTTATAAAATACAAATATTTCTACTGACTGGTTCGGCACTGCTTGCGATTCAATACGCATAGTGATTGATTTAGGTCCTCGTGGGGATTATTTGATGACAATATGGACGTGCAAGTGTTAAGCTAAGCGTACTGTAAATACTGAAATTGCGTTTTTTCAGAAAGCTGAAAGTTTTTCAAAGTAATTATGCTTCATGCTTTTATGAATCTGGGATTAATAATAAACCCCTCATGACTTTTAAATGCTAACAACTTGAGTATACCACCAAATAAAAAGTTTTAAAAATGATTAACTGGTGAAGCTCTCATTGTATCAAAACCGATTGTAAGTTAGTTAGTCAAATTAATGGTTATAATCAACTCAATGATCCACAAGGTAAAATATGTTTATCTGCTTAATATTTAAGACGTCTTAAAATAAATTCTTAGAATTTAATAATATACTCGGATTCAAAAAGTTTCAAGTTGTTGAAAATCAACCGAATGGCTAACAATATTCATAATAACATATATTCGTCACAAATTTTCACCACTTAGTTTTTAAGATGACAATTTTCTAGCCTCATTCCAAGACATTATTGCATTTAGAACTCTTTCCAGTACATACGAGTACAGTATAATATTTATTCGTGCTACAGGATTAAAAAAATAGCATATACATAATCCAAATCATTTTTAGATATTTGTTAATCTGTATCATTTAAGAAAATTGGAGAATAAACAGATATATGATTGTTAAGCATCTTCTTATATTATGAGTAGAGTACTCAATACTAGAGAAAGTAGAATAAGAGTTGTAAATTAATAAACCAATATTCTTGAGATCAGAATCATTTAATTCTAAAGGGTGTTATGAAACATTTTCTCTTTCATTTGCATACATAATTATGACTTTAAAGACTAACATTATAAGTACTGATATGGCCAAAAATAACATGAAATTAATCTGGCTTTTGATAAAACAAATAATTATTTTAATCTTCAATGTTTAATTCGGGTACCGGCAGTTAAATCGTTTAATTACAAATTACAGAATAAAATTTAATTAGCTCTTAAAATGTTTAGCTTGAAACTCCTGCTGAATTTATGACTCGTTCCATTTGAAATTCACGTCACGGAAAAGTTAAAAATAATTGGGCAAATAATATCATTTTCGAAACGTGAGCAATGCGAACAAAACGTTTAAGATCACGGATTTGGGAACGTTTATTGAAATCGTATGCTGTTTCGTAGTTGAGCGACATCCTTATCCAGGGACTTGAAACGAAACATTAATAAAAACCTTTTTTGGTTTTATTTTCAGTGTTTTCAGCATTCAGTTTGAGATACATTATACATAATAACTACTTGATTATTTATCTTGTTTTCACATGAATCACGTTGATTATCGCCTCTGTTTAGGAGACTACAGTTTCGACTTACTCGTTGCCTTCCTCAATCCATCACAGCTGAAGTGTACGGTCACCATAAAAAGTCACCACGAAATTCAGTGAGTTACCATTATTCATGCCTCATATGCAAAACGCACGTACATCTAATTTTCCTCTAAGTACGTATTATGCAAAGTTTACGATGCTCCTCTAGAGTAAATGTTACAAGACCATTAGGATATATAATATAATAATTTTATTTATTCAGCAACCAGAACAAGAATAATATTTAACAATTTTAATTTTAAGCAACTTCTTACTCTCAGTGAGTGGAGCACCGGATCACCGCTGGATGAGTGAAGGCGCATCTAGTGCCCCTCTAACCGGTAGTCCCACTTATTCGCCCACACAGCAACCATAGCGTTAAGACTAATAAGTTAGTATAATTATAAAAGAACAGCAAAAAAGTACGGATTAAATAAACATCGTATACTACAGCCGCTTTCTTTTTAGTGCTTCAGGCTCTTATTTTAGAGGCCGTAAGAAACTTATTTCGGTACAGCGCTTGTTACAGGTACTTGCAGCGAATATAAAAGGAAAATAATACAATGAATGACTAAAATTTATATGAGCGATAAATTGACTTGAAATATGTCTACAGTGTTATTAAAAACAAATTTTGTTCACTTGTAGATACTAAAAAAATCTCAAAATAAATATAATAAGTCGGTCTCATAAGTCAAAAATTCATCAAAGGAGTACTTACTAATATACGAGTTGAATGCTTTCATAATAATGAATTATTTTCAATTGTGCATCGTATTTGAAGGATCTTTCAAAATCAAGATGAATTTGAGCGTGATATATGATACATTTTCAGGCATGTTATCATATCAACGTTAAGCGGTATGTCTATAATATTTTTAAATCAGGTTGAATAATTTCACGGGCCGCATAATCGAGACTCATGGGCCTTATGCGAAATGCGGACAACAAGTTGGAAGTCCCTGTGTTAACTGCTAATTGTTACGCAGGGAACGCTCTCCAATTAGGGAATTATCGTTAATAATATGATAGGGACAAAATATAACGTTGGGAGCGTTGCGCCCATCCGACTTTAAACTGTTAAAAACTAGGCCGGACGGATATTGTGATTAAACAACAATTATCGCTTTTGTTAATGAGGATCAATTATATCGTTTTTTTAGTACCATCTGTAGTGAGTATGGGCCATGTCGTCACAATAAAAATTTAATGTTTCAATTATGTGGTGATCTTAGTATGTTTGTAACGTACTAAACAATTATGTAAATGAATATTTATATATAATTGTCATTGTTTGTTGGTAAAACATAACCATATTTATATTTTTTTAAATTATTTAGTTTGTTTTTTTTTGTATATTTAAATCACTAGTGATTTTAATTTTATTTTTTGTACATTCAAATCGATTGTGATTTTTTTCATCTTCCCTACCTTTTCACTTTAGCTGGAGCATATAGTCGACAAATTATGGCCACACAGATCTGTTAGCTGCAATCATTCTAGCCTTTACTCAAGTCATCTCTGCATACAGAGATCTACCTTGTTAATACTGAGCAAAGTTCTAACCATCATTATTATTGAAAACCTAGAGGCTTTAAAAAAACATCAAATATTTATTAAAATGAGCTTAGATGATTAGCTATCTCTTTAGATCTCTCTCCATGTTGGTTCTAAATGATGGCTTAACTCAAACATCAACAAGTCGTGTAACCAGACAATCACACATCCAAAAAATATCTGCAACATATGTTGTTTTACTATAGTTGTAAAAGTAGCACTTAAATAAAATGAAAATAAAAATAAATTAGTATTATTACCATTTATTAATTTACGTTTGATGTGACGCATACGTAAACAATATTAAAAATCTTTTTTTTTAATACCGCTTATAATGAATCGCAACCTTTTATGGTAGTACGATTTTAACAAGAGTTACCAAATTAATTCACTAAAATTATTGATGATCTACTCCACCAAGTCTTGGTCCAACTCCAAACTGTCAAGCTTGTCGCAACATTATCGAGGACCTCTACATGGTTGATCTTCCCTCAACTTAGTACAAGTAGTTTCACAAACTCCACCTCAATGCTACTGGAAGGTTCCGAGATGAACCCTTAGATTCAGTTCTTAATCTTTTGTCTAATCAAAGCCTCTTCAGGAAGCGGATTAATTAACAGTTTATATCTGAAAATACATTAACCATACAAAAAGTAATGATTCTACAGCCACGTAAGTTGAGAGTTTTGATTAATACTTTTAAAGTGCCCAAATCAAAACTTAACATAAAATACGCAAAATTAAAAATATATTTTTGTTTTCAATTAAAAATATTTACTTTTATTCACAAAAATTTGTGGAATGTTTTTTTATTTTTTAAAATATATGAATCTTATATTTGCAAGGTCTTTAAGATCCATTTGAATTTACAAACATTCCACATGCAGTATTACATCAAAAAAGATATCTAAATATCCAATGTGCGTTTAATTACCATATAATAAAATTAAATATATAGTACACGTTTAAAACGGTTATGAAATTATTTCTTATGTATGAGTTTTTTATTGTAAGATGCCGGTATTTTATTTTTCATATTATAAGTTATTTCGTTTGCGATACTAAATATTATGAAATAATTTATTCAAACACTTATGTCTTATAGCAAAAAAGATTAAATAATTAAATATTTTTATATTGTATTTACTAATAATATAAATCTTTTAATTTTTTACAGGAACTTCATACAAGTGTTTCAAAAAATTCAAGAAGTGACTTAAAAATTAAAATTTAAAGAAAAAACTTCAAAAAAATTCAAATACTTTTGTTTCATTTTAATCAAAAGTGATGCGAATAAGTTTCATCTGAATAATATTTAATACAATCAAAGTTATTCTTTATATATAAATACAATCATAAATTAAAATGAAATTCAATTACACTATCATATATATCAAAAGATATTAGAAATCAGTCGCCGATTCAATAAATGAAATACACTATAACCTGAAGAATACTGAAAGTATTTTTGAAAAATACTTAGTAAAGTTAGTTTTGAAGTGTTTTGTGTGCAAAGTAAGTCGAGATAATATGTCTCGATGTGGATTGTGACGTCAGTTAAGAGCACGATGGGCGGTATGATGGCTGGTGGGCGGCTGGTCCCCGCCCTGGTACTCCTAGGGTTGATGATGCTCCATTTCCTGGGAAGCTGCCGAGCAGATAACTTGGGTAAGTCACAACACTTGCTAACGAAAACTTTCACAATTATTTGATTTTTTTCAGGACATTTCATCGTTATTTCGTGTCGCATTTCTATGTTTCCAGTTACAAATTATTATTTATTTCAATTTATTTCATCGTACTGTGTGAACGTGTAGAAAAATAAATTTTCATGTAAATTTATCTTAAATATTTGTAAAATTATTGCATATGATTAAAGTATACTTATTTATTTGATTTTAACGCATAACTACATATTATCGTACAAAATATTAATTTAAATTACAGTCAACAGTCTTACAGCATTAATTTTTTATTTGAAATAAAGATTTTTAAAGCGTTTTCGTTAACCGCTTAAAATAAATTTTGAATCTTAACTAAATATTTTTAATCTTTAAATTAAAATTAATTTAAAATTACAAAGTATATAACTGATCAAAATAATAAATTTTTCAACAGTATATAAATACAACGTTTCATTTTACATGTTATTGTATGCACGATTTCTTCGATACGGTTATTGTACTTTTTAAAATCCAATTTAGCGATATTAAGTATATATATTTTATGTAATAAATAAGCGAGGGCCAGATATCCTGAAGGGACGCTTCGCAAATGGCGATCAATGTACGCACAAGGTGAAAAATATATTAATATTGCCTAAACGTACATAATACAATATTTTTCGCGACTCAGCTTTTGGAAAAAGGCGTCTATAGAAAGGCGGGAAAGGGAAATGAAGAAAGAACGGGTGTGGGGAGGCCCTTTTTTAATAAAGACCTGAATCAGGTCACATTTCAAATGTTAAGCCTCTTCAATATAAAAATCTCAAAGTATATATTAATTTATATATTGTTATAATATTGAGATGATATTATGACGTTATATTTTTTCTCAACATGTGCTGAATAATTAAATACGGATTAAATGCTTTTTAAGGGTCTGATATCATTGATCTGGTTGAAATACAGGTTAATATAAAGAGTTGATCTATGAGAGAGAGAATACCAAGAATACGATTATGCATTCTTCAAACTATGCTGTTTTCACCATTTATCTGAGGAAAGGCGTATATCAGGAGTTGTAGCATATATAGGAGAGAACTTGTAAACCATTACAATATTTTTGTAGTGGACTTATTCTTTAGCTTAAGAGCATACATTTTGTACGGAAAGAGTTAATGTTTTTGTATTTGTGCACCAGTTCTTAGAAGAGAACAGTAAAAAGTAGCAAGCGTATAATTAAATAGTCTTAATGCTTAAATTAATGTTTTTAAGGGAGTTTATGATTATTTTATGAAATAAATTTGTACAAAATATATTATTCTTCGTCATACAAATTATTTATTTCAACAAAACAGATGTACTAAATTCATGGCGACATTAAAACATGTACAGACATTAAAACAATAATCATCGATATGACATGGCAAATGATTGAGAATTATAGAGAGATTATACAAATCTGAGGCATAAAGTACTGACAAGTTCAGAAGAAAATAAAACAAAGAATGTTGTTTTTTGAGATTTTTTTCTTCACTATTAAAATGACTATCAAAAAACTATTATCATTTGATGACTCATTTGATAAAATGATGCAATACGATAACTTAGATAGTAACTGAGTGTCGTGTGGGACGGGACGAATCATTCAGGTTACATCTCTAAAATACCTAAAATACCATAATTCCATCAAACACACTCTTATAATGATCCATGCAATGGTTGGTAATATGAAAGATAATAACAATAAGACACCTACAGGTCAATCCAAAAACTATGAATTCAAAAATTGGCCGTGAAAATATACGAAGTTAATTATTCACGTTATTTCATTCTTTGAACAAAGTTATATTTAATCATTAATTAAATATACATATACTATACATAAAATTCTTTTTTCAACGCGTCAATCCAAGCACAAAAATAACGGCAGAAGCGGGATGCGAACCGCGGACCTTGGAACCCAACTATGCCCAGGTATTCATACCGCTAAGCCGACTTGGCTATTGCTATGCCTGGACCGACTCACGTTGAAACTAGTATATATGTCATTGATATAATCGTATTATAGATTTCGCTATAGTATATATTCAAAGTATGTATATTTTTATTTTTTATTATTCAATCAGTCATCATTTATTCACAAGCTTAATATTATAACTTTCCGGCAGTCTATTTATTTTAGTAAGTACCACTCGGGCCTCGAACCAAACTATAGGCTGAATGGATGAGAAACGACTACTTATAGTTCCGACTCGAACTTTATAACCAATCATTTACCTGTGTTACTGATGAATAATTTTACCTTCTTGATATTGTCTCAAGGAGACATTTTTATATATTTTAAATTTTTATTAGAATATTATTTTATTATTTCAATTATTGACTATATTACAATATTATTATTAATTAAATATACATATGTATAGTTTAATAATAATATTTATTTAATAAAAATATTGTAATACAGTCAATGATCTATAAAAGTAGATTAGAATATTGAAATAATAAAATAATTTTCTAATAAAAATTTAAAAAATCCATTTAATATTTAATCATTTTTATTAAAAAAGTTCACCTTAAAAAGAGGTTGGTAAGATATGAATTTCCATTCTAGAAAAAACATTTTTCTTTCATTATCTCAAAAAAATTATAACAATCAAACAATTTCGTGATTTTTCCGTTTATAAAAATATTATCTTGAAAAAATAGAGCGAGTTTGAAGTTGGTATTTAGAACCTTTTTGCAGGGAACGTTTTTAAAATATTTCTAAATTAAAACATGAAATTCAAGCAATATTAGCATAGGTAATCAAATTAATTTCTGCGAATTAGATTATTGCTGCAGGATATTATAAATTTTCTCATATTATAAAAGATAAATATTCAACCTTATTAATGTTTGTTTTTTTTTTCATTTCAAGGAAATATATTCTAATATTATACATCTCGCAGAGATAGTAATAAAATACTCTCTTTGAGGAAAACGATCATTTTTTATAAATAATATTTTAAACAAAGGTAACATTGAAATAACGAACATATTATTAAATTTAATGACGTTATTTTTAGATACTACAAATGTTAGTTCGACGAAATTTCGTGTTTGTAAATATACATTATCTAAAAATTAAAAATTAAAAAATACATCTTGAAATAGAGTTTATTTTTATTTTTACAAATGCCTAAAATAGAGCACATTAGAGTTGGATAAAATTAGTAGGTTCTATTAGGCTTGAAAAAATCAGCTAGTTACTGAAAAATACGTGAAATCATTGTGAAAAGGCTCCGAAATCGAAATCGTGTTTGAGATTTGCTAGGAATGATTGGTTTTTGTAATTTAAAGCATATTGAAAAATAAGGTTAATAAAACTGAAGAGAAATACCTGTAAAATGATTATATTCTCAGTGTGATATTTATGTAAATTACTTAAAGTAAAAATGACAATTTTCTAATGTTGAAATTTCGTAATATTACAAAGAGTTTCGCGTGAAGTTTCGACTCTCGAGATTTATACCGTTTTGCGAAATGACGTTTAGCGAGCAGAACGCCATAAAGGTATCTCACGAGTACAAGCGGTAGTACAAGTGAACAAAACTTGGTTGAGTGGAGCGAGAGGGAACAAAATGACAGAAGAAATTGTACCAGACAGAGAGTTGCTAGTCGAATGCTTTATCAAAAGCTCCATACGTAATATTTTCAGAGTTCCCGCACGTCTTCGGTACAACAAAAGAAAAACAATGAAAGGCGAGCAAAATGGTACACTTACGTTTTCAAAGAGATTTTTTTTTCAATAAGTCTATAAAATTTATACTCATTTATAACGTTTCCTATTTCTTTAAAGCGTTTGTTTGATATCATGATAAGAAATATAGTTTTTTTTTATATTACTTGATGAATTATAATCCAGTGAGTTGATTAATAAATTGAACATCGCTGGAAAGTAAATTATTAAATGTTATATTTATATTTCGTGAAATGTTGAAACGGTTAAGATTTGTCATATTTTCATATTGCGATGCTTGGAAAGATTATATGTTACGAACTAATACGAGTATTACCTGAATAATGTTGTTTTAACTGGCCAAATACTCAGATCTATAGAGTGTCATCAAGAAACTCTTTTAGAAAGTTGCTTAAATCTCATAACAATATTAGCCATTCAATTCTTTGGTAAGTTTTTCTACAATACCAATTACAAATTACATGTTTAAACTCCATGTCAACAGCTTTAGACTGTAAGTATATGTATGTAGGCTTAGTAACAAACTTAAGTTTATACGGGTAGTGGCATCAGTAATATATTATTATCGTTTTTAACTAAATATAAATATTAATAATTGTATCAATTAAAATGGAGATCTCTCTCTGGGGTAGATAGCAAGATTTCAGTTAGGACCAAAGGTAAAATCTACACAACTGCTGTAATGTCAGCTATGCTCTTCGGATCGGAGTGTTGGACCCCACTGAAACGTGACTTGGGTAGGATTCATGTGGCAGAGATGAAGATAGGAGGTGGTAGGGCGGTGTGACTAGAGTGGACAGAGTTTGAAATGAGCATATTCGGGGTTCATTTCGGGTAACCCCCATACCTGAAAAGATAAGGGGAAACCGCCTAAGATGGTATGAGCATGTGACACGGAGAGATGAGGACCGCATGGTGAAGAAAGCACTCAACATACCCACGCTGAGAAGAAGACCTGGAAGATCACAGGCAACTTGGACTGCAATTGTAGACAAGGATCTTAAAATTCTGGACTTGAGTGAGAATGCAACGCAGGACAGGAAGGCATGGCGAATGTGCACAAGGAGAGCTGACCCTAGATGATGGAAAATGGCGAGGCTAAAGAAGACAGACAGACATGGCGAACACAAAAAGAGCTGACGCCAGATGATGGAAAATGACGAGGAATAATTGTATCAATTAATTTTCCACACATTTTTTAAATTTAATAAGCCCTCCATCACTTCGTATGCTTTTTGATAAATCATCAATATTAAAAGAATATAGTCAACTGTCACAAATATTAAAAAACTATAATAGTTAAAATATGTACAAAGGTTTCAGGTACTAGGTATAAATAAGAAAATATCTTAGTATCTGGAAGATTTGAGCAATATTTTGTGGTTTGCCTTGTTTTTAGCTTTATTTTGTTGAAATATTTGTTCCAGACAGGATGACATACTGCTTCCAATTTTTCTCCTCAATCGGATGCTCCTTTCCAGACAAGAATTATATTGCGCTTTCAGAATTCTGAAGCATATCAGACATGTCACCTGAGCTTTTATTACGCTAAATAAAATACAAAATTATTAAAATGAACTAAACTTATTGCTTAAGAAATAAAATAAACGTGGTTATACTTTTTACTCGTAAAACATAATGTATTTAAATTGAAAGAATATATTGTTCAAATTCAGATAGTTGTCTATGCATTAACCGCCATATTATTTCCATATTATCATTTTTATTATTATCCGTCAGTCATAGCTCAATGGTCAAAGCGTTTGCTTTGCAAACCAAAGGTCGTGAGTTCGATACCGGACGGAGATTACGAAAAAAGAAAACGATTTATGAGCTCTCAAATACCCCCGGTTGGTGTGAATTTGATCCATCACCCGTAAAATGTCAGACATAGCCTTTTAATTAAAATTGATGGTGGAAGAAAGTCGTCCCGAGAAGACAACCCATTCATAGTAAATTCCTGTAATAATAAAGATAATGCGTGAATCTCGGGCTGTAATCTATGACGTTAGCGGATCAACACTCCACATTGCAGCATTTAGCCATATGCACCATGATTAGCGTCATAGAATTCCAATGTGTATAAGAAAAATATCCGTCGATGAACTGGAAAATAAAATAATTAACAATAACATCCATAAAGTTCTATCAGCATATAGTATTAGCCTTATCCCATCCCATCTATTTTATAAAGGATCCGCCAAATAACTTTTTTTTTTTGAAAATGGGGCGCAAAACATCGAGTGTAGCTTCGGCTGTGTGGCACGTAGCGCCGTCTCGTTGAAACCAAATGTTGCCAATATCCTCTTCTTCAATTTTTGTGAACAAAAATGGCCCGATAACGATCGCCATTGACTGTAACGGCCACTCCTTGCTCATTTTCAAAGAAAAATGGCCTGATTTTCAAAGTAATGTCGCAATATTTCCCAGCGTTGTTCAAGCGTATACACAACCATATTCCTTCAGCGGAAGGATAAAACTAAATATCTGTCAAATCAGACATGAGCTAAGTAATACCATTCACAAAATAAGTACTTGTTAAAAAAAACGTTAGATGGCGGACCCTTTATATAGATGGCGGTGGCGATCCAGAAAAATTAAGGCCTGGGGGCATGTACCATAGAAGGCACCGTGGCAAATACTCTCCAATGGATTAAAAAATAAACCTAACAAGGTACCCCATTATCTTTTGATCGACTATAGGATTGAAATCTACGGTGTCGGTTTCGTTACCTCGTCATTGTATATCACAAACCTTTCAACACCAACAAGTCGTAACGTATATACAAACTCGGATCTTAGAGTTAAAGAAGGTTTATATCATTGATTTTTTATCATTTACTACTTACTACAAGGAGAATACGACAAAAATGTTGTAAAAAAACTGTAGAAGCATGATTCATTTTAAAATGTATTAAGTGGCTTATTGTACAGTGTCACATTTAAATACTACTTAATTTTAAGCAATACGTTGCATTGATTACAAGTTAACATTTTTTTTTTCTATGAATTTTTTAATTTTTTTTTATTAGAATATTATTTTATTATTTCAATATTCTAATCTACTTTTATAGATCATTGACTATATTACAATATTATTATTACTTAAATATACATATACTATACATAAAATTCTTTTTTCAAAATGTCTCCTTGAGACAATATCAAGAAGGTAAAATTATTCATCAGTAACACAGGTAAATGATTGGTTATAAAGTCCGAGTCGGAACTATAAGTAGTCGTTTCTCATCCATTCAGTCTATAGTTTGGTTCGAGACCCGAGTGGTACTTACTAAAATAAATAGACTGTCGGAAAGTAATAATATTGAGCTTGTGAATAAATGAAGACTGATTGAATAATAATAAAAATATACATACTTCGAATATATACTATAGCGACATCTATCGTACGATAGTAACAATGATATAAATACTAGTTTCAACGCGAGTCGGTCTGGCCATAGCAATGGCGCGATTCGCCGAGCGGTATGAATACCTGGGCATAGTTGGTTTCCAAAGTCCGCGGTTCGCATCCCGCTTCTGCCGTTATTTTTGTGCTTGGATTGACGCGTTGAAAAAAGAATTTTATGTTTAGTATATGTATATTTAAGTATTTTTTTTTTCTATTTCGATCAACAATTTAATTTATTTTTATTCTGACTGACAGTTTGTGAAATGTGTTATACCGTAATGTCATTAGTATTATGTGTATAAGTGCCATTAGAATCCATCGCCGACATTACAATTAGGCTTTTAGGTGATCGACGCTTTAATGGGGGGAATTTCACGAGTCATCGTTAATTTTCCGTACGAAATTACTGGAAAAACATAAATGTTTACGTCATGCTTGTTGTGTATGCCGCACAGAAAACTATGTACGAGTTATGAATTTGCATTTACAGGGATTTATAATTCTCGTCGTATTTTTTTTACATAGTGATATCAGCTTGCTCCTTAAGGCCGATGCCGTAAAGCCTCGACAAGCGATCTTTTGTCTATTATTTTTGTCCGCTTGCCTGACATCTACATCGAATGTTTATTTTAATTATATAATGTTGCACGGCGCTTGCATACGCCATCTTGTTTGTTATGACAGTTGGCCTATTGCCGGTTGGTAGGACTGTCATATTGGCAGTTGGTACCGTGGAGATGTGAGATCGCGCCGTGGGCTGGCAGTTGAAGTTTGACTCGCGCCCGTCACAGTGCGCGCGTTCTGTGCGTTCGCTGTGGCGGGCGACGTTTGTGACAATAAACAAATAATATGTGAAACAAGTGTTTATAATGTGAACCTGATCCTGCATCCTTCATCCAGTAAACCGATGTCATAAATAGAAGAGGAGGATATCAATAGGTTTCCTCACAGCAAGGACGATATAATTGGATATAATTCGATCATTTACTTTAAATTCGTGTTAACATTTGTTATTCATAGAATATGTTATCAAAATTAAATCAATTATAAAAATATAAAATATATTTACATTTATATTACATGTATTTATTATGTCTCTTTATCTTTCAACTTTGATAATATTAGTGTTCCATAAGTCTTATTTAGCAGAGAACTACAACTGGGCCATCTTTACTTAATTAAGCCTTTCAGGAATTCATTTAAAATCTTGTAATAGTAAGAACGTACCAATACAGCGAATTGTAGGTCGAAATATGATGGAACTTCCTAAGAAACATCCTTCAGAGGCAGACTCAAGACCCACTGTTTTACCTAAAGAGTCAGAAGCGCTTTTGGAATGATTATTCGGTCAGAAGAAAGCGCTATTTAAACGGTAATAAATAAAAAGATGCCACGCATTTAAGCACATTGCATATATGTGAAATAAAAACCACTTTATTTATTCAATTTAAAGTATTGTTATGATTTATTTTGACGTTTTATTGACTTGATACATTAACCTTTTCATTACGGCTCGGTCAGCATAAATGTACTTATCTGGTCTATTTTCATTTATCACATTGGTTCTTGTATCCTTTAGCTATCTGATGATGCATAAAAACTATTCTTAGAAAGTAGCAAAACAATATATCACATCAAACGATGTCAACGGTAGGGGAATCTTGTGACGGCATATGCCGACAACCGATGCGAAAGGGTTAAGAATCAGCTGTGATCGTCGCTGTCGGCCATTTTCGGTCGCGGTGCGCATGCGCGGGTCGCCACTTTGTCAGGTTTTAAATTTAGAACGCGAAAGAAATCCGTGTTTATTATTGTGCTTGGAAAATAGCCTGTCCTCATGGCACCGTGCCATCCAGGAACATATGAGGAATGCCGTCGCGTAAACCCGGACGACCAGCTGCTCTTTATGACGCTCCGTGACGCTTTTTTGAAGCACGCAAAAATTACGCACCGCGACGAATCGCGCATGAGAGATTACTTGCTTACAAGGTGACCAACGATCATTGCGAGATGAAAGAACGGGTGCCGTTCACTTACAAAAGCTCCAAACAATTTCACTCTAATTTGATCGATAATACTAGGTGGAATACCATTTTTTTTCTTACCATATCCATTCTATATCATGAAACACCACTAAACCATAACCCTCTAATTTTTCGTACTCTCTATTCTTCACTCGTTCTATCTGTTCTGGAATATGGGAGTTTAGTTTGGAATCCTAATAAATGCAAATACATTTTCATGCTCGAAAAAATTCGTAAAAAATTTCTCCGACGTCTTTATTTTTATATTTACGGTAACTATCCATTCAATTCATTTAATTCTGAACATTACCCAACTCTTTTTCTTCTAGGGATGCTTTCTTTCCATTCGCTAGAGTCACGGAGGAAAATTGCTGCACTCAAACATTCATTCCTTCTTCTTCGCGGTTCAATTTACAACCCTGGGATTCTTGAATGTTTTAACTTCTATGTTCCAGATAGGTACACCCGTGCTCGTAGCCATCCATTGTTTTTGATCCCTATCGATGCTTGTGGAGCTTCAAGCACTCAATTTGCTACAACGGCAATTTCGCTCCTAAATGGCCTACCAGCACACCTCGATCCTTTTCTTACATCATTTTCCTCTTTTGTCGATGGTATTGTTCTACTTGGTCTCTGTGATCTTTGACACGTGTCATCTTCTTATTCTTTTGTGTTATTTTTATTTTTATTATTTTCTCTATTTATTGTATATTTATGTATACTCTTTGTTTCTAAATATTTGTAAAAAATTGGAATTTCGATTCTGTATATAAATAAATAAATAATAAATAACTAAACCACTTATCACCACCAAAATGCCACCATTTAGTTCTGTCAGTTGTCACAGTCCATGAATCCAGCAATGATTCAAGAAAGTTTTGCAGTTGAAATTCCATTTGGAAACGATACTCGGGACTGAAGACCGAGGTTTTGAACATACTGAGGATACGATTTGAGACATCGGGTATTTTTTTCAAGCCCCGGGATCTTGTTTCGAATAATGTTTTAATTTATTTCATAAAAATTTCCCGTTGGAGCTTAAAGTCACCACAGATTTCCACACTTCATTTTTTAAATTGTCACTATCCTTGCCAGATTCCAATTCATTCTAGAAGTAAGAGCTCCGAATTCAAAACTGACTTGAATGTTTCCTAAAGTCATCCAAGAAAAAAATATGGTCATTTTATGAGAAAGCAGCTTAAGTAATCAAAGTGAATTTGATTGTTTGGAAATGATTATCTACTCGTACATTATCAATAAGATCAGATAACGCTCAACGCCCAAAACTTTGTAATATGACAAAAATCATGTGTTCCAACGTGTATATTTATGATTCACATACTATAGAATGATGAAGTTAATTTATTTTCTACTCCTAAAGATACATACTCGATACAAAACAGACATAATTAAAAAAATTATTTACTAAAATTTGGTCAAAATAGTTCAAATTCAGTGTGAAAATTATACTATAATGATATTGTCATTTAAATGCATAGATTTAACTTTTTATACTTACAGACAAAACGTTATCAAGATTTTACATGATTTAGATACTACATTAAATTAGATATGAATTAACTATTTGAATGTATGAAAGCATGACATGGTTGCGTTAAGTAAATATTATAGTTATCAAACATGAAAATCACGCAAGGCTCTTTCGCTTCTATATCACTAGGCCATAATACTTCTAAAATTACATATTAACGTTCATATAAATTACACAACGAATTTCAACTACAAAAACTCAACTAATACGCCACATTCATAAAAAAACATTTTACAACGCTCTCAGCTTAAAAGTACGCAATAATGAATAGATAATGTGACACGCACTGTGTTTTTAACCCACTTTCATGTAACGTACTTTTAAGTTTGTTCTAGTGCAGAGGTCGCCAAACCAAGTTTTTTGCTAGTAATAAAAACGGGTCCACCAAATAACTTTTTTTTTTTTTTAAATGGGACGCAAAACATTGAGTGTAGCTTCGGCTGTGTGGCACGTAGCGCCGTCCTGTCGAAACCAAATGTTGCCAATATTTTCCTCTTCAATTTTTGTGAACAAAAATTGCCCGATAGTGATCTCCTTTGACTGTAACGGCCACTCCTTGCTCATTTTCGAAAAAAAATGGGCTGATTTTCAAAGTAATGTCGCAATATTTCTCAGCGTTGTTCAAGCGTATACACAACCATATTCGTTCAGCGGAAGGATAAAACTAATTATCTTTCAAATCAGACATGAGCTAAGTGTTACCATTCACGAAATAAGCACTAGTTGATATATTATATTAAATATATAAAAACTGTATTCTACGCTATTCTGTGACATCCGGAAAACATGTTTCAGCCAGATTCATATTCGTCTCTTAACACATTGTTGTCGGGACACGGATTTTTCCGTTTTTGCGGGACTGCTGCTGGATTGCGGGACCAGTAAAAATCCGTGTTTTGTAGTCTATTGCTAGAAGTCGGCTCACGTGTTTATCCGTGTAATTTGAACAGCATTTTTTTGTTGTTGTCAGTAGCTAGGTGTTACTGCTTTGATATAAAATAAAGACATTTGTTTATCCGGCGTCGCATTTATAACAGTTCCACCAAATGTATTGTACTAATTTTAAATCAAAAATTTTGATGTTGCATTTTTATACCGTACAAAAATATTTAAAAAATTTATACATTTAAAAGTTAAATAACAAACGTTAAATGCTTTATACATGACTTGTACTCGATTAAAAAATCTTGAAACATTCCTGTTATCCCAAATATCTTTTTAATAAAATAAATCAATTATTACAAATATTTTTATAAAATTTTATATGCAATATAAACGCATGTTTCCAGTAAATATAAGACTGTCATCCTCTATATTTCTTCTTCATTTGATAGTATTGTTTTTGGTAAGTATCTTTGCAGCTTACAAGTTTTTGTTATTGATTCGGATATAAATAAAGTTAATTTTTAATTTTCGCTCCACTCGCAGAACAAAATTAGGCAAATCACCAACTGGTATAGTTTTATATACGCCCATTTAATTGCATTGTTTGCCTTTTTACAAGTCTGCTTCAGTGCGATTATTGACTTGCAATTAAGGATTAAACATATCATACTAAGATTGATGACCCCTGAACCATTGGTTGAGATGTTGTCGAAAACAAATCGGTGAAAAATGTTTTGGTCTTTATGATAGCAAAACATAAATAATTGGCGTGATAGAAAACTGATGTAGCTTTTCTGAGCTACCTAAAATATTCAAAATATTAAGTTTGAAAAATAAAAGTACTAGTATTCCGCTTAATTCTAATTTATTTTAGTTAAATTCTAAGTATATAGTTAGAGCGAGTTATTAAACGAAACGTGTTATTTATTATTCTTGAAATAAATAAGCAAAAAAGATTTATAATTACGAATGTGAAAGGTTTCTTGTTAAATTAAGATTTCGCCATTATAATGCACAATAAAATTAATTTCATACATTAGTTAATAAATATGATTTATGTATGAAAGCTAACGTAAAAAACTTAAGCATCACTCGAGTTCACAATCAATAAAATATTTAAGTGAGGAATAAACTGTTTATTTAAATTTAAATGTATATTTTTTAAATATATTATTTTGTTATATCATAATTTACTGATCGATTTTCATCGATCAAAAGTAACATTTTTTTATAAAATTGTGTAATAAAAACTATTTTTTTATTAAAGCTGATTATAATCACATTATTAAAAAAAATATTTTCAAAATACTAATAACGAAAGAAGTTTTATATTAATTTAAAAATATTGTAAACATATGTAGATTGCTTTTTGTTGGTGAAAAGAACTTTATAAAACCACTGTTTAAATTTTTAAAAAAGGCCCAACGATTAAAGCGATAAAAGAGATTAACACAACTTTATCCATTTGCTTTTGAATCTTGCACTGAATTGGATTAGATTTCCTCCCAATAGGGAAGGGAAAGTCTCAGTTTCAGTTGAAATGTAAGATGTGTCAACCTTAGAAGTACTTCCCACCGCCGGGTGATGTATACCGCCATCAGAACAGACCGGCTCGCTCTATTTATTGCCGCTAGTTACTAGTTTGGTAGTTGCCACGTATTGTATAATTGCGTCTTCTTGTGTATACATGCTCACATTGGTAACAGTAGTACACATCCTGGGAAGCAGTAAGTTCATGGGTAAATTGAATTATAAATACGGATGCTGATGGCAGAGAAGTATCCAAAATGATTCAGTACATAAAAAATGAGCACAATAAAAATATTTTATCAAATTCATCCTGCAAATTTACTCATAACTGAAATATATGGTTTCCAGGACTTGCTAGTACACTGTTCTGTCTACTTACTAATGTTATTTTTGCACTTCGATCATCACAAATCAAAATACACGTGCGAGTATATATATTATTAATTCCAACACGAAGCTCAGAGGATAAAAGAGAAATCAGCTTTAATATTCAAGGTAAGGTGAGTGTTCATATTTTTAACCTTTCGTAAGTCGCAATACGATCTTGACAGATCAGACGACTGCTTAATAGGCACCACTCCTTGGACAGATGGATAAGCGGGCTTGGGCGCATAGTAGCTTCTTAAGTGTGGCCTTCTGAACGTACCTAAATAGTTCTTGGTAGTTTCCAATCTGCCTCAGCCACATGGATGTCTACGAAAATTGCTAACAACTTACATCCATTTTTTTGTTCTGAGTTAACCCACACCTCTCATTTTTAAGAATACTCTGTTACTAGGATTTAATTACGCTACAAAGCTCAATTATTTAACAGTCGTGATATTTTCACTAATAATAAACAATCATTTATTCAATTTCACCAGTATTTTAAACCAAAACATTTTGCTCGTTAATTAAGCGCATTGCCAACAACATTACGTTTTCTGGCGTACTGATGCTTTTTAACTATTCATTGTTTGCTCATTTGATGGTATTACACAGAGTTTTATGTAAATAAAGCTACGCCAGTGGACTAGTGGTTATAATTCTGTCCGTAATTGAACTGGTCGTGTAGTTTCAAAAAGGTCGCCTGAAAGGTTTCACTGAACCACGATACTCCAGGGATGAGAAGACAACTAATGCAGGCTTTTTATACAGAACACAGTTTGCTTGCTCTGATATTATACTGATAAACAAACAGCTATAATAGTGTATGGTAATGAAATATTATACTAAGTAACTCTAAGCAAATATTAGAACACATACTAGAAAGTTTGATATGCTTAGTTGTGAAGCACTATAATGAATATTCAATGACAAAAGTGGACTTTAATTTAAAAACAAACGAATAAAATCAATATAACATTTTAAAATACATAAATGAAAATGGTCGTTCATAATATTATACTTTATGATGCGAAAGTAGTATAAATACAGTTATTAGAAAATTATGAAATTTAAACATATATACTTGCAATAAGATATTATTAAAAACATATATTTAAAACATCTTCTTTTTTCAAATCGGCTTAAGCTAGACTGGACCTTACATCCACATCATATTCCACTTTCATCTTTGATGGCAAGTTCTTCATAGTCCACATTCGTCGTGGACTAACTGATATAAAAAGTAAAAAAAAAACATGGTTCCTAAACTTATCTAATTATGATATCTGATCATATCAGAAGATTAATAATTTTATAAGTAGTACACTGGAGACCGGAACAACTCAGAGGAACTATCATCATTCCAACAACTCGTATGCAAGTTTAGAAGCCCTGAGATGCAACCATTTCCTCCAACTTCCAGCAAACTTTGTATGGATTATGAGTTCGGGTTACGCCAAATTTAGTACTTCTTATGATGTGGCAAAGATCTGTATTAAAATTTTCATTGGAAAATTAATATTTAAGATAATTTTCTATATTTAAAATTGCCGGCGGGTGTAGCTCAGTGTTTAAAGCGTTTGCTTTGCAAGTCAAGGGTCGTGAGTTCGATCCCAGACGGATTTAAAAAAAAAGAAAAACGATTTCTGAGCTGTAAAATACCCCCAGTTGGTGTGAATTTGATCCCTCACCCGTAAAATGATAGTCATAGCCTATTTATGAAAATTGATGGTATACGAAAGTCATCACCTAAAGATCACCCATTCATAGTAAATTCCTGTAATAATAAAGGATGATGCGTAAATCTAGGGCTGTAGTCTATGACGTTGGCTGAGCAACACTCGCTTAGCCATATGCACTATAGAAAGCGTCATAAAATTCCACAAATGAGACCTAAGAATTACTATCACCGTCTGTCAGTATTCTCCTGTATGTGTGTACATAAAAAAAGCTTCTTAATTTTACTGTCATATTGATCACCAAAAACTTGTCAGCTGACATACATTTTGCCAAGTAGAAATTTTATGAAACATATTGTTAATCCGTATTACCCAAATATTTTGTAGTTATTAAATGTGTCAAACCCAATTATGGTGTAATTCTTAGAAAGTAGCAAAACGATATATCACGGCTACTGATGTCAACAGTAAGGAATCTTACACGATATATATCGGGTACCGATGCGAACAGGCTAATCACCCAATGACTAATTGCGACATTGGTGACAATATAAATATACAAAAATATGTTTTTTGAAGAATCTAAAGAGAAGTAAGTGTAGTGACTCATTTAATTTTACATAATATTATTTCTACCAAATCATTAATGTCATGACAACAATCATGACTAAAATATATAAAAATGATTTTCATTATTATTTGGTGGTTTTTTTCCATATGTCCGTCTTGAAACATCTATTTATGAATGCTGAGAATTTAAATCATACTTCATATTGGCGATTCGCAGAAACACTCAGTTGACGAACGCAAATAAGACTTTGATGTTAATGCATTTACGCTGCATCAAAGTCGAATACCCAATTTTAAGACTTGTTTCAGGAATTTTGTTAAGCACTTATACAAAGCCTACATAATATGATTTTCGTACTTTGCTACCGGCTAATCTAGTTGGGCGCCATGAAACATATAAGAATATTTTAAACTTTTTCTGTTATCCATTGGCATGCTTTTAAATCAAAATAACTAGACTTATCCTTTTTTCAAGAAATTTAAAAAACTGGTAATCAGCCCGACGCGTTTCAAATGCAATAACTGGTGGTGGAATCCCTTCCAGCTATTGTAAGTAACAACGTCTCACAAACGTCTCACAAACATAAAATACCTCAAGGAAGTCGTTTTCAAGTAGATAAAATTACAATATGAGTTGTTGTACGAACAGTTTTGTTGATCCTTATTGTATATGTTATACTGAATATGTAAAATAAGTTTTTTTAATTTTGATAGTATATGTGGCGCATTAGGAAACTAGAGTTAACTTCGTTTAAAAAAACATGTGTCAGCATTTTCAATATTTTAATATGAAATTGTTTAATCAGATAGGTTAGGGTTATTTATTGTAAACCATCACAGGTTCTTCTTCGTAGTATCAATAGGATGGATTGGTTTGTATCAACAAAATCTTGCATCTCGATCTCCACTCCTCTCGGTCCTTCACAACCCTCTTCAGCTCACCATAAGAGCAACAACTCATGTCCTCGAACATTTGCTGCAAATACTCCCGTGCGGCTTCTATAGTTTCTACCCTCAACTATCCCCTCCACAATGTCGTGAAGAAGACCATCGGGGCGCATGATGTGATCGATCCACCGGGCTCGCCTCTCTGAGATGGTTCGTACATGGTGCCTATCTTCGTTGATTATCCTGAGAACCTCATTGTTCGTGACATGGTCTCTCCAGGAAATTCCAAGAATTCTTCTGTATGACCACATATCAAAGGCCTCTAGCCTCATCACAGGTTACACAGTACATTTATTGAATTACAAAACGTAGATTTTTTTATTGATTTTGTAAAATAAAATATAATCATTGCCTTATGAACAGTATTTATGAGATAAATAGAGTTTTGATTGTATGTATTAAGTTATTGTTTTATTAATTTCCTAAATATTTTTCATGGAATTTTGATTTAACATTTTTTTTTTTCATTATCTACGTAAAAAATAGTTTAACAAATTATTTTTTACAAATATGCTCACAGTAAGGTTTTTAAGAAACTCAACGTACCCTTACATTGCTTCTTTGTTATCACAATAATTAAAATATACATAATGATTTGTTTTTTTTAGATAACCAGTGAGTAAGAAAAAAGCTTTCAGTATCGATATTTTTCATCGCCTTTAACATTGTACAATATAATTTGAAATTTTATTGACACAGTTTTTATTCAATCTGTTTCATAATAACTCAGTTTTCACATGTTTGAAATTAAAACAAATATTTATACAAACTCAATTAAATTTTAAGTAGACTTTAAGCTTTACCGAGCTTTATAAGTTTTTTATTTATGAGGAGGAGTAAATAAAATAACAAGAGCGAGAATTTCAAAATTAATTTATTTTAATTTTATTATTTCCGACATCGTAGTACAAGCAATATGCTTTTGAAATTTCTCAGAAATGCTCTCCCACACACACAATAATACATTATTCAAATTTAATTTTGCAATCAACAACCTTTGACGCTATGTTATTGAATATACAATTCAAACCTGATGGCTCGGCTTGGAAATTAACGATTTCACTTTGATTAACTGTACGCTGAGAAATGGCAGGCGGGGCTTCTCAGTTTGTATTATTAATACAGTAAGCCAACAAGACAGCGAGGATAGTTCTATGAATTAGGAACTTGCAATTAAATTAATTTAAATAGTTTGTTTTAATTTTGACCCGATTGCTTGAATTTTCTATGGCGAATTGTAGTGAAAAATATTTTTTTTTTCAATCCATATTATATGAAGAAATATGTTGTAAATTTACTCAGAGAACTGAGGTCAAATAAAACTATTAAATTTTAAGTAAAATATCAAAAACAAACCTGATATTAAAATTGAAAAATAATAAAAATATAAGCCAACATAACCCGTAATATTCAACCTAGGCAAAAATTAAATTTAAAATCGATTATACGGCTGCATTGGCTTTTTTTAAGGTGCCTGACCAGCTTTAAAAATCCATGTCATGTCACAGTGAACAGATAAATTTTAATCAAAGCTCTAATAAATTTATGTATAAATGTTATGGTACCTTGGTTTATTTCAATTGAGGTTATTTGGATTAGTTGTAGGTTTTAAGTAATAGTTTTGAGGGGCATATTTTCCAAATGTGAATTGCATATACAATAGACATAAGACCCATTCTGAATCTTGATTCCAGTACAGTTGAGGATCTGTACTTCCGCAGAGGAATTCCGTTAGACGCCATAATAACTCATGCGAATTGGTCCCCGACTATGCGAAGCACCCCATAGCTTTTCCAATATGATGAATAATTCATATAATTGCCTGGTGAGACATGTTATTCTTTTATTTATCTTTGTGGTCCAGCATAATTGCATGGAAAATAATATATCAACGTGTTTGCATCGAATGCAAAAAACCGAAAATAATACATGATCATG
This sequence comes from Glossosoma conforme, assembly GCA_022606575.1. NCBI lineage: Eukaryota > Metazoa > Arthropoda > Insecta > Trichoptera > Glossosomatidae > Glossosoma > Glossosoma conforme. The sequence goes on from JAGTXR010000168.1 coordinate 391,620, forward strand.
GCATAGATATTTATAATGTATAAAGCGTATAAATAATATTTTGATTTTACTTATACATTAAAAAAAAACTATATTTTTTCCAGTAGATTTTTATAATCGGAAGAGTATTCATAAATACGAGGACGATCCGTAAAATGAGTTTCCCATGGCGCTACAGTCCTGAAAAGCGCTGTTATGGTGGATCTCGCGATTCTGTAGTGTACCTTGGTTCCTCCACGCCAAATCTCTTCCCTAGCTAGCTGCCTGCGGAGCTTAGTCTTGGCTTTTAAATAATAGCGAAACTGCAGTCTTCCAGCAAATGAAACAGTGCTCAGGGTGATCCAAGTAAAAATAAAATATGAAAAACTAATCTATTTAAGGATAGATATATAAGCCATTGACAATGTAGGTGCGATTCATGGTAAGTAACCGAAGTTAAGCAACACTGGACGCGGACTAAAATATGAATGGGTTATCTCATCTCGATTACCGCGTATAGTTGGATAGGTTAAGTGTAAGATAGGTAAAGTTAGATTAAGCAAGATTAGATTAGGTTAGGTTAAGTTAAGCTGCTCCTTGAATAAAAATATGGTTCAGGACCTATGGATCAACAGGCCAACCATTCGATCTCCCAAAAAAAAAATTGCTTCAAATATTGACTGCCGTGTTAGTAAGTCCCTAGAATACCCTTACATGAAGGTCGTCAGGAATAATATATATGAATATCCAAAATGAATATTCAGGTGCACATATATTTTGGAATAGTGGAAAGTGATAAAACTAAGTGATGGCAATTAATGGCTATCACATGTTTTATGATATGAACGATAATATGAAGTTAATATACATGTATAATATACAAGTGATTTTATCTTCGTTAACATATCATTATAATTTATGACAACGTTATTAAATGCGCATTTCAAATGAGCAATACCCTCAAACTGTTTAAGAGCATTATTTATGTTGTTCGCGGTTCAAGCAATTAATAATAAATTGTCAGTGAAAACATCTTAGGGACCGCACTTTAAGGGCTTAATAATGTCCGTGAAAGTGACTGGGATCGTGAATCCAGGGCAGGCCAATATTTTTAAGTGGCGTACCTCCTTCTCATCTCCTGAAATGTAGCTCCCGCTCCGCCCCCTCCCGGTCACGGTCCGACCCAGAAATTTATGTAAAAAAATGTCCTGGGTCCGGACTGAAAAACAACAAAGGTCCTTAGCCGAACACTTAAGTTAAAGTACTGAACACAAATATTTAATGGGCCGGCGGGCTTCTCCAGTGTCGTTCTTGTTTTAATGCAGGGGCGGTTTTGGGAAAATTAAAAAAAAAACTAATTTTATTCGTAGCAATACATTAAAAAATAAATCAATAATTTTCACCTTGTTTAACAATAGGAAAGTATGTATGAATTCACATTTCTCTTATTAATATGACAAAAAATAAACGACAGATGCTGGGATTCGAAGTACGAACTTTTGCAACCATTAGTTAATTATTTACACAGCATTGGCCCATTGCCAATTGTTTTGCGCATACTTAGTTGAAAGATTAACAGATTTCGTTTTAAAAATACGTTTTATTACAGATGCGGGTGCAGAAAATTGTATTTGTGAAAGATAATATATATATATTTATTTTTTCTTAGAGGTTTTTTACTCGAGAAGAACTACAATGGCTAGACTTTGTGAGGAATTACAAAACGAGGGAACGGACGAAGCAGGTTTCCATACAACAGTCGGTCAAGAGAATACGGTGGACCTGTCTGCAACATTTACTTTCAAGACAGTAGGAGAGCATAAACTAGATCTCAACCCCCGAAATCTTACCGTTCTGTAAGCTGTCGAGAACTTAATACACAATGTATACGGCGAATGGTCATGAAATTAAAATAACGAATGAATAATAAAGAATGAACAAAATCATTGTATTACTTCTACAAACTGAAATTACCTGAGACCTGCAGACCGCAACACACCTAATATCCTGCTCCATTTGGTCAACAATCTGCACACCACAAGACCTTATACTGGGAAACACACGGGCTGTCGATGTTATGAATAATTTGACGTCGCTTTTCGTGAATTTGAAAAATATATAAATACAGCTTATTGGATTTGGTATAGAATTATGCCCATATAGATATTTTTTTAATTATTTAATAAGAGACAATATCAAGAAGGTAAAATTATTCATCAGTAACACAGGTAAATAACTAATTGCAACGTGCGCGTCGTACTTACAAGAAGTTATTCTCATCCATTCGATCTATAGTTTCGGTTCGAGACCCGAGTGGTACTTACTAAAATAAATAGACTGCCGGAAATAATAATATTAAGCTTGTGAATAAATGCATTCTGATTGAATAATAAAAAATAAAAATATACATAATTTGAATATATTCTATAGCGACATCTATCATACGATGATGACTTATATAGAAGATCAGAGACGAGTCATCTCAGGTGGAAGAAATTGGCCCGGTGGCCGAGCGGTAATTACCTGGGCAAAATGTTGGTTCCAAAGGTCCGCGGTTCGCATCCCGCTCCCGCCGATATTTTTTCTGAATGAATTGACTCGTTTAAGGATTTTTATGTATAGTATATGTATTTTTAATTGCTAATTATGCCCATATTTTGCTTCACAGTAAAAAATATATTTCTTAATATGAGTCTCATTAATGTACTGTTTCACCATTGCTCTCAACATGTTTTTTCATCGTTCCCTACAATTACAAGTAAAAATCTGCTGACGCGTAATTTTCCATGAATAATTCATGTTATATTATAATAATAAATAATTTAAAACACTAATGTGAATCGCTGTATAAATTCAGCGATTTCCGCGAAAAACAAGACGGTGCTATAAGAAATTTTTGAATAATAATAATAATAAAGCGGTCCAAGTATCGAAGAAATAATATCTGCAGACGTTATTTTTCTCAAAATGAAGCGTTGGGCAAAAAATAACAATTTCCAGATTAAATCACAAGGACTGAGGCTTGAGTAAGCAGGATTAAATTTTACAAAAATCTGTGAAAAGTTTCACTGAATAAATATAAGCAGCCGTTCATCGAATAATTAAATTCGGTAGATTTTATTTATGACTGTACAAGCATTGTACATGAGTAGAAAAAGAAGAAACATTGAGTAACTTATTGAATGAATACAAAGATGTTTGCTAGTTACGCATATAATATGTCTAATACATTTTGCGAGCACGCCTACCCCATATAAGTTACAAAATAGTTGAATAACATTATTAGTTGTAAAAGCTCTTTACACCGAATTTCTGTCGAATACAATCCTTAGGATGATGGGAACTCGAAAGCTTGAAAAAATGCAGTTTTCATTTATTTTTATAGTAGCGTACTACGTTTATTTAAAAATTGCCATGGATTTCTATGACTATACTTCTATTTAATATTTTTGAAGTAAACTGTTTTTTTAAAATACAAACGAGATAGCATTTTTTATACTGAATAACAATTCAAATAAAAATATGTTCTCTAGTTATTATATATTGCGATAAAGAAATGCATATGCAAGGAAAGATTAAGTATAATATTGTCAAAAGGCATTTCAACATTAGTTACAGCTTCCAGGTCCATATCCTTGCACCGATCTTTTTTAGTTAATTAAGATTAGCCAGATACTTCTAGCGGTCTTTTATCAATACATGTTATATCATAAAAAAATGTGATCAAAAGCGAAACTTCCCCAAGACTGATTGTTTGTCGTCTTGCATGTAGTTATTTATCATCTATCTTCCACAAGACGCTAGGATATTTTGAATTTATTCTTTTATCGCTTGGGAAATAGATAAATACTCGTATCATAAATTTTCTAATGACTTACAGTTCATAAAAGTGTACCATTCAAACAATAAATATTTTTTTCTTATCGTCGTTTTTTTGACAAAATAATGTAAAAGAAATATACAATGTATAAATACGGGTCATATTAAAATAGCTTTTTCTTGAAGTTTTCAATATATATTTTATTCACATGCTAAAACCTTGTTATCACATCTTTGACATATTTATGTCTTTACAATCGACAGCTCAGCAGATCTCTTAAACATAATATATCACGACATATAAAGTTACGTCATCGATACCGCTCCAAGCGAGACAAGATTTAAAAAAACACCCGGCATTTTTTGCTAGCTTCACAAAGCTGTTTCGCGTTTACTCAAAAAAATATTGCAAAGCTCATGTTTCTTGCTCGGTTAGGGATAATATACGGAGCTACTCAATTAAGCACGCAAAAAGCTTCGCATAGGATTCATTTCTCAGACCGAGCCAAGGCGGCAGGGCTTCTCCTTGCGATACCACACACGTTTCCAATTATTCCACAGTACTACATATTCCACTGTAATACACAGGCTCTCAAAGTATTTATCGTAAACTTATTTCGTTGAAATGACTTATTAGAACAACGAATAAAAGAAGAATAATAAACTAACTAGCACTATATGAATTTTTTAATTTTTATTAGAATATTATTTTATTATTTCAATATTCTAATCTACTTTTATAGATCATTGACTATATTACAATATTATTATTACTTAAATATACATATACTATACGTAAAATTCTTTTTTCAACGCGTCAATCCAAGCACAAAAACAACGGGAGAAGCGGGATGCGAACCGCGGACCTTGGAAACCAACTATGCCCAGGTATTCATACGGCTCGGCGAACTGCGCCATTGCTATGCCTAGACCGACTCGCGTAAGTAATAATATTAAGCTTGTGAATAAATGAAGACTGATTGAATAATAATAAAAATATACATACTTTGAATATATACTATAGCGACATCTATCGTACGATGATAACAATGATATAAATACTAGTTTCAACGCGAGTCGGTCTAGGCATAGCAATGGCGCAGTTCGCCGAGCGGTATGAATACCTGGGCATAGTTGGTTTCCAAGGTCCGCGGTTCGCATCCCGCTTCTGCCGTTGTTTTTGTGCTTGGATTGACGCGTTGAAAAAAGAATTTTATGTATAGTATATGTATATTTAAGTAATAACTAGCACTAGACTAGACCAGTGGTTATTAAACACTCCGCGAATAACAAATGCTCAATCAAATAGTTAATAAAAAAACTATTTACTTAAAAAACATTTAAATGGTAATGATATAAAAATAGCGTATAAATTGTGATTATTTTTATCGATACGTTGTTTTAATACCGTGTGTCTCCGAAAATAAGACCCGGTCTAATAATAATTTAATACAGAAAATGCCATATAAGACATGATCTAATTTTCGGAGAAACACTATTTGACGAGTAAAAATATGTTAACCGTTAAATTCAGAATAACATTGAAAATATGCGTCGGCGGTGATATTTTAAGCAATTCGGTTTTACTAAAGTTAAGCTTAATTAATTTCTATACTTTGTGTTCGTTTCTATCATTATCAAATTAAACGAATTACTCATATAAAAATAATCTCTGTAGCAAAATTAATAATTAACAAGTTACTTATTTGACGATTAGTATTTGTTTATTAAATGTTGTAGTATTTTAATTGTACAATAATGATAACTTGTATTTTATTACAAATCTATTAACTTTATAAATAAAGTAAAAATAATTCACAAGTACCTTCTGAAATAAATTACAAACCAACTTAAGCGATTTTTATTAATGAACTTCTTGAATAGACTGTAATTGTAAGCCTTCATAAGGTTTTGCTTATACCAAGTAGTTACAGCAACTTGCTTAATGTCATTAGTAAGCTATTGAATAAACGTCCGGTGACATCTCTTTCAGTCTCGCTATTTTTATTTATATTTCACTAATGCAAAAAAAACTGTTTTCTGCACTTTATAATTAAGTTAAATCCTTCCTTATTCAGTTAATACTTGCATCATACGATATACAATTGCATCAATTAAATGTTATACAGCATCTAACAGCATTATTGCAACGATTTTTCTTCATAATATGAGTTTTTAAGAGAAGCTAACCGGACGCAATAAGGTGAATATTATATTTGATGTGGTTCGAAAGTTTTTACAACAAATATATAATTCTTTAATCAACATAAAACAAAGATGTTATGAATAACAAGAAGTCATTTTTTATGAAAGCTCGTGCAGAAAGCCACGATCGGTCAAAACCAGTGATATCTATATTGCTTGGTAAGAATGACTGGACGCTGCTTGCGGCAAAAGTGTGTATGTGTTGGAAAAATTGCAAGTGTATATTGATCTGTTTCTTGAAGACATTCAGATTGTGTAAAAGAGAAAACTCAGATACTGGAAGAGCATTCCAGAGCTTACATGTGGCATTAATGAATGATTTTGGAAACTCTTGTCGGTCCTACATCTACATATATTAACAGTGTTACTATATTGATGAGGTCATTGTCTGATTAATCATGTAAAGAAAGCCGTTCTATTATAATTCAATATGAAAGGAAAGACTTTAAATGTATTTAGTAAATTGAAAAATAGTAATAATACATATTTATTAGAAAACTAACGCTTTACAGCAGATTACATATGATCTTAGTAAAAACATCAAATATTAATAACAGTATAAAACAAAATTATAAATTTATTTTAAATCTTTCATATTCACTTTGTGTATTAAAAATTAAAAAATAGTTTTTACTATTTTCATAAAAAAATATATGAATAAGGCATGCTAAGGATTACAACTACTATTTACTCTGTATTACTTCGTTTTTTTCCATCGAAAGCTTTTGGCCGAGCTTCCACGTTTGCAAAGCTTTGCTCTAACGGGCCGACTGTTCCGCAAAAACGGGTCTCGGCTCGAAGAGCTTTGAAACCCTAAACCCCACATGTGTTGTAGGGGGTACAGACCCTTTGTGGTGTTTTAAAAACACTCGCTGATTAGCGGCCTCAAACAAAAATCTGCAAAACGTGTTTCCATTTGATGGAATATATAAAATTATCCCAGGGTATTAAGATAACAAAAATATAACAAGAACACTTGAATTTATTCAAATTAATTGGATGTTTATTTTTCAACGAAAATAAACACTCGAGTGTGAAATGTCACAATATTGTTTATAGGTAGCAAAACGATAATTGTAATTGTTATTTTTATTGAAACATGTTTCTGTTTGATGTATTACCTTCTTATCCCGGGATTTTAAAATAACAGTGTCAAATAATTAATTTTAATTAAAATAATAATAAATTTAAAATATTTAATTTAGATTCACATTTATTTTAAGTCATTACATTTTTATTGATGATGGTCTCCAGGAAGGCCGAAATATGTAATCATTTAAAATTAATGTGAATCATAACTTTTTTTTATGTATTAATTTTTTAATAAAAATTAATTTAAACTTATAATTATGCAGTTTCACCAAGTATTGGCAGTTGATAACCTTAATTTTATATCAAGAGTTTATTAATCGTTTTTTTGTTTTTTTAAATAATTTTGTATTAATATATTAGTTTAAGCATTATTTACTTGTAATCAAACAAAAAAAATATTGTTTCTGTTAGTTGACCTACCATTAGGAAAAAAATGATCTAGGCATCGGGAGCAATGATTAACAAATCACCCATAATATACATCAGATTCTACAGCTGTCTTTTTAAGTTCCCGATTTTTTGCCCTGAAAGACATCGGGAATATGAAATGAACTCGTGTTTTTTCTAGTGAACCTTCAGACAAGGCGTGGACAGACATTAAAAGAAAAAAAAATCTTAGACAAATAAATTGATTGTTTAAAATAATATTACACGTTGTTTATTTTCATACACAAACTTATTTTTCAAGAATAACAAATATTATGACATTCGAAAACCTTTGAATTTATATGAATACATTATATAAAGCTAAATACTTATAATACAATTGAAATCGTATGCCACTACCATTAAATAAAATTATAATTGAAAGTACGGAAAGGATTTCTGAGTTATAGGAGTATAAAAATTAGTAAAAGCTTTAATATTATGGATTTTCATTAAGTTTAAGTTGCTTAAAAAATTAAATTAAATGAAACAATGCAAATAAGTATTATTATGATAATATTGTCAATATTCGATCGTAAAATACTGAGTTTGCTGATACTGAGAAAAAGAAACATTGCTTAAAATTATTGTACAATATCGATATAGAGTAAACATACGAACAATCATATGAATATTATGAAACGTAAAAATAAAGACTTCATAATTATGTATTTGTTTTATTTGAATATTTTACATGCCAAAAAAAACAACAAAAAATGCGAAGTAGTTTATTGTGTGGATAAATATAGACGCGAGAACTCAACGTGGAAATAAATTCTAGTAATTCTATTTCCTCACTCAGCGGTTCAATACACTCTTCGGAAGAATTTTCAGAAGATACAAAAGTGCGCGAAGAGTGTTGCGTTCGAAAGTCTGAAATTTCCTTTCAGTTTTTCACAATTCGCGCTTCCTTCCTTCAGACGAAAGCACCCGGGACCAGATAAGGTGGTTGTATCAATGGAAGGCATTATTCTTCCATCGGGGACAAAAAGCTTTGGTTTGCAAAGGAATGATAAAGCTCTATATATTTTTTGTCGCTCTCCGGAGGCTGTACATCATTAAAATCGATTTAACAATGCAGCCTTCAAAGAAAGCTTATTGTGGCTTATTTTTTCTAATCGCAAGGCACCAATTAATGTTCATTATTAAAATGAATAATTGATTCCATTAAAGTGTATTGGATTGCCTTTATACTCTAGTAAGCGTCTAATGAGATTTTTTTATTAATCTAATAATTGAATTATTATCTCAATATCATAGAATACCAAATTATATACCAAATTCAAATACAAAGTTATTTTATAGTTTACAAAAACAATGATTTTATAATGGTTTTATGCATTATTAAAATGCATACGTCAACTGCATTCTGACTAAAGTCTAAAATATAATATATATATAACTATAACATATAGCTATAACATTTTTTTATGGAAATGGCAGATAATTTTTTTTTTTTGGAAAATTGATCTGGGTGGGAAACTTGCTTAAAATGACACAGAAAAGCATAAACTATATCTGCCTTTTATTCAGGCGTCTAGGCTTTCGTTGTGATGGAAGCCTGTCAAGTAGTATACATAGAATATGCTTACGGACAACCTCACATAACTGAGTGTGGTGGCAGTTTCAGACAACTGTATGCTAATGGATAAATAAAATATGTAATGATGATGATGATAGTTTGTCACGGAAATGAAACAACTCCTGCGTGTAGCAATACCTTGTCTGGAACGTTTGCGAGGAACACATCCAACTTTTCTCCGTACTTGCTTCCAAGTCTCCTTGTTAGCAAGTTCCGGCGCGATGTGTTTGTCATGTTTGGGAGCGACTATGTCCAGGGTGCTGAGCACCAGGGCGTCCTGCAGCAAAAGCTCGTCAGAACCAAGGTTGGCCTTCAGGTTGGCGTATAGGAACTAAACGTAAAGAAAAAGTCATCAACCTTGAAGAAGACCCTTGCAATGGTGGTCAAAATATTGGTGCTAGAAAATTTGCCTCACACGGCTAAGCCCATAAACCACAATACCAATCTGGCCGTGAAAACCTTAGAAGTTAGTATACTGTACTCTTGTTGAAAGCAATGTCTTCTAGAGCGTCTTCTGTAGTGCATTAGTCCCATGAATTATCTTTTCTACTGCCGCGGAGTATACAATCATGAAGCACCCACACATGTCGCCATTTTAAAAGCAAAAGCAATTTCGCAAAGGAGATGAATAATTCGCCACCGGCGTCATTAGTCGAGCACAAATGATTCATTAGCTTATTACTTCTCTCGCGCGGTAAGTATTCGGGCCATATATCACGCCGCCTCCCAACGCCCCACTCGTGACAGTGCTGAATTAATCAGTTGGCACTATATTGGGTACCATTCACCTTGCACCACCTCCGCATACCCCTAACAAGACTACTCAAACAGATTTAAAAAAAAACAATAATATATATGTTATACAAATTGTGAGATTGCCTATTCGAATATTTTTAGTTCCTTTAATTTGTATTGTAATTTATTTGATATAATATTTAAAAAAAATAGAAAAATATGGGTACAAATAGTAAATAGCAAGGTTAGATCAATGTCAGAGACAAAAAATAAATTATAGTAGTATATTCCATGTTCTCCTCGTTAATCGCATGCGTTATTCTCTAAAACAAAGCAGCAGTTTAGGATGGTCCTCCCAAGGAATGGCAGAGACTATCAGAGGACAACACAGACCACGTCTTCTGATGTCATGCATGATTCACTCCATCTGCGAATGTCTTCATGTTGAATGCTAGTGTCACACGAAGTTTCGCGAGAAAACCAAAATTAACTACAGTTAATTTTATAGAAAATTACGTGTATACATACTTCTATAGTTAAATTTGATTTGATTAGCGTATATTAAATAAACTTAAATTAAACCTTGGCGCTAAATTTATGGTATTTTATAATTTACGAATTCTGGGGTGCCATTAATAATATTAAAAATCACTATCTATTTCGTAATCTTCTCCTTACCACAGATAAATTATATGCAGTTTGAGTGATTGGTCTTAAAGCATGTATTATCATCCTCATGTTAGAGAGAGTTCAGAAGAAATTTTTGAGGTTTCTTTACATGAGGATGTATGGATATTATCCGTGGCTGTACCCATCTAACTTCATACGGGGTATGTTGGGATAAAATGAGTTGAGAACTAGAAGAGATGTGTGCTTGAGTATGCATTTCTTTCGCTTAGTGCGCGGCGTGTTCAGAAATCCTGATATTTTGTTTGAAATTGGTTTGTTTGTCCCTGACAATTATTTAAGGATAAAGAGGCACAGATTGTTTGTTCTTCCTAGAGGTAATACTAACCTGCCAGGGACTATGCCTCTTGGGAGAGTGATCAGACTGTTCAACGATATCCCCTCGAATATTGATATATTCCACTTAAGAGAAGCCCAGTTTCGACATGAGCTCCACGAATTTATTTATCAAAGTAATTTCGTGGAGTCTTCTGTTTAGCGGGCTCCGGGACTTTTTAAATGATTGTATTATTATTGTGTTATTTATAAATTGTTATTTATCCTGTATCCTGTTTTAGAAATGAATTAAATATTAAAGTTATTTGTAATGTTTCTAAAAGAAAAATAAATTGAAATTGAATTATTATTTTTATTTTATTATTCATATTTACATATATATATAGATAATTAAATTGAGAAAATATATGAAAAAATAAGTTTCCAGGCAGCTTATAAAATTACTACATGTGGTAAATAAATGGAAATTATCGATTGTAATGCTCTTATATATATTGTATATATATAAGATGGATATTCTTTGAAGTTCATAATTTCTCATCCACCAAATCTTTTTTGATTAATTGATGAAATAAACATAATAAAACCATAATTATAAGACAGTGTTTGACATAGATTTTAATGTGTAAAAATTGTTAAATATCTCAACAAAGCTGATTTATCTAAAGAGTAATAAATAATTTTATAAAAAATATTATAACTTCAATTTAAGCTCTGATACGTATTCTTTTAAAAACAGTAACAAATTATCCAAAAAAACAAACAATTAAAAATCAACGTAAAATACATTATTTTCAAGTGTCCGGGTGATTAACCGAGACGTACCGAAATTGACAAATCTTTTATCATTATAATTTATTCATTATTCACGAGAACCCGCCTACATTTTTTCAGAATGATAATCAAAGTTTCAACTATTTTCAGTACCCAACTTTTCAGGCTTTGCGCATTATGGTTGATCGCCTGGGGAAATTAATGAGAATAATATTCCGCGCCTATTATCATGATTATATCGGAATCATGCCTCAAAAGTTAAATTATGATGAGGTTGTGCGATTTTCAAATAACGTTTTATCTCATGATATAATACCTCCATTACACATAAAAACATTTACGATCCCAAATTAACTTAGAGAAGATTTCCAATATCTTTATATTTAAATATCTTTTAATAATATATATATAAATATCAAACAAAGCAATTATTTTCTATATATTTTCGAAATTTATTGATTCATCAACGTAACACTTGACACTTAATTAACTATGTATAAAGCAACGATTCTCGTCACAATTTAGTTAAGTAGCATTTGACGCAGATTGTAGTCGGATAGATAACCATATGAGAACAATGCTTGTTATTGTTTGGGTTGAGCAATCTCTTATATCGGAGAGCTTTAGAACATAGATAACTTTGAATTATTATTATTATATTAGTGTTTGTATAGCGCTCTTTTATGACCGAATGATCATTCCAAAAGCGCTTCTTTGCTTCTCTGAGTAAAAAGGTGGGTCTTGAGTCTTCTTCTGAAGGATGCCTCCGCTTTAAGCTCTCTTATGCTTTCCGGTAGTGAGTTCCAGGCCATTGATACAGCGTAGCTGAAAGCCCGATTGCCAAAGACCGTGCTAGAACTACCTCCCGTCAGCTGCAGGGTGCTTCTATTTGCTCTAGCCGATCTGAGTGTCTCTCCACGCGCGCTTATTTCTGAAGACTTGATAAGTTCTGTCAGATAGCCCGGTGCAGTTCCGTTGAGTGCCTTGTAAGCTAAGAGGCATAATTTATACTGGATTCTAGCCGAAACTCTCAACCAGTGCAGTCGGTGTAGTATTGGAGTAATGTGAAAGAATTTGGGCGCGTTGTAGACTAGTCGTGCCGCTGCGTTTTGTAACGACTGCAATCGATTTAATTGTTTGGCTGGCTGGCCTGTGTGCAGTGCGTTGCAGTAGTCCATTTTGGAGACTATAAACGCATTTACCAAACTCTTTGTAGCATCTCTGGGTAAGCATCTTTTTACCGACCGTATCTGCCGCAGGTTAAAAAATCCAAATTTCACCGTTTTTGTGATATTACCGCTAAGGTTGAGGAACTGGTCAATTTCTACTCCCAGCAGCTTGACGCTTGTAGAAGGGATGACATCATTACCACATTGAAGAATCATAGTAGCTAGAAGAATAGAATAAAATGGTAGAAGGACTAAATTTCATTCATATTACTGCACTGTGTAGACATAAAAAGTAATTCTAATTTACAATATACATATATTCAAATATATTTTCTTACCGTATCCGTTCCATATCTAGTGCATATGGTCACTTCTAATTGCCATCACTCAGTTCTGACTGTTGCCATGTATTTTACAGTATATTTTTACAATGTGAAGATGGGTGTAGTACATACATGGTTCCCAATGACCTCCAAAGAAGACGCCTGAAGACTTGATGAGTCAACAGCTTTAGTATTCGAAGCATATTTCCAGTGATTTAAAAAACAGAATTTTTAAGAAGATCAGAAGAATATCTTGACGCTGTCGAGACCAGGATTAAGAGGTCCCATATTTTTATGTAAATATTTATTAATGAAAAAAGGTTGATAAACATATTAATCTTATTTAAAGATGTTCTCGCATAGAACCACGTCGATATGATCTTTACTTTGTGAAAAAACTTACAGGTGTCATCTTTATTTTTTATAACCAAAATTATTTTTATTCATAAAATAAAATTAAACCTAGACTGCTTTGTACAAGATGCACTCTCATGCATATGAGGCATTTTAAATATCAGCAACGAGTGCTTTGCCAGGAGCTCTTTGGAGGCTAACACGATCTGCACTTGCGACCTCTCCACAAGGCCCACAACCCACTCAAGTGAGAGTGTTTCAGCCGCACGCTTTTTTACAGTTTTGCTAGAAACCTACTTACCTGAAAGCTTTCAGTCTACTTAAAGTTAAAAAAACCCATATTACGAAGAAAATGGTCAAAAAGAGAAAAATGATAGGTATATGACTCATATTTAGATTATATTTTTTAGACTAGATTTTAGTAAAATCAATAAATTATTAATGCTTTTGAAGTCGTCGTAAGATAAATATGTTTTTTTACGAAATCGATCATGTTTTTATAAATCTGAATCACGTTTGACACACTCTTAATTTTAAGATATACTGTTTTTTCTTCCCATATCCGATCCATATCTTAAGCATATATTCACAACGAATTTTCACTACTTAATTATATGAGTTGCATGAATTCTTCAAAATAATCTCTGTAAAGTCTACATGGAAACTTATATTGTTCCCAACGGACTCTACAGAGATGCTGCTGTATTATCCAAAACATTTTTGGGTAATATGTTAATCAAATTTTTAATAATACAAGATAATTAGCTAAATAATCTCAAGGACTTTCCCAACAGCACGCGGTAAGAAACATGAGCTAAACTTTTAAAGTTTTTACTGTCGTCCTATGTTTCTTAATTTTGATGGATGTTTTAGGAACAGACTTATAGAAAACAGACTATTGTTAAATTTTAAAATAAGTTTTATGTTCTTAAATATGTTTTTGATTAGTTTCTTTATGCCAAAAGCATCGACAAATATGCACTTTTTCGCTTACAAGAACCACTGGATTCTGAGTAGATACATTACAATAAAACGCTTTGAAATAGAGACGTCTAAAAAATAAGTCATCTTGTCTCAAAATAAGGTCGAATTTCTCATGTCGTTTGGCTTTTTAAGGCTCCAATGCGCACTTTGAACCTCTCGAGAAACGCAGCGCCCACAAACGGGTCGGATCGGTGTTATATTGTATTCGCAAAGTAAGAGACATCTCTTCTTTCACATTCTCTTCTCATACATACAAACATACGTTCCACGGAATAAAGTTACAGTGGGAATTTTCTTTCCTCTTAATTTGAAAAAACTAGGTCTCCTACTCGAGTTTTTCAGTTTTTTTTTTTCAGAATTTCAGGCGCTCCGTTCACTCTCCTTCATTCTCTCTTTGGACCATTTGCTTGTTTGAATTGTAAAGTGGGTGTGGTACTTTGGAAAAAGACGAACGAAATGTTGAAATGCTGACGACGCAGGTCTCAGCTGAATAATCTTACACTAGATATTTTTACATCGATACAAGAAAAGCGCCGTGGGAAGGTCTTAAACCTAATTTCGAAAATGCGTGGTAATAGTTAGGCAGGTTTATTGTATAAATATTTGAGAACGAGCGTTTTTCTCGATCTTGTTTCATTTCTTATGGAACGTTATTTGCTTTGCAAAACTACAAATGGAACAAATATTAAATTTACGTCATGAAAAACACATTATTGTACTCAATATATGACAATCGTATTTGCTTAATTTAATATTATAAACAGTATACTTTTAGGAAGCCGTAATACAATTTAAAAAAAAATTGACAATTTATCTGTAGGTATAATAAATTTTTTTAGTCAGATATAGTAAAATGTCAAAAAAAGAAAATACTGTTATCAAACATAAATAACGACTGTAATATTTAAAAAACCACAGATATAACTGTTACGTGCCTAAAACAATTTATTTTATAAATAACTTCTTAAGTTTTCACGGCCAGATTTGATGTTGTGGCTTATGGGTTGAGCCGTGTGTGGTGAACTTTTTTCAACCAATATTTCGACCGCCATTGCAGGGGTCTTCTTCAGGATTAATAATTTACTTAGTTATCCTGAAGAAGACCCCTGCAATGGCGGTCGAAATATTGGTTGAAAAAAGTTCAACATACACGGCTAGACCCATAAGCCACAACAACAATTTATTTTATATTTATACAAATATTATTTTTTCTTAATAATGCTTTTTATCGTTGGTTTGACTTACATTAGTTCCAAGTTGAAAAATAAGAAGTACTAAAAATATTTTTTTCATCTTTCAAATGAAGTTTTTTTCACAACACTAATATTTATTTACCACTTTAACATTAATATTAAATTAATTTTAATTAAAAATAATAATAAATTAAAAGTATTTAGTTTTAATTCACATTTATTTTGAAACGATTACATGTTTAGGTCTCCCTGGCGAAATCTGTAAACATGTGTATACTAACGTAGGAACTAATACTTGTACATACCTATATAAGCCACTGCCAGTTTTTAATTTAATCATTATTGAAGATGGTTTCCAGGGAGGCCGAAACACGTAATCGTTTTAAAATAAATATGAATCAAAACTTTTTTTTTAAATGCTTATAATCAAAATTAATTTAAGATTATTATTATGCAGTTTCACCAAGTATTTTTAGTCGATAACCTTAATGTTACCACTTTAACATTTTTATAAAATACCTCTTATTAATAAATAGTACACAAAATAATAAGAAGTCTTTGGAAGAGTAAACAAACTTGCATACAACTGTAAAAGTTAAAAAATTTGATGAATTAATACGAAAATATATATTTAAAAAAAAATCATTTATGAAGTGAGTTTGTTTTTATGAAATGAATAAACAGATTTAGAAGATTCCACTATATTCAGTAATCCTGTAAAATACACGAAAGCGGATTTCGATCCACAAAAGATGATAATATTACAACAAATAATATCACAAGAAGCATTATTTATTTATGAAATATGTTCTGAAAGACAGGTCGCGAGATTACGTAATTTCAGATGTTCAGATTTCATCTCACTCAAGTTTCAGCGTCGCAGAGCACCTTTGTAGGTAGAAAATAATATGTATAACCGAAGAGAGATCCGGGTAAACCTTATCGTCCCTTTTGGAGACCAGAAGACAGTGAAAGTGATACAGTGGAGTCTCTCGGGGAAGACTGAGCGAGGGAATCGCCAGGGTTTCAGTGGGCCGGGTCCCTGGCCGCATTACCCGCCCTGAAAGAAAAAGGATTCGCAAATATTCTACGCTACATTTTCGTGCGCCGGAGTGAAATATATATTTTTTTCTTATTCAATCAAGTAGTGTTTTTTTACGGGACGTTACGTAAATGGGCTGTTTTGTTTATTATATTCCCGTTCGGGGCGCCGTGGATTTGTTTACGAAAATGTGTATTTTCGGCACAAATGTGCAATTTTATACAATGTTACATATTTCATGGCATGAATTTTATCATATATATTTAAAAAATAATTTAGTATCGTTAGTTATTATTATTCTAATAAAATGTAAATTTGATGTTGTTGGAACATGTAACAAGGATGCCGCAGGGGAGCATAAAGAGGAGAAGAATGTACTCGGCTGGGCTGCAGTAGGCAAATCTGACATGAAATGAGGCGAAGATTGTGGCGGATGACATAGCTTTATGACAGCTGTTCTCAACAGCCATATGGTTCAGTTAGGGGACGGGACATGGTCATGAAAATATTGTTTTAAAATTGAAGTTTCTTATTGATAATTGATGAAACTTCATAAAAATTAATATAATTTATTTTAAATTACTTTACAATGACTCTTAAAAGGGCTGAAATGTGTTCATTTAGATTTAATAATTCCGAAATAAAAGTAGATAATTTCAATTTCAATTAAAATTACAGTAAAAAATAATTCAAATTATACACATTAATCAACGTACAGCTTCTGTAATGAACGTTATACATAAACTAGTATTCTCTAGGATACATTTACTAGGAAAAAATATTTAAAAACATGCCATTTTACATGCAATGAAAGTTGAATATAAAAAAAAACATTTAAAAGTATTTTAAAATGTCGTAGATCTTTTGCGCTGGGGACAAAATATACTCTTAGAGTTTACCTGCTTAAAAATAAGTATATTTCGAGCAGAATAGGAATTGTTGAAGATAAAAGTCTTAAAGATAAGAAGTTATGGAATGCCTAAAAGTTTTGAGTTGATGGATGCGAAGACGAAACTTCAAAACGCACCTTCAAATGACATTTGTCAACCAACGGCAGCAAGGGACAGAGATTGATTTCAAAATGAAAGTTCTACACTAAGCATCTGGGACATAGCAACAGAAAAAGCTTCAGTGTACACGACTCTTAACACATCATAGTCAATAGTTTATTTCTACCGAATTTACCTGTAGTTCAGAGTTTCTTATTTTCATTCAGTATAGAATACATTCAGTGTTAACTTATTCAAAAAAGTACGAAAGACAACTTTTAGAACGAACAAACGTTAATTGTGTGTATTCGGGTAATCGTATTTCTTACTTATTTCTTAATAAAAATATTTATATAATATGCTTATCAAAAATTTAGATACTGAAATAACTCTCTTTATTTTCGGAGCTTAAAAAAATATATTCAACAATGAGATATATGTAATTTATATTAGATGACGTGTAATATATATTTTTTTGAATTTTTTTAATATGCGTATAAAATAAAGAATACCCAACATACCATGGAGATATTTATGCTAGAAGTGTCTCTAAAAGATACAATCCGAAACGAAGATTTTCGAAGAATAACTCTAGTAGTGGACGCTACCGAATACGTACACTCAAGTGGCAATGGTTAGGAAATATCTTTAGAAGAAACCACGGTAGATGGAGATAAAAGGTGTTGGAGTAGTGTCCAAGTTTTGGAAACGTGTTCGCTGAACAGACGATGGACTAACGACATCAAAAGAATTTAATAGCCTGGATGCCGAAAGAGGAATACGGAATCGTATGGAGACTCATGCGTGAGGTGTACGTTCAACAGTGCATGCACAGACTGATGATTAAGATGATGATAGGGAAATTAATCATCACAGTAAAGGTATTAACAAGACAATTTAAACATCAAATTCTTCACTTAAAATAAATACATGCATAGTATTTACTTTAAAGCACAATAAACTATTTTATAGAACATACTCATTATCGTAGGTTTATAAATTTACATTATTTCTATGCTTAATTTTTATAGTAATCCGTAAGTTTTCTTATAGTTTGTTCCGGAACCGAGGTCATGGTCCCGAAATGACGGCCTCAGCTTAAATGGTGATGCCGGAATACAAAGGTTCCGCTACTGAGGATAAGTCTAAAGATTGGAGTTGAGTTGGTACTGATTTATTTGATAAGATACCCCTTTTTATACCATAGTTTACAACATGAGTAAGCATTTATAAAATTAATATTTAATACATTGAATTTTATACACCGCAAATTCCTCGATACCTGTTGTTTTGGACCTTGATCCCCTCAAATGCCCTGTCTCGTACCCGACTGTATGAATCTGAGATAAAGAGTTTGATTATAACTATTACTTTAAAGACTTTCGGATGCTTAAAACTAAATAATTATGTTCAAAATAACGTTTTGAACAGAGTACAATGTAACTTACATGTATATGTAATGTTTATGATTTTATACAAAAAACATTACCTTTAAACAAATTATATTATGTATTGTTTTCATGCATTTAATCATTCAGCGGCTTATATCAGCTCTATCTATAATATTAAGAGCTCTACTCTAACATTGTATGAAACGGGTTTTTATGTCTTATGTTTGAGAGACTAATAATTTATCTGCTATTAAAATAGCCTTTTTATGGCGCCGTTATAAAAAGTTTGTTCCATAAAAAAAAACTCCGGCGTGATTTTTGCTACTCGAAAGAGATTGGTGTGACTACGTGCATGAGAATATAAAACGAGACTTATATAATAATAGTGGGTCGATAAAAACAAGTTATTTTCATTATAAATTATGGACACTGTTTTGATACCTGGCAAAGTTGATCAGTTTCTTTTGAAAAACTTTTCAAACAAATTTGACAAATAAAGCAATTGGTCCCGAAAATTGGTAAATCTAAGCTTCAAATAAAAAAATAAAAAAAATCAAATACCATTTAATATACTATGAAATATTCCGTTAGTAATGAGTTTACTATAAATATTGAATATTGTCTATAAAATGTTATGATACCGTGTTGTATTAGTACTTAACGTGAGTATTTCTGGAATAAATTGAAAAGATTACATCACGGCTCTCTATTGTTTATCGCTAGTCCTGGTTTACCAAAGGTATTTTCAAGCACACCCTTCGATAAAGGTTCAGCCCCGGTGAGTGACAGGCTTCCCTCGGGACGCCTGCGGCCAAGACGAATGAATGCACCACACCCTCTACCGTGCATAGTCCCCCAACATAACGAGAACAACCATTGGCCCTCGAATGCTTTGCAAATGTAACTATAACAAATAGCTAGTTGGTTATTTAAGCATTTACTACTCAGATGAAAACCTTAATCAATGTCTTAGAGACTTCATAGTCCCAAATGTTAAAAGAACATTAGTTATTTAATAATTTAAAGAAAATCCGGTGAGTTTGGCGCTTGCTTCCAGCTTTATACCCCCAGTTGATTAAGAAAGGATCTCTCACCCGTAAAATATTATTCAGTATTTTTTAAAAGTTGGTGATAAACAAAAGTTACACGGTAAACATCATCTTTCACAGCGAGTCGTGAAAATGATAGAAATAAAACAAGATTATTCATGCTATTTGAAAGCTACCCGACAAGGTAAGTGAATTAATTTATTTTTAAAGCAAGCTGAAAAATTCCATCTGTGAATTCTATAGTAGCGCTATAGCGAGTATAGCGCTCGCCATATTAAGGATCGCTTAGTGCGTCGAATCAGTACCCCAACGCCAATAAACTACAACCTGGCATTTACGCATCGTCAACTTTTACGTCAACCGTCAAGTCAAATCATTGTTATAAATGAAGTTCATGTGTCAATTTTCATCTACTGCCAATTTTCATTTTTAGTTGATGACTGAGATTTTATGAGGAAATAATCAATTTTACATCAAACGGATTGACTTACACAGCTTATTTTGTAGATAAAAATAATAATTGTAAGCTTCGTCTTTTTTACCCACGACATTTGGCTTAGTAGAAAATTCTAGGATATATTCATCATCATCATGTCCACTCCCTTAACTAGACCACATATCTGTCATGAACTGCCACATAGCTCTATCGGCCGCCAAATCCTTAAGCCTGATCTTATGTTAACTCTGCCTTCCACAACTACGCCGAGTACATTCTGCGTATATTTTTCGATGGCCTTACAGAAAGGCGTGAACCCGAGAGAGCTTAAAGAAAAAGGCACCTAAAGTTTAAAATCTCCTAACGCATTCTTTATACGTGTCCCAACCAAGTCCATTTTCGCCTCTTGACTGCCTGTAGTATAGAAGGCTGCATTGTCTGCTCTTTCATCTTGTCATTCCTCACAAATTCAAATAATCGTATCCGCAGTATTCCACGCAAGCCTTTTTTTTAAATCATATTTTATATAACTGCATTGGCTCTTGGCGAGATGCCATGTTTATGTTACATTTTACTAGCAGGAAAAATACTTCTGAATGGTTAAGGACTCCTTCTCTAACGGGACTGTTCACACTCGCAAATAGCTCCAGGCCGTAGGGCGTATTCAGTACGCGAGACTCGGATCGTGTAAAGTCTTAATGAACCTTATGAAGGGCGTGTCTCTGCTCTCGTACATAATGTATCCAATGTGTACAGAAAATCTGTTTGAATTATTCAGCGCCTATGTGGATATGCTCGTATATATAATTTACGCGAACGTATTGAACAAGTTTATGTACTTTTAATTGCGAGCTGCTATGCTCGACAAACGTCTCATTCTTATTTCGCAATATCCGCTTCTTGTTTTATTATTTTTTTGGTTCAAGTTAATACCGATAGTTGTGACCCGTTAATTATGTTTTCAGATTTTTTCACACATTGCAAAAATGAAATAGCATTAAGGTTATCAACTGACAATACTTGGTAAAACTGCATAATTATAATTTAGGAATTAATTTTAATTTAAAAATTAATAAATTAAGAATATTTAGTTTTGATTCACAATTTATTTTAACGATTACATGTTTCGGCCTTCCTGAAGACCTTCCTGAAGAAAGATTATTGAAAATGGTCTTCAGGAAGGCCGAACAATGTAATCGTTAAAATAAATTGTGAATCAAAACTAAATATTTTTAATTGATTAATTTTTTAATTAAAATTAATACTAAAATTATAAAATGAAATAGCAGCAAAGTTATTTTTCCATCATGGTTTAAATGAGCAATGCTCAGATAGTGGACATCTAGGAGTATTTTGGTGCTGGTACCATACAGCCAAACATTATAATATTATTGAGTTTATTGGATACTTCTTAGGTTCTCTTTTAGCTTAGTTTTTGAGTAATTAATTTGCCATCCGATGTGTTTTCTTCCTATTAACATTTTGTCAGCAGTTTAACAGTTGTATTATTTTATTGTTGATTCGACTCGAGGCATTCAAAAAACGAAAAAAAAATTAGTTGTATATAAACGGACGTGTATCTCAAACAATAAGAAGTAAAATAGTCAGTGATAGTAGTGCCAATATAAAAATAAAAATATTTATTCAAATAGCTTGGTCGCGAAATTTAATTTCAAATTTCATGGTATATTTTGCTCACAGTAGTATAACAACAATTCAGTTAAAGTACTGTTTTGACACAACACTCATTGTATATTATATAGTATTCACGTGAATCGTATTTAAAAATAAATAAAACATATTACATACTGTGGCATTATAAAAAATTATGGTAAAATGCACTTTGAAATGGTGGGTGTTTGATTAATGCTTTCAAGCGATATGCAAGATAAATATGAATAAAAGAAACAAGAACTGTTATATTATTTAAAAAAAACACGACTAATTTTAAAAGATGTGAGGTAAGGTATGGTTGATTGAATCATTGCGATAATCTAGTTCACTTACATTTGTTTAGTGTTTTTTTTGCCACGAAATCCATCAACTTGTTCAATTTATCTTTAATTGTTTTCGTTGAAAAAAAAACATTTATTTACAAGCCAAAAATAAACTACAGCTAAACTATTTTATTAAATTTTTGATCTATAGTTAACATAATTGATTATTTTATTTAAAGTATAATTAAAATATTTAATGTGATTTTACATAAAAAAAACTACTTGGTTCGAACTGAAATAAGTTTTTTTAAAACTGGTCAGAATTCAAATTACTATTATTTGACCATTTTTTACTCTGAACTTTCTATACTGCTAGTAAAATAATAAGATTTAAAATCATTGCATTGCTTAAACAAAACTAATTACTTGTGAAGCGTTTTAATTACTGTAATACTTTTATTTTACCTTTAAAAAAAAGGTACACTCTTATATAATATCATTAAGATTATTTTCTGAGTAAATTACATTAAGAGGCATAATAAAACTTTTAAATACTTAAGCTGTTCAAATAAGAAAAATATACACTAAAACACACAGAGGCATCCTTCCAAATTGAGTCATTAAAAGTGTAAGGTTCATATCTAAGCGGTCCCTTCCGAAGGCCGATTTTAAAAGCTCGTGAGAGCTCTAAAAGCTCCCTAGCTGAAGTAGGCGACAAAGTCAGTCTTTATTTACGTTGCGAACTCGCGATATATCAGAAGAGACACATGGCGGAGAAAACAGATAATAGGAGACACGTGGATCAAAAATTCACCCTCTAAAACTAGCTTTGTTTGTAAACACGTGCATGTAAATACTAAATATTTTCAATGAATCTACAAATACATTATTTTCATGCTTTTAATTTATGATATAAATCAAATACAAAAGAAAACATGGTCAGGTGAAATTGGGTCACTTGTTTTAAATCACATTCAAATTTCTTTGTTCATTCGTTGTATTACTAAAAAATCAATCATTTAAAATTCCTTATTCCAATATCAATAATAACAATAATGATCATGATAAATCATACAACAAATTAGGGTGATTTTATATATTATGATAATAAGTATTGTAACACTTTTTTCAAATTTATTTTGAATTTTTATAATTTTTTTATTTCCTAGTAAAAATATGCTTTGAACAAAATCCCCTAAACAATGATTAATTATGCGGAATAATGATTTTTTACTCGTTATATTTCACGGGCGGTTTGAAAATAATAATTTCATTAATGATACAATCTTTCAGATTTTATCGAACTATGAGGCTCGAAGAAAACTTTGCGGAGGTGTGCTGGTGACAGTGACAGACAAAGATAATTCCCTTTTTCAGGTTATTTTTCAAGCAAAACCGAGAGAGAGAGACAAACAAAGAGAGTGAGTGAAAGAGAGGACCGAAACCGGATGTGGTGAGACAGCGCCCAAGAACGATGATAATGAAAATGTCAATCAGGATATTAGACATAGTCGCAGAGTACATCGCTTGGCACTCTTATTTAGCTGAAAGAATGTGAAAAAGAATGATTATCTTATAAGTGGATGGATCCCTTATATAATTCACTGATTTCTTTGATAGATTCATGGAAAAAAATCAAGAAATAGCACTGGTCATCTCAAAGTACAATAAAATGATATATGAACAAGAACCATCTCTTATGATGCTATATTTACTTTTATACATGTAATTAATTATGATGTTTATTTTAAGCAAAAAATACATAAATACATGTGTGATTCTTTTTTATAGACTGATTTTATTGACGACATATTTAAGGTAGATTTTAGGTCTGTATTTTTAAGTTCAGTTACTAATTCAAGACCTTGGCAGTAAATTGAATAAATTGGCATCCTCTGTAACAGTATGATTTCAATATTGGTAACAAAAATGTAAAATTAATGGACAATGAACCCATAAAATGGAAACCTAACCCAACTTGACCTATTATTAATTACCATTCATTAATTATTTCCTTCCAATTTGCTATTTTTCTGCTGCCGATTGATAATTTTTCTACTGCATAAAGATTTTTTTTTACTTAACTTGTTAGGTAGTTATTACTGAATGTTGGCTTAATAATAACTGCCCACTAACTAAATTAAATGGCGCCAAAAAATACTTGCCTAGAATTAATTGTGTGAGTGGATATAAAAACTGGTTTAATTCACAGTTCGTAAGAAATATTTCTTCTACCAATACTGTTAAAATACAACTAATGACACCGCATGCTTATTTGAAGAAGATATAAGTCCATAGTTAATATATATAACGATTGATTTATCTATAGGGTCCGCAATCTAACTTTTTTTTTCAACTAGTGCTTATTTCGTGGATGGTAAAACTTAGCTCATGTCTGATTTGACAGATAATTATTTTTATCCTTCCGCTATGCAAATATGGTTGTGTATACGCTTGGACAACGCTGGGAAGTATTGCGACATTACTTTGAAAATCATGCTATTGTCCGCATTTAACGTTTTTTTTTTAACTAGTGCTTATTTCGTGAATGGTAACATTTAACTCATGTCTGATTTGACAGATAATTAGTTTTATTATTCCGCTTAACGAATATCGTTGTGTATATGCTTGAACAACGATGGGAAATATTGCGACTTGACTTTTGAAAATCAGGCCATTTTTCTTCAAAAATGAGCAAGGAGTGGCCGTTACAGTCAATGGCGATCGTTATCGGGCCATTTTTGTTCACAAAAATTGAAGATGAGGATATTGGAAATATTTGGTTTTAACAGGACGGCGCTACGTGCCACACAGCCGAAGCTACACTCGATGTTTTGCGCCCCATTTTCAAAAAAAAAAGTTATTTGGCGGATCCGTTATGTACGATAAGTAGTTGTTTGACAAGATATTTTTTTACGCACTATCAATTTAACCATACATAAAACAATTACTATCGGAAAAGTGAAAAAATAAATACAAAATAAACAAACGGAAAACAAAGAAATGAAATATCATTATCACTGAACCTCAAATACAATATAACTTGTAAATTCATCAACTCGATATATTTTTTAGGAATTTATGGCATCAATGATCTTGTTTGAGCATAAAATCAATAAACTCCATCGGCAATGTATTACGATGGACACATTTGCTAAGCACATCATATGTATGATGTCTAATTAAAAATACATTACATTTTTAGTAAGCCACATAATATTAAGAGTGAATATTTGATACATTCATAATAAATTGTTCGACATTAAATATCCTCTCTTAAGTGCTTTTGTTGAATCTAAAAATATATTTCGAAGATAGTATTCATTGATGATTACTTCTAAAGTTATAACCATCTGTATTTAAGTAACTGAATATGTTTTTGAACCGATTCATTAGCAGTTCAAACATTTAACAGAAACGATATATAAATTCAACTCTCAGAAGATTACTCTCGATTCCATTTAAAAATTATACATTATCTTTTTATAAATACAGCGGATTTTGCTACTTTTCCCAAACGTATAATAATATTCTTCATTCAATTGGCTTAATTTGCTTTGGCTACGTGTAATTTAAGATTTTTTAAAATTCGGTACCGAAATAAAATTACAGCGTCATCCTTCTTTTGCTTCAGATCCTGCCTGTATTAAAATGGCATTAATCACCAGTAATGAAAGATATAACGCAAAGCGCCTTCATGAGAAAATGAACACTTTTACAATTTATTAAGCTCTTGTGGTTTAAAAAGATGTAATTCATATTGTTTATTGGAATATAAAAATGTCTTCTTGACTACAAAATGAAGAATACGTAAGACGTTCCTGTAACGAAGGATACTGTTATTGAGATTTTTAGAGGAAATAACTGAAGTTCAAAATAGACCTTAATGGACTGAAAATAAATCAAATGCTGTTATATATTACATCGCAAGAATTCGACACATGATTTTAGTAAGTGATAAGGTTCACATGAAAGTCAAAATAAATCACAAGTAAAAAGTAGAGTTTTATTTTTCATTCCATATCCGTCGCATATCGAAAACGTGCGACAGATTCATACAACAGCTTTAGCTTCCCTTCAATACAATTCATTGTACTTGTACTACCTTCTGTAGTCTAATGTCTAAATAAAATAACAATATGTTTATTTTATTCTAATCATTTTGCTTCTTCGTCTTCTCATTATTTATATGTATGCATATATTTTTATGTTTGTTGTTATCGTATAAACATGTAATCATTTTTTAGATAGTATTTTTTACCGTTTATGTTTTACATAAATAAATAAACATACCAACAATTTCCGTCACTCATTTTTTTTATGTAAGCACATACAGCAGAATATCCATAGATGGTGATAGTAATTCTAAAGTCTCATCTGTGGAATTCTATGACGCTTACCGTGGTGCATATAGCTAAGCGCTGCATGTGGAGTGTTAATCCGTCAACGTCACAGACTACAGCTAGAGATTCACGCATCATCCTTATTATTACAGGCATTTACTATGAATAGGTGGTCTTCACGGGATGACTTTCGTCTACCACCAACAATTATTAATAGGCTATGACTGGCATTTTACGAATAAGGGATCAAATTCACACCAACCGGGGGGGGGTAATTTAGAGTTTAGAAATCGATTAATTTTTTTTTTTTAATCTCCCTCGGGGATCGAACCCTCGACAATTGACTTGGAGCATATATGATTCTTGATTATCTCCAGAGTAGGAGACGACCCCAGAACCTTGAAGAGACGAAAGTAGTTATTCTCTCTCAAGGCCAATTGTCGTATTTTTTAAAATGGAAATTAAAAAAAAAAACTGATAAATAGCCCAACGCTCCCGAGATCTAGAATATTATCTCTTAAGGGGTGGATCACCCTGAATACTTTGGTCATTTACGGAATAGAAGATGGAAAACATTGCCTGGAGGAGATATAGGATGCTAGGCAACGATTCAGTCACCTCTGAATTACGAACCCCGTTATTTACTAGTTCGAGAAGCTTTCTGATGATAATTTAGCGGCAGTTTGTAAAGACTATATTTACCTAGTCATCATCATCATCATCAGCCTGTGTTCGTCCACTGTTGAAGGTATGCCTCCGGTACGAGGTTTCTATCCTTCTCAATCCTCTGCCCTGCAAATCCAGACTACTCCCGCTATTCTTCTGATGTCGTTAGTCTACGAGTACGTCAGTCAACGCTACGTTTTCTAGTTCTTAGGCGTGGTATGATAACAATAAGTAAATTTTATTTTTCAAATTGCAACGCCACGTTGTTTACAACGTAAAAAAACACTTTATGATGCGCTAGTTATTTAAAAGTCTTCAGGAATTCGGTTACAAGCCTCCGTTAATAAAGATCTCCTCACTTGCGCGGCGCGGAGTAAGCTGATAGTTTTTTTAATGAGCGTGGAGTCCCGGCGCGGTGTCAGCTGCCGCTGCATCCGATCCCCGGTTCTATTCCCGTGCACGGCGATAATATATTTTGTGGGCAGATCGAGCTATTTCTGAAGCAGATTCCAGACGAGTGATAGTATTGTTCGCGGCGACGCGCCTGTAGGGTGTTCAAATTTTCCAAAATACTTTAAAGTAAACAATTTTCCTGCCGTATTTACGACGAGATTAGTGGTTTCATTTCGTATTTCAGTGATAATATTTCGACAATATTGCCTTAAAAAATTTGGTCTGTTATGAATTTCTGACCATATTCAAATACTCAAAAAACTACTGAGTGAAATGAATGGATTGCTTACATGGTTCGTGGTACAAATACCAGGTTTCGCTGTTCGTTCTTCTCTATTTAATTGAAGAAAAAAATATCACATACTCGTAAAATGGTTTTTTACTGTAACTTTGTTGACGTGTCTTTCTTCGTAGTATCAATCCGGTGGATTGTTTTGCAGCAACAAAACCTTGCATCTCGATCTATACTCTTCTCGAACTTCCACAACCCTCTTGCTCAGCATAAGAGCTGCGACTCATGTCCTCGAATATTTGCTGCAAATACTCCCGTCTAGGTCAACCGCAGCTTCTACCTTCAACCATCCCTTCTACAATGTCGTGAAAAAGACCATCGTGGCGCATGATGTGACCAATCCATTGGGCTCGCCTCTCTGAGATGGTTCTTGTTGACGTCAGTTGTGAAACAGTCAGAGATCAGTTATGAAATAAATTGTATAATAGTTTGCTTTAATAGACGTGATAGACTGTTTAGTATTCAGTAGACCTAAGTTTTCCTATTAGAATATTTACAATTGTATTTTGAAATCCATTAGTCCTACTAAGAGATACGTCATCCAGAAATCTTGCTTAATTTTTACCATCTTAGCACTGAGATTATTTTTGAACATAGTATATATTTATAATCATTTTAATCTTGTTTTAACATGGATCAAATTGACCACGTAAAAATAAAATAATATAAATGAGTACATTAGATTAACGTCAAAAATCAGCAGTGATTATTTCTTACTCGTTTCTGTAATCTATACTTGCCGAAAATGAAACTCGTACATATTAAAACAAGATGAAAAAATCATCGTATTTAAGATATACAGGCATCATAAGAAGAGAAGATAAACCTTTAGAAGAACTCTCTATATATTCCATGTCCAGTAAACGCCCGCGTATGACGAAAATTTAGGGATATTTTTTTCTTAACGCAGATAATGCTAAAGAGTATAATCCTTCAATTCAATGTTTAAATCCATTAAAAGAAAGAACTTTAATAATGTGCATGGATCAGATTTTAAAGTCATCTAGTGCTGGTCACCCAAATCCACGTGGGCCTTCGACGACAGCAGTTTATTTTTCTTCCGCGCGCGTGAAGCGCTTGGGAACTTCTCCCTTTGCTCTGACTGTTGACTAATGTTTTATTTTATCAATGTCGGAATGTTTGACGTTTCCGAGACGTTTAAACTGTTAGCGATTATGCGAGATCTCGCTACACTGACAATACTCCCCAGGGTTGCCCGCCATTATAAGAGCAAGAGTAATTAGTGGTGGACGAAATTCGTGCAGTGCACACCACGCTTTCATAGTGAATTGACGTAATAATTGGATAACTCGTGAATGTCAAGCTATGGTCTTTTACGTAAGTGGATTAACACCCCACATGCAGCCCTTAGCCATATGAAGCATGGTAAGCGTCATAGAGTCCACAGTTGATCTCATCTGGATTAAATGATCAAAAAAATTATGTAGTGCCTTTGGTAAAGTTTTTTTAACTACACTAAATGATAATAGTCCAGGAGCAACAGTACGGTTTTCGTTAGATCGCCGAAGTTAAGCAACATTGGACTTGGACCAAAACTTGGATGGGTTACCGCGCTAACCGCATAACACTGCCGTCGTAAGAGGTCGTCGGGAATCATATACTGTATGTACTCAGATGCAGAGATATATAAATTGAAACAAGATATGGTCAATAACAGCTGACAGAAAAATGTGGCAGATTGTGACCATATGCTCCAGATATGGAATATTTATTAAAATATTAAAATTAATGTGCATAGTAAGGTTTCCCTTCTCTATGACGCTTAATGCTAAAAGAGTTAGCAGATATGCATTATTGCATTTTTATAACATGCATAGTTGCACAAATAAGTGATGGTAATTAAATTCATAAAGGTGTACAGAATTGCGACTGTTTTTAAAGCGATTTAAAAATTGCCAAAAAACTTTTTTTTTTCAACGGCCAAATGGAGTGAAATATTCAACAACAGTGAAAATTGTCACAATTTATTTTGGCATTTTAATGTTAACGGCCTTAATTTCATTCGTCATCAATACAAACTAAAATTTATTGGCCCACCGTGTTCTGTATGCAAGGCAAAAAAATGGTAATTGGATTTTAAAGCATCATTTATATATTTTTAAATCGAATTGTCACTATGAATATATATTTTTTAATATTTTCATTTTTATTTATATTTCATGTGCTGTATTCTGAGATTGGCTTCGAATAATAAAATAGTTTATTTTATAGCTTCAAAACCAACAAATGTATTGTGTACTTTCCTTTAATATGAAAATTATGTGCGCATTTTTTTAAATAAATTGATTTCATCATGGTCTTAGAGGCACTATATAGGTACGCATCTTCAACTGTCTTTCTCCAACATTTTAAACGTTTTGGCAGCAAAAATTTCATTCCACACACAAAATATAATAGAACTGCGTAGTTGAATAGTTTCAGACATTTTAAAAACTGAAAAAATCACAAATGGACGGGTATCTCAAACACTAATGAATATCTTGCTTTGTTATTTGGCACACATATCAGTGATAGTAAATTCATCATTAAAATATGAATTAGAATCACTTAGCCCACCAAATAAAAAATCTGTAAATAAAAACAAGGAAGTAATACATTTTATTGATATTCACAAATATAGCAATAGATTGATTACTGTTATTAACTAAGTTATACAAGATAGCCTCATGTTATGAAGAAGTACGATTCATTCATTACAATGTTTAGCAAGTCGTTTTGAAACTATTTTCCTTGAAACTAGCACATTTGATAGAACCTTTATGATCAATCAACGTCACAAACCATTGTACTCTGAAAGTACAAAAAATCATATTTCACACTTTCAATACAAATATTAATAGAGCCAATATTGTTCGGGGGATCTTCTTAGAAAACGTTTTTAATGCAACGGAAAATGTCAAAAGAGATTTATTGCCAGCGATTTTACATTTGAAAAGAATTATTTACGGAATTGTGATTTGATTTTCAATTTATTTCCATATTTCTTTAAGAAATATTCCACGCAGTTATAAAAATAACCGGTATTTGTGGCTGACCTTATTTCAATACGATTATGATTTATATTTAGCCTTAAAATGAAAATTTAATAATGATATTCGCAGAATAAATTATTTAATCACCTATTTATATATATGTCCTAAGCAATTTAATATATTGATAAATGATGGAGATTTATATTGTATGAGTTTTTTTTTTACTTTTACGCTCTCAAGCTGGATCATATGGTCGCCACAGATTACCTTTATCAGCTGCTAATATCGTTGCCTCGTATGAAATCATCTATGCCTCAAAAATATACAAAAACTTATTTATAATACTATGTGTGTACTTTTCGACGGCTCTACAGATTTAAGAACCTGGATTTTACAGAAAAAAAAACAATTTTTGTATCCCAGGAATATATTTGGGGTTTGTTGATCCTTTTTTTATATTATTGGAGTATCGAGTGTGGTTTGAAATATTTTGTTTAAGTATAATGTTCTTGAGCTCCTTTAAAACTTTTGGATAAATTTAAGTATCTGTGCCACTAGGTTACAGAGGATCTTAGTGATAGCGCTTATATTGAGTGGGAGCGGAGGGCGCTGTCGGTTCGATGCAATATGTTGATTCGTAGGTTGGCACGTTGTACTAAAAACGTTAACCTAACGCTTTTTAAAGCCTTCTTTAAATCTTTCAACACGTGTGGCCTGTGGGCTGGCTATACTTAGAAGGTCTACTGTGCATTCCGGGTCCAGTATAACAATGTCTTCTAAATTTTTTTGGGTCTGTCGCGATACTGCAGTGCCTCAGGCATGTTGACGGAGGGCTTTCTTACTATGGCTTACATGTCATAATAAGGAAGCGTTGCGCTTCTCGGTTGGAGGGGCACTGGATGTGCCTTCACGTGGCCATCCAGCGGGGATCTGGTGCTTCACTAACTGAGTAGTAGTTTCTTCAATTGTTAAATGTTATTTATTACCTTGTATTTTCTTTTTATATGTATGAAATTGTGATTTTTATGGCTCTAATGGCTGAATAAATTATATTTTTATTCTTGTTACCATTCATCCAATAACAATACTTATTTGACTAAAATTGTAGAAAACCTATTATTCTCATAGTTATTGTTCATTAAAGTTATCTGATGGGAAATGGTCATTTTTGTGAAAAGTTTATAAATGGTTTTTAAGTGGCTTTCAGGGTAAGAGAACGTAAAATTAAATGAAAAATCTAGATTTTTGTGGCTTGAGACCATTAATAAGATAATAAACTTTTAACGTTATTCTAATGAATTGCAAAAAATGTATTGGAAAAAATATAATTAAAACTTATTTTCTATAAAAAAGGTATATTTAAGTAAAGAGTGTATACTATTCCTGAAGTGTTTCGTGCACAATGGGAGATGTTTATTTTCTTAAGCAAAGAAACACTCACCATGTCCGTACACTTTCTGTTGAAAGATTGATAATGCGACAATGTACCAATGAAATTCGTCGCATTTCCGTCGATTTATAGGCCACTGTTAAATCAACACACTTGTGTATTCTGGTCTTGCTATCACAGAATCAATATATATTATCCATTGTGCCGGTGATATGTAGAACAAAATAAATAGTATACACGAGTGTGGTATATTTTTATATTTGTACTTTGAATTTATTTTTCATACTCACAAACACAAAAATCAAAGAGTTTTAATACATCACAACCTATGCTGCTTAACGATCCGTGTGAATTGAGAAGATTGCAAGTAACTATTCATTAACTTATTGAAGAGATTCAAATTTTTGGTAAATCAAAACATAATCATAGATACTGGAAAAATATAAAAAGCCTACCTATGTTGTTAAATAAGTAATTAATCAACATATATTTACCGCTTAGTGATGCTCGAAAAGTATTTCATTGACTTAACATTTTTGAATATGTAATCGATCATTTAAGAAGGTTCATTCAAGATAAATATATATTATTATGGTACATTAATATATGTAGATATTTATTTTCTAGCCTTCGGCTCCGTGCAAAAAGAAACATTTTGTTTAATAAAAAATGGCACGTACTTTTAACCAATTATCGCAACACAGACGTAAGATTGGGTCACTTTGTATTTTCTCTCGCTATCACCAAAGCCGCTACCTTTCTAAATTCAAAGAAGCTATGCTTTCTGCTTCTTCTCACAACCAACTAACTTTTCTCACACATGCTTAACACCCATACACATTTAATTTATATCTACAATTTACATGTATTTTCATTCCTTTCTAAATGCAATCGCAACTAAGAAATTAGCTTTAAGCTTGTGTGCTTCATCATACAATGTAGATCACTTCTAAAAATATATAAATATAAAACAAATGGGTGTTGTCTTGGTGTATAACCATTATACAAGTACAACTTACTACTCGTGCGACCTGTGGGCTGGATATACTCTACAGTGTACTCCGGGTGCAGTATAACAGCACCTTCCGAATATTTTTGGGTCTGCCGCGATACTGCAGTGCCTCAGGCATGTTGACGGAGGGATGATTGGTTGGCTTCCATGTCATAATAAGAAAGCGTTTCGCTTCTCTGTGGGCGCGCGTTCGCGGCAGTCCCAACGCAATGGTGTGGGCGGATAGGTGGGACTCCCGGTTGGAGGGGCAGTGGATGCGCCTTCACGTGGCCATCCAGCGGTGATCCGGTGCTCCACTCACTGAGAGCCAGTAGTTGGTGTCTGTAGTATAATGACTGAATAAATAAAATTATTATTATTACACAAATACAAGACATATTTTACACATACAGCATTTCGTTGCAATAGTTAAGCGCAAAAAGACTCAAAGGATTCGGTTGATTGTGCTATCTTGCATGCACGTACAAAAATAAATAAAAACGAATATATACATAAAAAATTTAAATCATAATAATTATACTTATAATAAAGTACTCTTAGTCTTTCTGACGGTTAAAACTTGTATGCTGAGGAGGCGAACTATCAAGGCGAACTATTTTCATCGATTGTTGAAGTTTGCTCCGATGTTGTGTGTTCAATACACGAAACTCGGGGAATTTTCGGTACGAAGCCAGCACCATTAGTCGATAGCTATCTTACCATCAAAATGTAATAATTGTTATTGGTATTAATTAATACAATAAGAAGCCCCTTCTCGATGAAAATGGTGGAGGCTTTGATAACGCTTAGCGCCTCTTTATCAATTGAATTACGAGTACATTAAGATAATGTTTATTTATCAATGTAAATAATTAGGAACCTTGCATTTAATACGTAGAACACACCTTTAGATTTACTGAATTATATATCATTTATTACAGGGGCTTTAAAAATATATTAAGAATGTCGGGTTGGAAAAAATTTGTGGACGTAAATGTTTGAATGAGTTGAGCCGCCCCGTATGACCAAATGTTGTATAATACATACTCGTACATGAATAGTAATGGTGATTTCTACAACGCTGGTCGAAATATCCAATAAACTAATTAATTTACATGATTTCTAATATTCTTATATCCACATGAGGATAATTTTCATTATGTTTTCGAATTAACTGAATTTAAATAATAAAAAAAATGTTTATAGTTTTGTACGTGTTTTTGGCACAAAATTGTTCATTAAAATAAAATGCTCAAATTGTTCCCTCTAAATTATTTCTATAGCGAATGCAATCAAAATAATATTTTTGATTAAGTTGTAGCTGACAGTGATTCTTAATAGCTTTGTGCATTCTCAAAATTCTAGACTTCTAAACTACATCTGATTATGTGTTATCACACGCTGGTTTAATTAAATTAAACCTAACCTAACGTACCCTAACCTTAAAAATTATATTTTGACTAGCTGAAACACGATGACAATCGTATTTGAAGTATCTTTTCTATAATGTAGTTAAATAAAAGTTGTATTAACAAAGATTTATTCACCTATTTGGTGTATAATTAAATTAAGAAAAAGTGTCACCCTCAATGACATAGATACATTTTTCAAAGCCACAAGAGTAACGCCTAGAACTGATATTTTAATCTCAGCGATTATTCTTAACTCCTTAAAAAACATTCTAGAACAAATTATTAACGTTGGCCGTGAAACTAACTTAATGTGATGCATTTAACCTATTATTTTTCAAACGGTTTCTTTGCTTTTCAATAATATCCATATTTACTCCTCACTTGGTTAATATGATTTGATATCAGCTTGATATAGCTCTTTTAGGCTGATGCCGAAAAGCGTCGAAAAACGATATTTTGTCTCTTATTTTTGTTCGCTCGCCAGACATGCACATCAAATAATGTTAGTTTTAATTATATATAAAATTACACGGTGTTTGCATACGTTATTTTATTTGATATGACAGTTGCTACATTTCATGTTGGTTCAACTGTCATCTTTAATTTGTTTTTTTGTCGTGATTATCTTGGCGGCGCTGCATGTCACAGTGTTCCGGCAGACGGCAGTTAACCTCTCCTCCGGCCGGCGAAACCTCATGTACCGGTCGGACGAAGAAATCAAGTCTTGGATAAAAATTAATGCGAATTGTGCTTCAAAAACAAGTTGTTAATGTACTCCTGCATCCTTCCTCCACGCGGCCACGTGACGAATCCACGACTTGTCGTCTTTTTAAAGACGGGGGATGTCTGATTGTTACAAATCGCGATCATAGGGCTTCACCTTGAATATAGTTTTAAAGGGCCTTTTAACAGAAAAAGCATGTAAGTCTTAAAATAAGTTTTATTTGAGGCACTCTTCTTGCACCCAAATAATATACTCTAGCTTACCATGCCCAATCTGCTTGTCATCACTTGCCAAAAGACGAAATTGAATGTAGCTGACAATTATATAATATTTAATGAATAAATTGATTATAATCGATTTCATCCTGCTCAATCCACTGCCTTAAGATTTATAAAAAAAAAATTATAAGCATAAAGAATTAAACATAAATAAAAAAGTAGTAAAAGTAGGAAGCAATAAACTAAGTGGTCATAAACAAATTGTTACTGTTTTAATTTTAATCATGTTTGACCACAAGTAATTGCTTTTTTTAACTTGTTTAATGGTATTTAACAATTCCTTATTTCTTTAACAAACTGGTGTTTTTCTTTAAGTTTATATGAAAAAATAAATATTTGTTTGAAATAAATATTATAACTGTTGTATTGCCAAGCAGAAAAATGTTATTTTCGTCCACTTAAGAGGGTTAACCACGCTCCCTTACTTGAGATGCTATTAATATCGCGTACACAACATGTGTCTTACTTTAGAGATTTTTGAAAGCTCTTAACTAATGTTGGTTTTTTATCATATTTACGGCCACCTTTTATTTTTTACACACCCTGCTAAGTACTGACGGCTGTCACAGTGGTATTTTTACGCGTATTTACACATTTAGTTTTACAAAAAAAAAATAACAATAAATACATTTTTTTGTCTGTCTATTAGAAGGATTTTAAAATTTATATAAGAATATATTTCAATACTCTTATATTATTTTATAGATCATTGACTATATTTAAATATTATTAGTAATCAAATACGCACATATATTAAATTTAATACGCACCAATTCATTCAGAAAAAATATCGGCAGACGCGGAAGAATGGTCGTGTGGATAGCGCGGTGTGTAGAATAGAGCAAAGGTTGCAAGGCTCGTTGTTCGAATCCCGCGTCTGCCGATATTTTTTCTGAATGAATTGATGCGTTTACAATTTGATGTATAATTGTATGTGTGTATTTAATTACAAATGTCTATTAGATATTATTTTGTTTTTTTATTTATTATCTATTTTTTTATTGACTGATTACTTTATTATTATTAGAACATTTAATATTTTTAAAGCAATCTAGCTTATTTCGTATATAAAATAGAGAATATATCCGAGAATATTCATAAATATGGGCAGGACATATCTGTCGAAAAGACGACGGTCGATGGAGAAAAAAAATATTGGAGTGACGCCAAGAACTGACAAGCGAGGCATTAGCCGACCCCCTGCAAGATGTACATACGGCATAAGAAGAATAGTGGGAGTGGCTTGGATGCGGAAGGCAGAGTGTCGAAGAGGATGGACACTCGTGCGGGAGGCTTACGTTCAATAGTGGACGAATACAGGATGATGATAGTGATGTAATAAATATGCACCCTTTATATATTTGCATTTGATAATTTTGGAATAATTATGAGAAAAAAATCGAATTTATTTAAAATAAAAATTCTTCTTTATTGATACCAAAATAAATGAGTTTTGTAAACTACAAATATGTGTCATTGAATTAGAATCCAGCTTATATTTGGTTAGTAAAATAACTTGAAAATAACAATATTGAAAAAATACAAAATCAAGTATTTGAAATGAATTATTTATATTTCATTCAAAATAAAGCATAAATAAAAGTTATTTAATGTTCAATTGTGACTCGTATTTGTCATAAATTAAATTTTAAAATTTCTTTGTTAACCAGCAAGAAATACTTCAAATTATTTCGTTTTCGAATAAATATTTTCAGCCATAAAGCAAACAAATATTTTACTTAAATAAAAATCTAATCTTTCGAGTGTTAAGCATGATTTTTAATTATGTATTATGTTAAACGCAAAACGTTTTTTAAACAAAAGCCTTGAATTCTCCGCGCTATTTCATGAATTAATCACGAGAATATAAAAAACTTTGGCGGTTTCGAAACGTTTTCATAATTTATCAAATAATAAATTTATTGAAGAAAGCAATTTTCTTAATTGGAAAAATTCCTCCAACTTAACATTTTTCTATGGAGGCGTGTTCTATCTTTGGATTCGAGGGGTCCGTGTCATTAGAAAATTTGAATAAGAGGTTTTTAAAGCTGGTATTACGTCTTTGTGAATTTAATAACTAAGGGGATTGGACGCATTTTCATGAGGTTGCCGCCTGAAAAAGCTACTTGTCGTGGACTTTAAGAGTTTAAAGATCAACTTGCCTGAAATACTTTACGGTATACGTAATGCAAAACTTGCACAATATAGGTGGTGAAGGCATAAATAAGGCAACCTCAAACACTTAAAGCAAAGTATTATAATACAAAATTAAGCAATATCAACATCATCATCAATCCTTTGCTGAAACAGATTTTTATCTTCCCATATCCTTTCCATATCTGAAACAATGGTCACCCTTAAATTGACCCTACTTTGTTTCAGCTTCCACAGTCCATTCCCCGTTCAAGGACATATTGGCACCTAGAGGTACACTCGGGAATTTATATGGATCCCAACAACCTCTAAGGCAGAAATCCGATTACTTATTATTCGAAAAGGAGTTAAATGTATCTGAGGTATATTTTTGGGTGATTTTTTAATCGTATTTTTTAAGAAACTCGGATGATAAGATTGATGTTGCCCAGGCTTTGATTTTTAACTTCAGATGCGGCTTTAACCTGCTAAAGCAGAAACTATCATCCACCATAGTTCTTGTAACCCTTTTAATACACCGAGACGTTGAGATCCTGAACCAAAAGCAGTTAAAAATTCATGATTTTTTGCGGTATATAAAATACAGAAGACTTAGAATGAAAGGCTGGAAAATTTTTTCCTTCACCTCCTCATTCCTTTCAAAACTTATATTTATAATATGTATAATTATAAATGCAAATATTTATAAAAAAAATGATAACAGCATGATATAGCCCTTGCGCACTGGTACCGAAAACCTCGATATACAGTCGCTCGTCTCTTATTTCTGTTTGCTTATCGTACATATATGTGTCACCATATTGGCATTTTGGACAAATCCGGTCACGAGAGTGACATAAGTTATAGAGATCGCCACTTGCGGCGCTGAGTGTGATGGACCGCGGTGCCCGGGGTGAGTCAGTAGTTGTACCCCGACCGTGACGATAGTCCGATTGAGGTTGGCCCTGCCTGAATGCTGTGAGTAGATCCGGGCCAGAGGTTTGTAAAGTTATCGAAATATATGTCAATGTGCTTCAGAAAAAGTTTTGTTTTGTTAATCTGCTCCTCAACCTGCCACCACGCGACTGAATAACAACCTTAAGTTTAAGAGCAGGATGTTAAAATATGTATATATGTACCTGATTTTAAAACATATTATACGTCTACATTGTTTATTGTCATTTTAGAATTGAAACCAATTATAATTTTTTCATTACATGTAGTATGTAAGTATTGTTTTACCTTTAATAAAAAAAATACTTTTGAAACTAAATAAATTTAATTAACTTGTTGCTCACGGGGTGTTTACTAGTTTGAAGTATGTACATTTGAAATATAATTGAATACACAATTAATTTATCTACAAAAATTTTAATAAATATTACGTACACTATTTAAATTAAAAATGTTTCAAAAAATACTTTAATTAATTTTTGAAAACCATTTAAAAATACTTTCTTAGACAAAATACTAAGAAAATTGAAATTATTACTTGTTGAATTGAGCTTACAATATATTCTTATACATTACTTAATAAATTTATTGTTCAAAGAGAATTATTAAAAAAAATGATACTTATAAAAATAACGTTATTCATCATGACAGGTTTAATTTCAGATTCTTACTACGGCTTAATTTAGATAGCATTATCTGTTAGGGGCCATAAATTAATTTCTTGGGAAAGTTACTTAATCTTTTCCACAGATTACGTTAAATTAAAGTGCTTTTTTAGGATAATCAGTGTAAGAGGTAATATTATTATTTATTCGCTAATTTTATTGATATAACGTAGTAATTTTCATATTTAGTCCGACAACGCTTGCCAAATTTAAATACTTTCTAAACCAATCGCCATAATACGGGTATTATATCTAGAAATGGGTGAAATAACCAATCGTTCAAAGACAATTCGTTCAACGACTCATCGGTAATGACGTCAGGTGCACTGGACGTCTAGTACACGGGATATTTGGCGTACGGGATAATTGGTGCACTGGATGTCTCGCTAACCTAACCTAACTTAACAAATTATTTGAATAATCTATATGTTCAGTTAATTCTTCAGTGTGTTCAACGATTTGCTTAATTAGTAAAACGAATTTCATACTTTGATAAAATACTTTCCAAGTGAATTGATGATTGCTGGGTTTATAAGCGGCTTATGGAACGTTGTGATGGATTTATTGGATCATTTTCACAATTCCTTGTTTTTATGATAGACCACAATTGTCAAAAATATCCTTATTATTCTTTTAGAACGATTTAATATATTTTTTAAATTGTCCTTCTCACAGACGTGGAGGTTCTAGATCCTCGCAGCTTCTGCACAAGACACGCGCCTAAGATTAATGACACGGCGGATAAATAAAAAGACCTCCGCAACACGTGGGACGGAGGAAAAGCCGAAGAAAATGAAGGAAATTCTCCTTATAATTGTACCGCAGCCGCTTTATCATTTTAAAAACCCCACCACCTACGCTTCCGGTCTCGGCCGGAAATGCTTCCAGCGCTGTGAAACAATGCCGGAAAACAAATTAATTAGATTTGTAAGGCCGGGAGAAACGAAAATATAAATAAAAGCAGAAACAAGACTTCTTCTCCTTGTGTCAGTTCGTCTCTCAGTTTTAGTCAAAGCCGAATCTGCTCAAGTTTTTCATGTAAATGCATTTTTTTTATTTAAAAGCTTTTTACAATCTAGATATTAGTACATATTAAAATATCCGTTCTATGTCTGAAACATCTGGTCAACACATATTACCCTAATTTAGTTTTGACAGTTGCTGTGCCTCGTTTACTTGGAAACATTCATGGCTTCCGACGGCCCAAAGGCAGAAGCCCGAGGACCGTAGTTATAAAATTTGAGGTATATTGTCAGGTGATGTTTTAATCGTTTTTTAAGGAGATCGGGTGATTAACCATACTCTCCCGAAGCTAAGACCGTTTCGATCTAAGTAGTCGCTCAACTCGATATTAGTGCATGTAGCAGATAAAATATCTTTGTAAGAAATGTTTGGAAGAGGCCAATTATGCTCCGTAAAAATGCTAAAAATAAGGCACAAAAATATACTTCAGTGTATACAGCAGCTCTCTTTTCAAGTCCTGGTCATCGAGCCTGACCCCCGTGTGCAGAGATTTCTTGAAATGTAATTTTCAATGCTGAGGAAATTGTGTAGTGCCAATTTGTGGTCATGGTTTACTTTAAATTTGGAATAGACCAAGGATTTTTTTTTCTCAGAATGTAGTTTTATAATAAATTATTTAGTATACATATAATATACATCAAATTCTTTACACGCATCAGTTCGTTGAGAATAAATATCGGCAGAAGCGGGATGCGAACCAGCGAGTCTTGGAACCAACCATTGCTCAAGTTGCGTCTAATAACTTGTATTTATATCACTGTTACCATCATATAACGATAGATGTCTCTCTAGTATATAGAGACTCGCTGGTTCGCATCCCGCTTCTGCTGATATTTTTTCTGAACGAACTAATGCGCATAAAGAATTTGAGGTATAGTATGTGTATACTTAATTACTAATAATATTTTAATATAGTCAATGATCTATAAAAGTTAATTAGAATATTGAAATAATAAAATAATATTCTAATAAATAATTAAAAATCCATATATGTAGTTTTATAAATTTATAAAAATCACAGCAACATAAAAATAACTACAAACATTATTGTATAAAAATATAATAGAACATAAAACAAGGCCAATTAAATGATGCAAAATCCTATGAAATTATATGTATATAATTCCAAGAAATCATTCAGGATATGTTCTTGTTTTCCCGTCAAGGAAGTGAAAGTATCTTCACGAGCTTTATTTACGCATTTCAGCCGCGGGTTCTTCTTCAGCTTCAGTTAGCAGTCTGCGTTATTTTCGCACTGTCTTAAAAGTGCTGATTATTTTTTTAATTTAAACATTCGATTTCGTTGAACCACGAAACGTAAACTGATTTTTAATTATTATTTACGACAAAAAAAAACAAAAATATTTGAAATGTTATTTTTCTTCTAAAACAACTTCCGCGAATGTTAAGATTATTGTTTTCTAGACTCGTGCAAAATAATATTTCCGAAAGAAAATTCTTGAAAGCATAACTTTTTTGAAAAAATATATCACGTAAATAATGATTTGAAATTTGACAAGTGTGTATGTGTTTTTTTCATTATATATTTGTGAAAAACAATTAAATAAACTGTAAAATTCAAAGTTATTATTTAATTTTAATTTTAATTTAAAAATAATTGTTGAACAGTATAAATCCACTAGGAGGATTTTATTATTACTTTTGACCATCACAGACAGAATTTTTAATCTTAAATAAATAAATTTATTGTATGTATTGTAAGTTAATTCACAAACGATAGTACTCTCAATTGACACTTTTTTTTTAAATTTATATCCATGTATTTAACAAAAATCCTTTAAAGTTGAAATAAAAATTCTTAAAAAACATTGCGAAAGGTTATAAAAAATACACCCAAAGTTCAATTAAACGCTCAGTTTTTTATATTACAATTTTGATGAAATAAAAAATTAATCGTCGAGGATGGTTTTTGTAATCTTCAAGAATTATTTAATGATGTTAATTAATCGACATGGCGTTTTAATTGTATTAAAACCTATTTAAGAAGACAACATAAATACGGTAGCAGAGAATTAATCATTCAACCTGTTTCAGCGCAATACCGCAAATTTATAAGCGGAGAGAGTCTCGGTAGGAACTTTATCCCAGGAAGAGTGCTTTATTTATGGTTAATACCAAGACATATATTATATAATTTAATGTTATTTTGCGTTAAAAATATCCAGGATAAGGTTTTTTTCAGTTAAAGGTTTATTTTTCAAATTCAATAAAATAAACGGAATTTATACTCAAAATGACGGATCTTTCGATCAATAACAAAGCAGATCGTGGCGACTGAAAGAATTAAGCATGTAAACACCACATAATTATTATTTGTAGACAATTATTTATTTATTTATTTCCTTCAAATAACATTACAAAATATTTTAACATCTTAAGTCATTATCGAAGTATATACATAAAAGTGTGGCCCGTAAATTTATTGACACATTAAGTGTCAATGACCTCACACCCAGAACAAGCGTTAGGAGACTCAATGCAAATAGTTGACTTGTAACAACAAAAACCCTGTTATAAGTAAATCATGGATGACCCACAAATAACATGGCATTATTGTCACAACATCAAACTTCCAAAATTTCGCCTTCGTCAACACTAGCACTGAATCCGAAGCAATATAACACCAAATATGTCAATATCTTCACTTAAGCTGGTTTCAACCACTGTTCACTGCGATTCTTTCGTCTTACGCGTATCCAGGATTGAACTATGGTCTTTTCAGGCCACACTTCAGGCTCCATGAGAGACTCTAGCGAAGTCGCGATGACCCTGACTTTGAAAGAAGTTGACAGCGTCTGTCTGCTGATAATCCTCCTGATGGTCATCCAAGAGGGATTGAATGCAGCGGTCACTGCCAAGAAGCTCTGCAAGTCATCAGCTGTTGTATCCGGGTGAAGACCCTTGGCGTGAAGATACGCCATCTTCACTCCGGTAACCTTCTTCAAACCCTCACCT
Source organism: Glossosoma conforme (assembly GCA_022606575.1). Taxonomy (NCBI): domain Eukaryota; kingdom Metazoa; phylum Arthropoda; class Insecta; order Trichoptera; family Glossosomatidae; genus Glossosoma; species Glossosoma conforme. The sequence continues at coordinate 435,334 of JAGTXR010000168.1, forward strand.
TCTGGCATGAATGACGAGTTTTAAACAGGCACCTTGGAAGAGAATCTCATACAAAATATAATTGATAATTTTCATATCATGAAAGAACTACTAAATTTTTATTGCAATAGTAATAAAATAGAGATCAAAAATGTCACAATGTTAATCTTAAAATTTAAAAAAATCACAAAATAACGCTTGAAATAATTACGAAATATTGAAGTTTTTTATTTCAATTTTAATGTTTCTTATATCAGTGACTGTTTACAATGATGAACTGGAGCGCACAGTGTAAACAAACCTGTGATCTCATTTTCATAATCAACAGTTACTCGCGATTCACCTTTATTGAGGTAAAATATAATTATTTGTTTACTAACTATTTATACTACTATTATATTACGATTATATTAAATTATTACGAGTTTTTCGATCGATAATTATTGGTGGTATTCAACAATATCAGATACAAATAAAATAATACTTAGAATTTATCCTACAATATATTTGTAGACGACATATTTCGGCCACCTCATGTGGCCATTTTCAAGTCAATAAGTACAGTGAGTGTTGGCGCTATACAAAGCAAAGAGTGAGTGAGAAGGTGGATATGAATTGTGTGATGGGTAATCCAAAAGTAAATATAGAAAAAAAAGTAATAATAGATGGGGAAGCTATACAATTCTAAGTCGATATATCACTAATTGATGATACTGCTAATGGCGTTGGAAAGTCCGGGGAAATTTGAAACGTGTCGTCTACAAATATATTGTGGGATTAAATCTAAATATTCTTTTATTTATATCTGACTATTATATTTGTTGATTTTCTCGCTAAAATTCCTGGTACATTTCCTCTGTATTCTCGTACCCGAGTGCCTATCAACTTTAGCAGGTATCATGTACTTCCCGAACCGGGTGATTGCAAAGTTTGATTGTGGGTTTTAAATATAGGCGAACTATACACTCAATGGTAAAGAGATGGTAGTCAATTACGTCTCAAGTAGAACTTAAATCGAATAAAGGGAACGAACTTCTCGTTTAGACCGCGAAACTTTTGCTTGCTATACAGACTGACTGGTATGTGATGCACAAATGTGTAAGCAAAAACAAATAGCAGCAGTCTGCTGGTCGCCTTGGAGTACGTCAGAAGGGACGCATATATCGTGAAGCGTCTCGTGAATGCTTTTGTAGCGCAGCGTCTCGCTCGTTTGCTTTCCGTGAGTGTGAGCGAGAAACGCAAGCGGAAAACATTAAGCTGCCTTGTCCCTTTTGCACGTAGTTCTTAAATTATCAAGCATCGCTTTAAAACGCGATTTAAAAAAAAGATGAACAATGATACAGATATGACATATATAATCTTAATAACGCTTGCTATATAAATAGTGGTGGGGTGTTAATCCATGAAGATTATTATATTATCGTAATTAAAGTAAACGCATGCAGGAGAGCACAATTGTAACCAGTAGGCTCTAAGACGGTCAGCCAACACTGCATGCGGAAAATGCTTGTGGATATTCAGTGTGAGATGAGTCTCTAGTTGTGAGTGGGTACAGGAGGAGTCAATTATTTGAGTTTAAAGGAGCGGCATTCTTAGGCTCGAAATTATTCATCTCTCTCCATTTTGTATTATTGTCTGTAACAGTCATTTTTAACGACAAAGGATTACATTCACACTAACCCGTAGTACTAACATATATTTTTCCAGTATTGCACAGCTAAACAAATGTATATTTGTTTTTTAACATTATTATTTGAACTTCTTGAGTATCGAACCCGAACACTAAAGTGTTGACAAGAGTTATACTTTTGGTCTAAAGCCTAGGCACGTCGTTGAAATATTTGCAGACCGTCGTAGTCTTTTAGAGTCCAGGCTATAGACCTTAGCAAATAATATGGTGAATAATTACAGCTTATTTGTATCAATTACAAGTCGCGCTGTATACAGCTAAACGGTATACATACATTCCATAAGGCCGTCTGTGCTTATTTTCGTACTCTCTGGGAAGATTCTCGGATCGTTCGCTTTGTGCGCAAAATAAAGGGCTCTGAGGCGAAATTCTGAGGACATAACCAACAGGAAACATTCAAAGAAGAACAGTGATAAAATAACTTACACTTTAAAGGAAAAAAATGCAATAATTCTTATCAATGTTCTTTACGAGCATTATTTTATGTTTAAGCACATGCAAGGGAATGGTGACAAAAGTGGATATTATTAAAGTGGATTTTATAAAAAAAAAACTAAAAATTATATTGAAGCTACTACATAGAAAAAAATATCTATCATTGTACCAAAAACCATTGCTTTCTTATAATATATTTTAAGCTTTTGACTTTGAGAATATTATAATCATGCTATTAACAGTTTCAAAGGAGTAATGAGAGACACTTAAACTGATAGAGCTGAGAGAATTTCATAATTCACTAAATAATCGTATCCGAAACAACAGGGTCAGATCCTGTCTGCTCAGAAGAGGGCGACGTCGATGGCGTTACTCCCGGCCATCATCAGGTCTTCCTGGGTGCAGCTACTCGGACACCCCTCGCACACTCCAGAAGGTGTGACAGGGTCTGCTCTACGCCACAGTCACATTCAATCGGTCCGCTGTAAAACTGCCAGGCTTTGATTTGTGTCCTCGTCTTGCATACTCCGGTCCGAAGTCTGTTAAGGGACCTCCATATATTCCACCCCTGGTCGTGTCCAGGTGCTAGGTCCTCTTTCAGGGTAATCCAAGTATTCCCCTCAGTTGCGCTCCTCCACATGATCAGCCGCAGGGTGGCTTTAGGTATCACCAGTTCCGTTGTCGACTGTAGGAAACTTCTTCTTGATTTGAGTCGTGTGGTTATCTTTTGATACCCAAACATAGACTAGAATTCATCGTGGGTTGCTTTGGAGAGCTCCTTCTTGGAGGTGACTTCTCGCCGTATGTTTGGTGGGACGATGCCCGAGAGTTGTTAATTTACTTAATTGTATTTTATCTTAGGTAAGCAATTAGTACTCTTATATATCAATACTTGAAATTTAGCATGATCCCTGACTATTAAGCTTTACAAATTGTATTTCATTTTATCTCAATGAAGGTAACTACAATCTATTTGGAGCAAACATATGCAGCAAAGAAAAATATAATAAACATAAATTATTTAGATAAATACTCATTATTTTTCAACCATACCCTTTCATAAATGCCACAAAGAAAGACTAGAAACCTACATACGTTAGTGTATACATAAATAAACAGTGTTTCTACAATATTTATGACGATTCCCGTCAGTTTTTTTTTTCAATTTGCCCCACTGCATTTAATGTATGTAGGCTTGGAGCTATCGAGTGGGGTGACTGCACGTCCCCCTGGTTTGATTTATCGGCACCCATCCGTTAGCTGCTGGATGCTAAACGGCTCCATCTCTCGGTCGGCCGAAGCTTCCGACTAGGTGGGCAGAGCTTTTTTTAATCAGAGAGCTTTTAAAAGGGTGACGGTTATTTCAACTAATTAATTGATTTTTTTACAATTTTAATTTCAGCATTTACAAATTCATATAAAAAAATAAAAAAATATTAATCATGGTTCCAACATAGATCACACTGAGCAATGTTTATTTACGAGCTAGAATACCGCAGTTTCACATTCAATGACTGTTTCATAAGTTCACCACGTACATAAACAAATTATAATTGTGCATTAGTGTGATCATATGTTTGGAAAACTCTTTAAATTTTCATTGAAAGCAAAAGTATTCAGTGTAACCCATGAGTAAAACAAGGTAAAAAATATTCATTTATTTATTCACTGTTTTTTTAATCGATAAGTTACAAGAATTTATATAAATTTCAGTCATTTAAATAGGTTACTTGAGGATAGTAGGTGTATTATTATTTATTAACAACACATTATTATTTTTATATCACAGATTGAGGATCGAACCCAGAAGTTTATTTTTTTTTTCATAAGAAGGCAAGGACCATGGTGACTGTCAAAGCTTTATATCAGCAGTAAAGACCGGTTGCTCCAGTTGGGGCACGGTCATGGAAATGAATCATGAGTTATTTTATTGAAAGTTCACCTGTTATTCTCCCTAATGTGATATTTAAAAAAAAGTATTTTTTCCTGTTAGGTTTTTCAAAAACACATATGCTCAACATAAGTGTCTATCAACTATATCAAGTATAAACGTACTATAAACTAGTAAAATAATATTGAAAAACGGTTTTTATCACATTTTTTTTGCTGCTTTGATGTACATAGTAACCTAAGCAGTTCGATAAATTAAATTTATTTATTTGAATTTACTCTTATTCACCATTGGTCATCAATCATTTTTATTTCAAGATTAAAACAACACTTGTTTGTTTATAATTTAATACTAATGCTAATGTTAATACTCTCTTTTGTTGCAGGTAAAATATATTCATTGGAGTTCACTAACTAATTTTCATTATCAAATTCAATCCTGGGGTAAGTTTGGACGAATACATTGATTACATAATTAGTTATAAAGAAATTTTTCGAAGACTCGTACATCATTGGTGCAGCAATGCTAATAAATAAGATACTTAACTAGGAATTTTAATTTTACAAAATAATTGTTTTTAAATGGCATTTCTCACGGTGGTCACCTCATTTTAAAATCAACCCTGCGTAACGAAAAAATCCGTTAATGAAATGATAAATTGCAAGTTAGGAATGCTCGTAGAAGAATTTAACCGGAACCTTCCGAGAGGTTTTTAATCCCTTCTGTAAGCTCCGGGGTGTAGAAAAAGATTTTTTTATATACATGATGTATAGTATATACTTGCAGCTTACATAAATCATGAATACTACTTCATTTCATGTGCTTTTAACATTTTACCCGGGATTGTAAAAAATAGCGATATCTAGTACAATCAATCTTTACATATAATATACCGTAAGAGAAACGTTAAGCTCACATAATTTACCTAAAATCAAATATTTTTTATTATGTGTCAATATTATTTTATACTAACAAGATGTTTTATCAACAAAATGTTAGGAATTCTAAAACAGTTATTTTATGTAATTTTGCGTATTAGCAATACTAAATTCAAATTTTATAAATTACAAACTATTATAATGAAATTAATCTTTTTCGAAAGTTTTTTATGCCATTTTTTTTTATTATTATGCCAAATTTTCTTCATTTATGATATATACCTTAAAAGTAATTGATGTTTGGTCAGTTAAGAATTGACGTATTACCGATCCAACATTTATGTTTCCTTTTTTACACAATCACTTATTATCTTTTCGATATGTCCCTATAGAGTGCAATAAAAGAGCCAACCCGATTCAATGTCATATAATTCACTTACGAATACTTGTGTTTAATACACAATGTTATTTTTTTATCAAAGTATGTAGCTATTGCGTTTTCATTGTTGCAACGTCAATTGTCTAGCGCGCAGTATTTTGTTTACAATAAACACGTCAATATTAGCATACTGATATTACACACATCATAACTTGACGGGCTCTTGCACCATTTTTGTAATAAATTAAATAAAAAATCGAATGCTTATATTGTTTATAAAGAACAATAAATAATACAACTGAAAATTTTTGGAACGTAGTTCCGCTGGATCTATCAGTTGGTTAACTATCAATAATCAAAATGATCGAATCATCAAGAATACTTAATTATACTCCGATGCGAAGGCGTGAAAAATTAAGTCACTGTACAAAAAAGTATTTGAACTATTTTGTTGTGGATAGTTCATTACTAACAAGCTTGCGTCTAGGTGTGCAGAAGACTTACACTCTCCTCCACGTGCCGCTGCGACACGTGTCCCGAACACAAATATGTGGTCGGGACACGTGTAATATCTCTTGAACGTGGCGAGCAAGAATTTCTACCGCATCCGTTCAAAAATTCAAAGAGAACAGTTTAATTTTGGTTCAAGTATGGTATATTTGGTACTGTTACCCGAGTAAAAATAATGCGCAATCGCAAAATGTGACCATTTATTTATAAGAATGCAGTTTCATTTCGCTTATTTCATTATTCTCGCTGTAGCAAATACTCTGATGTTGTTGTAAGTGCATTTAAATTATGACACACAGAAATTAAATCATTATATTTTATTTATTATAACATCCTCCTCTCATTAAGTTAGTTATTTAATTGCGTGGTGGTAGGATGAGGAGCAGATTAACAAAACAGAGACTTTTTCAGCATATTATATTTCGATAACTTTACAAATTTTGGGCCAAGCGGAATAACATGCCACGCCGGCCATAACGCGACCTTCTCGCAGTCGTCGGCAGACACTCACTGCCGTACGGTGCCGTGGTTGGTCACACCAGCGCCGCAAGTGGCGATCTCTATAACTAAAGTCACTGCCGTGGCCAGACTTGTCCAAAATGACAATATGGCGACACATACATGTACGAAAAGCGAACTGAAATAAGAGAAAAAAGATTTTATATAGAGGTTTTCGGTACCAGTCAGCAAGGGTTATATCATGCTGATGTCAATTAGTATTTCCTTTTCTGAAATAATCAAACAGTAAGCTTATTTATTCTTATACTATGCACTAAATCACGCAAAGAAATAATCATGGATAGTTTATAGAAAACACTGTTTGTTTGTTGTAATAAATTTGAACACAAACTTGTATGTTATAAATATCTAACAAACAGATTTTTGTAAACTTACATTCAAAGAATATAGCTTTCTTTAAATGAAGGAAATTCAGTTAAAATCAACTGATCAGTGTCATTTATTAGGCAGTGTGTTAAAATAAATATTAGTTCATGATAAAAATGTACAACGGGTACTTTGACATTCGATTTGTCATCATATCTATAAGGGATTTCTTGTTTTTCGTTTTCGTTTTTTTTTTTTCATTTTTCTTCTTGGAGGTATCGCGAAATTTCAATGCACGGTTCTGTGCATTTTTCCTTGGAGACTTGAAGACCTTTGGAACGAGATGCGTTAATCGTAGATTTAGATTAGTAGAAATTTGAATAAAAATTAAAAAAAAGTAGATTCGTGTATTACATCGTCCCTCTAGACCTTTTGGTCCTAAGAGGCGGCTCAACCAAGCGGTAATCTATCCATGTTTTTCTTCTAAGTGCAATGCAGTATCGTTGTTGGCCAATTATTAAATAAAATATTTGAATAAGGAAAATATATTTATTATATTTCAGATATTACATGGAAAGTTATATTAAATTTGTGATTCCAGCTGACCTAAATGATAAAAGACGTAAAACAGCAATAAAAGACAATGCATTTCCAAACAAGAATGAAAGCAGCGATTCTCCAAGCGTTACTTTAAGTGTTGTTTGATAACAGTTGCTCTATATGTGCCAAGATAACTTGGAATCATGGGATCTGTATAAGAATACCTTGCGCGTTAAGTTGGCAACTTTTCCGAATTAAGCTGTATTATTACAAATGAAGTGCAATAAACGTAAAATAAATAAATTTTAAGGGGTAGTGGCAGCTAAAACCGCTTCTCAACGTTGTTTTAACATTCTCAAGTATTATTATTATTGAAATAAATAAACTTTTAATAAACAGAAAAATATTAATACGTAATGGTATTTTTAAGTATGCTGGAAACTAAAATTGTAGACAAAAATTTACATTAAAAATTGTCACAATTTTTTTTTAAATGCTAGATTTTTTGTTATCAATCAATGGATCTAAAAATGAAATTAACGTTATTCTTTTAATTGTACTTAATTATACTCAGTTTTATTATCAGTATCATCATCATCATCAGCCTGTGTCCATCCACTGTTGAACGTAGGCCTCCCGTATGAGTCTCCATCCTCTTCGATCCTCCGCCTTCCGCATCCAGGTCACTCCCGCTATTCTTCTTATATCGTCAGTCCATCTTGTAGGGGGTCGGACAATGCTTCGTTTGCCAGTTCTTGGGCGCTATTCCAATACTTTTCTTCCCCATCGACCGTCGTCTCTTCGACAGATATGTCCTGCCCATTGCCACTTGAGTGTGCCTATTCGTTGGGTAGCATCCACTACTTGAGTTCTTCTGCGTATTTCCTCGTTTCGGATTCTATCTTTTAGCGACACTCCGAGCATGGATCTCTCCATAGCACGCTGGGTGACTTTTATTATCAGTATATTATTACCGAATCAACATTGATACTATATGTGCAATGCATTGTCTACAATCTACATAATTGTATTCCAGATTATATATTGATGGATTATTTTACACACTGTTTTCTTTTATATTGTTAACGCATTTAATAATAAAGAATGCACAATTAGGAGAGAGATTCCTCTATACCTTATAAGTTTACTATTACTTTATATCAGTTCTATAGTTATTATTTGTTTATTTTTTCATTGCATACATATTGGCCGAGATGAAAAAATCTTATATGTTCTGGTACCGAGAATAAATTAAATAAAAGACCTATCCGATAAGAAAATGTATGTTTTATAATTTTATACGCATACAGGAGAGAACCAAAAATTAACTGTTTCCTTCCAGTACAATTATTGTCAATTAATCTAGCTTCTTCACCATATCGGTTCCTTACATGGTTCATACAAATATAGCAAATTGTCGTTACATAGTTCAGTCAGTTACCCGGTAATCTACCTAAGAACATACATGATTCTCGACGACCTCTAGGGCTGAATGGAGAGAAGGCATTTTCAGAATGATTAGTCCGACGCTTCTGAGAGCTCAACTATTTGATTCTAAGGGACATACTAAGCCAGAAAAAAAAACGCACTGTAATTAACAAACGGTGGCTTTAATTTTAGAATCGCATTTACAATTTATTATTATCATTGGTCTATTAAATTTAACGTGCATATTTAAAATTTAAGTATAAATTTTATACTCAGAGAGATTTGATTCATAAAATAAAAATTAAATCATAAAGTTATTACAGATATATATATTTCGTATCACGAAGATTGCACGTAAAAATACCGTAAAGCATTTAATAGATCAATCTCATAAAGCAGAGGATTGACGCTGTTGGTCGGTCGATCTTTTGGAGTCCGTGAACTTTGCCCTTTTATGTAAACCGACCGTGTAATAGCCGCGGAATATAATGACCCACGGCTTAAAGTTGTACCGGAAAATTTATGACCCCAACTAGGGTCATATTTCAGGGCTTTGTGGGTATTCTGAAAAATCACAAATTGTCTACTATAATTTCATGTAATACTAGCGAATATCGTAATTAGTTGTTTATCAAACACTACAGTTGCGTTTTAATCAAGTCCTTGGAAGACAATCATCAGTTACAATATATATTTTACAGTAGATTATTACATAGTAGTAGTATTACATAGTAGTTCCCCCACCATAGATAATCTGCATATAGTTTGAGCATGTAGGGCTTAAAATACAAAACAAAAAAATGTTAAATATATTTGAAATAAGTATCTTTAGAAAAGATACTCTAGGTCCGGTGGCAATTTCACATCATTAGCGCGGTTCTAGTTAGATGACTGAAGTCAAGCAACATTGGTCGTGGACCATTACTTGGTTGGGTGACCCCCAGTAGGGTTGAGCCGACACAGAGAAATAAATCTGCCTATCTCATTAAAAAAAACTGATAAACATATCACCAAAAAATGCCTCGGGTATTATAGCAGGCGTCTCTTATAAACGTGTATGCTCTCAGGTGGACCTTTGGGTGAAGAGATAACTTGTAACGAGGCATATCGCAATCGCATCTAACAGAGATGAGTAGTGATAATTTGTGGCGACAATTTATTTAAGAAATGGAACGGATATGAGAAGAAAGATAATCATGAGGGTTTGGCTGTATAAGATAATTTAAAATGAGGCAAAAAACATGGCAACTAACAAAACAGGGTTGCTAATCTGTGTTTTAAATAAGAAGTTTGTATAGAAGAATAAGTAAACTTAATCAATTTAGAACGTGTAGCTCTTTTAACTTATTTTTAATACCACAGATATGTTTTCAATTGCTCTCTCAGCATCTAAGTTTTCTCCCATTTACAATTTGAATTCATCAAGAAGTACTTTAAATAAAATGAACAATATGCTGTCTTCTAAATACCTACACGCATGCAACTAATATACTCTGGGTTGTCTGACCGCTGACACAGCTGAACCCGTTAAAGGGTTTAAAGAAATTTGAATATTCAACATTTTTTTTAAGAATCCCTGTAATATTATATTCTCACTTACGCCGATAGGAGGGATGAGTCCAGGGTTTTTGGTTCCGGTAAAACGGCTGCGTTTTTTGTGACCGGTAATACAGATACGGGATGTATTAATTTCATACAGCCTACTTACCATAGGCGCAGCGGAAAATCTACCGGTAACTGCCTTCCGTTTTATCTCTCTTTGGAGCAAAGAACGGAAATTTTCCTAACTGCGCGAATCATAAAAGCTGATTTATTAGACTCCTGAAAGAAGCTTCACTCTTATTACGCTGTTTTTATATGCACACATTTAATCAAGAAAATTGGTATTACATTACTATTAACGTAATCGTCGTAATACTGAGGAAATTGGCGATGTTTCATTCATAGAATTTATAGTTTAATCAAGAAAATGAAGCATTATTTCTGAATGTTTATTTACCGTAACAATTTATGTTATTTATAATTTTTCACATTTTTGATTAAAATAACTAATATCATTCACGTACCAACCTAAGTGATATAAAGTATTTCAACATGTTTATAAGCCTAGATTGTGGTGAATTTATTTATTTATTGAATTAATATAATTTTTTAAGGATTATGGTATAATTATGTTTGTTTATATGGATATTTACTTTGGTTTTATAATCAATAGTTTTATCGAATATGTAAAAATCATTCAATACATATAAGTCTAAATTTAGATGTCATAATCAATCATTTATGGTCAGAATATAACAATTAATTGCTTTTATTTAATATTATTTATTTATATTTTAATTGACTTATCTAACTACAATAGCATTACGTATTACATTCATAGTGAAAATTTATTTAAATTCCTCCTGAAAAAGTGGTTAATACAGAAAATACACAAGTACAAAATCGATTAAAATTCTAAATACTGGTATTTATCCTACAAAATCGAGAACTATATAAAAAACCTGAGTATAATCTACTTGTTTACTTACAAATATCACATTTTTTTACGTAAGCTTCATGCTACTGTTTCTCGAAATGTTTTCGCGAAGGGAGAGAGGGGTTCAGAGGTAATCTTTTTGTGTTCGGCCGCCTTCTTACAACTTTGATTTCTGTAAACATTTTTTTATTGTCGAGTACGGAGGCCTCATCGCCGTGGGATGTAAAAAATATTATTTCCACCTTCTCCCCGAGGAGACGTAACTCGGGCGATTTATAGCTCTGAAGGTTTATTCGGAGTCCTGAAAATATCGCATCAGGTGATATTAGCATGCACGCGGAAATATGAAAGTTGTTTCAGCCTTTGCTCCTCGCGATTGAATACAAAATCATTTTTTCGGTTCACGATCTTTATGTCCGTACAAGTAATTTTGTTTTTTATTACTATAATATCATTGTTTTTCGTATATTTTAGTATACTACGCTACTCGTCGCGGTCGGCGCACAACTGAAGATTATTATAAAATTATAGCTATGCAGTTTCACCAAGTATTGTCAGTTTATAATCTCAATGTTATTAAACACAGGTAAATAACTGGTTGTAATGTCCGCGTAGGACTTATAAGAAGTTGTTCTCATCCTTTCAGTCTATAGTTCGGTTCGAGACCCAAGTAGTACTTTGTAAATAAATAGACTGTAAAATGTTGATTGATTGAATTATAAAAAAAATATAAAATAATAATATACATACTCTGAATATATACTATAGAGACATCTATCGTTATAAAATGGTAACAATGATATAAATACAACTTATTTTCGCGCATAGGTTCAGGCAGGAGATAGTCGGGTCGATTAAGGTAATGAACAAAAGCAAAAGTTGTTCCAAGGCTCGTAGTTCGCATCCCGCCTCTGCTGATATTTTTTCTGAATGAACTGATTCGTATAAAATTTGAGGTTTAATTGTATGTATATAATTAAATACTAATTTTTTACAGCTGGTTGTTAATAAATACGTTGGAACAATTAATTAATTAAATCTTGAACAATCAAAAAAATAACTAAATAATAAAAGAGAGAGAGAAATCTTAGCATGTGGTCTAGCATAGGTAACGAACATCACCCATTGTTCTCAGGCGGTCACCCAATAAAATAAAATCTCTTCCAGCATTACTTAACATTATTTTTTTAGCATGGAATTATTATTGGTCGTAGTGTTCCATAGCAACACTAAATGTAGAGTTCTTCGCCTGTTTTTGGTGACAGTATAAACGTCCATTATTAATGGTTATTACCTTAATATAAAAAAGCACACTGAATAAATAAATACATAATTAAAATACTTAAAGCATTTCACGCCATTTTTAAAGTCTTTTGAAGTTGAGTGACTCACAGGAAGCATAAAAATGTGGACAAAGAAGATGGAATAAGCTGGAAGCGTATTTCTTCCTGACTCCGAGTAGTGATAAATTTCAAAACATTTCCAGTATAAAACTAATTAAATTTTGGAAGATTTACTTAAAATGTGTACTTTATGTTTTACTCTCGTTGTTTTTTATATTTAAAGTTTAAGTTGGTGTATTTTGAGTTTTCAATAACGAATGCAAATAATTAATTATGGTTGCAAGCTACTTCGTAAAAATGGCATCAATGATTTCGTAAAAAAACTCTCGTAAAAAAATAAAGGTCTCCTTTTTTATGTAATCGCATGCAGGAGGACACCGCCGGTCGAGACGCTCAGCCAGAGAGGTTGGACTCTGTATGCGGAAAACGTGTGTTGTGTTCGTTTTTTTGTGAGGGTCGGGGAGATATAATATAATAAGAATATAATAAGTATAAATTTATCTGTTTCTTGAAGAGATCCAGATTGTAGGAAGGAGGAAACATAGACGCTGGAAGAGCATTCCAAACTTTACCAGTGGCATTAAGGAAGGAACTTTGGAAACTGCCAGTTCTTGGTTGACACACATTAACCGTGTATGAATGTTCGGCATGTTTAAGACGAGTTTGTCGGTTGTGGGTGGGTGCAGTAGGAATTAGTACTTTAAGTTCCTAAGAGCAGCGACCGTGCTAATAATGGTATAAATGACTAAGTGAACAAATCTTACGCATGTGTTCCATTAATTACAGGTTAGACGTAAGAGTGTCATTGTTTATCAAACAATTTGCTGTTCTTTGAACTGCTTCAATTAAGTTTAGAAGGTTGCATTGCAAATAATTTAATCACAATTAATATTGTGCAACAAATAACCATTCATAACAAAGTGATATTGTTATTTTAATATATAATACATTTGACGACAAAATCCTTCATATCTGTATATTAACTGTAACCGATTGAATAACAAAACATTCTTCCTAATCCTAGTAATTGACATTTTTTTTATTATTTTGGAAACTTTACATTTTTGAATACGTAAAAAAACTCTAAAAACAGTGCTCTCATAAGAATAATATTCATATATTCTTTTTAATATTTATAATAATAAAATTTTGAAAAAAGAAGTATAATTAAAATAATATTGAAATAAAAAAACAAAATCTGCATTTCAATTCCTAGCCTTTACAAGATCAATTTGTTTTTTTTTTTTGTAATATCTAATCTATACGTTTTTTATTACTACTGTTATCATTTTAGATCAATATATATGATTTTTTTTCTTATTATACATGATTATTTGCACAAATAAATATTATTAATAGAAAGTAATTTTTATGTTTTTAAAAAGTAATTCAAAACTATACATTATTTACGAAATTTTCTTCAAGTACCAGAATCTAGTAGATGTTATAGAAGAAGAAATGCAAGCCTAAAATACATTATTTACTGTTCTACAAATGTGATCTTGAAATGTGAATCTTTCAAATAATACAACACCGAAAAATATTTTGCATTGTTATAAAATGCTATACGAAAGATTTTTTTTTAGAATCTCAAACATATTCTTTGCAATTCAATCTCGTCATATTAATGCATTACATTTTTTCATATTTACGCAACGTGGAAGCAATTTAATGATTCCTTCAAAAGGATCTGCGCAATTTCTTCACCAACGCTGAAAGCAATTTCTCCTTGTTTCATTACTTCAATAAACCGATCACTCGGCGCTCGCAACACTCTCTTCGGCGATTTCCCTAATCTTTAATTGGCCCATTCGATCTTCACGGGTCACTCTGCCCGGGACTAATATCATAAAGGCCACAATAAAAGTGCGTCGATCCATCACCTTGCCCCGACAAAGGTCGTTCGGGCCACTTTTCCGCCATTTACGGTATTTTTTTCGACAGGGACGGCCCTGGGAGATCCTGAAAATACCTTTAAATTAACAAATCCATATAATCCGTAAGCGAAAAACATATCTGGACTCCTTTATTGAGCTATTCTATGAATTAAAGCATCGAAGATATATAAGTCTATAGTGTACATAATATTAGAATTTGTAAAACTATTAAATCATTATTTTAACCTTGTTTTCATCATAGATCACGTTAAACAGCTGTTAATATACATAAATAATAATTAAATTTTCATACTCAAACAATAATTCAATTAAACAAAACACATAAAAATAAATTCATTTAAGCCAGTTTAATTATATCAAAATAAACTAAATTAATTTTAATGACACATTTATAGGCATATGAAATTAAATTTAATTCAAACAAAACAATACGAAATAAAACTCACGTCTTTTACAATGGAACAACGATTAACCGCTATCGTTTAATAAATTTTCCTACATTTACCGTTCATTCTGTATAGTCCCGGCATTTTTTTTTAATATAACGTATTTGAAGCTTCCTAGCATCATTCGTTTTTGAGCATTCATCATTGCTTTTCTGAGGTCACTTGAAAAACGTAAAAACGAGGTATCACTGTATGTGACAACCGTAACTATATATAACAATAAATTGAATTTGTAATTAAATCATGTTTTGATGATTTGACTAAGAGTCATTTGAGTATAAATTTATACATAAACAACAATTTATACACAATATACCTGTTAATTGTCATATACGAGTATCTATTTAATCTATTTAATAACATTATTAGCATTCATTTTAATTAAAAATCACTTTTACCAAAAATGCGTGTATACTCTAAACACACATTAATTCCTGATGCGGTTCTGCTTTCAGGAAGCCGCCTGGATAAGTGCGCGTGAATTCCTTATGCGACTATGAAAAATCGCTCCAGGCTCGGCGGGGCCTTTTGACCCAAATTATTAGCAACATTTTTTATGACGTAATATGGAGTCTGATAAGACCTCCGCCCCGGGAAATATTACCGTTCGTTTGCCGGAAATTCCCGAAATGATAAATAATTCCCCCGCATAAGGATAATTTTTTTGTATTTTTTCTCGGCGGGAGATTTCGGAAATGCCATATCCGGTCTGGCGGCTCTCTCTCCTCTCTTTCTTTCAATGTTTTCTCTCTCTAAATCCTATGTTTTAATTTTTACCTTTGACATATTTGAAAAGAAAGTAATTTATGCTGCGAAAAAATGTTTACTACAAATTATATTCTATAGTAAAACACCCCTACTAGTAACACAAGTAAATAACTGCCTGCGTAATGTCCTTTCTTCTAATTAGTTTATCGCTTAGAAGTGACACAGAGGGTACACAAAATAAATAGATTGTAGTTAAGAAATAATACTTGTGAATAAAGAAAAAATTATTGAACCTTAACCCTTTCATTACGGCTCGGTTTGAATACAAATTATACTGTCAATTATACAACTAGTATTTGAAGCATAAATGTACTTATCTGGTCTATTTTCATATATCACATTGGTTCTTGTATCATTTAGCTATCAGATTATGCATAAAAATCGTAGCAAAACGATATATCACGTCAACCGATGTCAACGGTCGGGGAATCTTATGACGGCATTTGCCGACAACCGATGCGAAAGGGTTAAAAAATATATACATGCAATTGGCAGTGAGAGACATCTGTTATCATCATCAGCCTGTGTCCGTCCACTGTTGAACGTAGGCCTCCCGCATGAGTCTCCATCCTCTTCGATCCTCCGCCTTCCGCATCCAGGTCACTCCCGCTATTCTTCTTATATCGTCAGTCCATCTTGTAGGGGGTCGGCCAATGCTTCGTTTGCCAGTTCTTGGGCGCCATTCCAATACTTTTCTTCCCCATCGACCGTCGTCTCTTCGACAGATATGACCTGCCCATTGCCACTTGAGTGTGCCTATTCGTTGGGTAGCATCCACTACTTGAGTTCTTCTGCGTATTTCCTCGTTTCGGATTCTATCTTTTAGCGACACTCCGAGCATGGATCTCTCCATAGCACGCTGGGTGACTTTTATTTTATGGGTAAGACTTGCTGTCAGATTCCACGTCTCTGCGCCATAAGTTAATACAGGGAGGATGCATTGGTTAAACGCCTTAGTTTTAAGGCATTGCGGAATTTTCGCTTTAAAAATGTACTTTAGTTTTCCAAATGCTGCCCATCCCAGTTGTATGCGCCTGTCGATTTCTTTTGAGAAGTTATTTCGCCCTAGTTGCATTACTTGTCCCAGATAGGTATAGTCGTTTACAACCTCTATTTCTGTTCCTCCAATGGAAATAGGATCAAAGGTCTGTGAAATATGACTATTAATCATGGCTTTTGTTTTATCCATGTTCATTTTCAGACCAATTTTGTTCGACGCTTCATTGAGGTCGAAGAGCATGTCTTGGAGCTTGTTAGGTGATTCGGCTATTAGCACTATGTCATCTGCAAATCGGAGGTGAGAAATGTACTCTCCGTTAATATTTATTCCACATTTTGTCCAGGATAGCAGTTTAAAAATATCTTCTAGGGCGTTTGTGAAGAGTTTTGGAGATATAACATCTCCTTGTCTAACACCTTTGTTTATAGAAATATTGTTAGTGCTATCATGGAGCTGGACCATCATTGTTGCAGATTTGTAAAGAGATTTTATTATCTCTATATACCGATAGTCTATTTTGCAGCGTTGTAGTGAATCTAGCACTGCCCAAGTCTCGATTGAGTCAAATGCCTTTTCATAGTCTACAAAGGCGAGGCAGAGTGGCTGATTATATTCTTCGGTTTTCTGAATGATTTGTCTTAGCGTGTGGATATGATCAATTGTACTAAAGCCTTTCCTAAACCCAGCTTGCTCTCGAGGTTGAAATTCATCAAATCGACCCGTCAGCCTGTTTGTTAAAATTCTGGAGAATACTTTATACACATGGGAAAGAAGGGAAATGGGTCGGTAGTTTTTGAGCAGTGATTTATCCCCTTTTTGTGGAACAATATCACAATACTCCATGTCGCCGGGGTTTCTCCATGTTCTATTACCTTGTTGAATAGTTTTAAGCTCTTTCAACAGAGGGGTTCCTCCTACTTTCAGAAGCTCTTAATTCCGTCTTCTCCAGGGGCTTTGTTGTTCTTAAGTTGTTTTAGGGCCGATTTAATTTCGAATATACTTATATCTGGGATGTCTTCAGACCAGTGCTTTGTGAGAGTAGCCCTCTTGTCGTCCGCAGATCTGTCATTAGGACCTGGCATCGTAGATGAATACAATAACCCGTAGAAATGTTCTATTTCCTTCAGTATATCATTAAGATTTGTTGTTATCTTCCCATCGTGTGTCTTTAATTTGGAAAGTTGGGCCTGTCCTATAGAGGTGTGTCTGCTAAATGCATTTGACCCTCGGCCTTGTGCAACAATCTCCATGATATACTCGGTGTTTGAACGACGAATGTCAAATCTCATGGATTTTTCACTTTTGTTCAGGGTATTGTAATCTTGGATGCTTCTGCTTTTACGACGTTCGTCCATAAGAGCTATCGTTTTGTCTGAGAATTTTGACCCTTTTTCTTTTGCACTGCTTTATGACTTTTTTGGCAGTTTCTTTAATGCTATTAATGATTCTTTCGTTAAGTTTGTTGACGTTGTCGGTGTCATCACTATCTTTCAGTGCTGCGAATCGATTTTGTTGTAGACATCTGTTATACGTATTAATAATATAAATACATCTTAGTTATAAAGTCGGTAGGTGGAAACAATTTGATAAGAGACTAGCGCTCTGTATGTAATAGAATAAAATCGCAAGTTTGCGGTTCGAATTCCAGCATCCGCCGTTTCTTTTTTTCAATATTGACGAGAAAAATGTCAGTCGAAATAATATTTGCTGTAAATTTATAAGTTTTTTGTGTGTGTTTAAATCAATTTGTTAAAAACACTACTGCTTTAGGGTGTACAAAATAGTTTTTTTTGTTGCTTATTTTTTTTAATTCGCTGTATTATTTTTTAAATACTTTAAAAACTAATAAATAACTTCTCAGGTTTTCACGGCTAGATTTGGTATTATGGGTTTTGGGTTAAGCCGTGTGTGGCGAATTACTTCTTTCCAATATTTCGACCGCCAATGCAATTGCATTCAAGAAGACCCCTGCAATGTCGAAATGAAATAATGGAAAGAAATAATTCGTCATACACGGCTACATCCAAAAGCCACAATATCTTAAGCAGTTAAATAAACATATACTATACATAAAAATCCTTAAACGAGTCAATTCATTCAGAAAAAATATTTGCGGGAGCGGGATGCGAACCGCGGACCTTTGGAACCAACCATTTTTGCCCAGGTAATTATACCGCTCGGCCACCGGCCAATTTCTTCCACCTGAGAAGACTCGTCTCTGAACTTCTATATAAGTTATCATCGTATGATAGATGTCGCTATAGTATATATTCAAAGTATGTATATTTTTATTTTTTATTATTCAATCAGAATGCATTTATTCACAAGCTTAATATTATTATTTCCGGCAGTCTATTTATTTTAGTAAGTACCACTCGGGTCTCGAACCGAAACTATAGATCGAATGGATGAGAATAACTTCTTGTAAGTACGAATGTATAGTATATGTATATTTAATTGCTTATAATATTGTAATATAGTCAATGATCTATAAAAGTAGATTAGAATATTGAAATAATAAAATAATATTCTAATAAATTAATTTAAAATATCCATGCCACAATATCACTTTAAAAAATGTAAATAATACTATTTACGACGCTGTATGTTTTTTCAAAAGTAAAAAATTAATCGTTTAACTAAATTAAATGCTCTCACAAAAGTTATTCCATAGTTTTATCTTACATTTACATTTTTTTTTTAAAACGAACGTAGCAGACAATTTTGCAGTGTAATAGTTGACAAACATACATTATGTGTAGTTAATATACGCAAGTGTGCTTGTTCTGTTCGCTCGTGTATTCTGGCGCCGCAATTTCTGCGCTCACCTTTGACAACTCTGAAATAAAAAAGTCTTTGCGAATTAATGTACTGAACGTTTTTCTTTCCCGCCGGAAAATCTCCCGCACCGTGAAAACGACAGAGAAACAAACGGGAAAACAAAAAGCCCTAGCTGACTGAAATACATATTAGGCAAGAGTAATTTTAAATTTGTATGTAATCTACACATTTCTCTTAGTAATGCTCTTAGAACAAAGGCTTACGAAAGTGAAAATGGCTTTTGTACGCTGCCTCTCCAAACATAACAAAAAATTAAATTAATTTAATTTAATTTTGTTGATGTAAGACATGAAATAAAAAACGATATGAGTTTCAAATATGGATTTTAGATGCTTGAACACATTATATTGCAAAAAAAAAATAAACAAAACAGTTTACATATATACAAATGGACGGTTATCTCAAACATTAATGAATATTTTGACGTGTTACTTGGCACAGATGTCAGTGACAGTAATGCTAATGTAAGAATTAAAAGATAAATTCGAATCGCATATCGCGCGAAATAAAAATAAACCTATACATAAAAAGCCAACAGTAGTATACGAGTATGATTCCCAACAACCCAAGGAGAAGTCCGAATGCTTGAAAAGTGGTAATTGTAGTATCTGAGGCATATTTTTGGGTGATTTCTTAATCGTATGTTTTTAAGGAAATCGGATGATAAGGTTGATCTCTCGAGTCTCGAGTTCGGACTATTTCGTTTTATAAAGTTGCTCAACATGAATTGGAGTAGATATGAATGTAATGAAAAAAAATCTACCACTTCCTATCGGAAGTGGTAGATTTTTGCTACTATGTGATCAAGATTGCCTACCATGTGATCTAGATATTGATAATATCTAGATCACATGGTAGGCATGACTCGTCGTCACATGTTCTTGTCGATTATATATCTACACTTGGTGCCCCGCCAAGTACATAAAATACTTTGCATAATTCTTTAAGAACTAGAAGAAAAACTACTACGATACCTTATGCATATTTCATTATTTTTCTAAATGTAATTTTAAGGATATTCTATGATAAAGCCAAAGTTTTCCAGGTTAAGAGTCGCCTAAGTTTATCAATCCCAAAGATTATAAATAAATTATCCAATTTCGAAAAGCATTTTGGAGCAATAATATCTTGCATGTTGGGCAATGTCTTTTATTCTACTATACGCCTTGGCAGCTATATAATTAGGAATACAATACACAGGTTATTGTCATGGCAAAAACGATAACGGCTAATCACTATTAATTAAGCTTAATTGCAAATTACTTTATGAAAAAACCGGCGGATATAAAAAAGCCATTTCGAAATCAATTTCGATCATGGCCTGGGATAATATAAAAAAAGTAATGAGCAATTCATTACGTTTTTATTCCATCAAACGGCCATACTGGATTAACGGGACATAAAACAAAGAAGGTTAATCTGCATAAAAAGCATCACACAGTCGTAATCAGATGGGAGAGGCATCGACAAGAGACGAATAACCTTTTATTAAAAAACGATTAACAAAATGAAAACAACGATCGCAGCCAAGAGATGGGGTGATTTGTTTTTTAAACTAAAGGTCGTAGTTCAAGATCAATGACTTTAAGAAAAACATATTGATAAAATCTTAGTTGATTGGATTAAGGTACTTTCTTTCAATATTTAATGACATAAAATGCCTAAACCGTTTATTGGACGAAAAAAAAGTTCGAAGATTTTAAACCTTGTTAAATATTTTTCCGTTTCGATTTTTTTTACATTCTTGTTAATTTAAAGGCTAATATGGTGCAAACACATTTTTTTATAAAAATTCTCTTTTTCTTAATTAACACCAAAATTATATGAATAATTCATAATTTACCAACTTATTATTACACGTTTTAGACCGATAGCCTAATATTAATACAATACATTTACCCCTAAGGACCAAATGGACCAGGCCTTGAAAGCGTCGAGCTAATTATCTGATTTATTTTTACAAATCCAATCAATAAATCACCAAAAAATATGCTTCGTGTAATATAGATGTCGTCTCATCGCGTCCCTTAGACGTCATCGGGAACGAAACATGTTTTCAGGTAAGATCTTCGGGTTTATATGTTTTGAGATTAGGCATGAATTGTGGCAACTGAGAGTTCGCAATTTCTAGTAACGGTATGCTTCAGTTAATGAAACGGATAGGGGGGTGAAAAAAAACTGTGTACGTGTTTACACAGCAACCAAAAATAAAATAAGCATCACCATCAACAAGCGTCCAGTCGTTAAGCGGCCATTACGGTTTTATTAAAAAATGATGAAAGCAAAAACGGCGATCCCCACTGGCCGAAACCCGGAATCCAAAATGGAGATCGTAAAAAAACAATGGCGGCCACAAAACACGCACATTCAATTAAACGCGCGCCTGCTGGCCGCTTCCGCTTCCGGCGACCACTGGCGCCACTGGAGGGAACTACTGACACTAGGACACAGATTGAATACCAGTTGTGGGACAAATACGAAAAAAAAATAGTATTGAACAAATATATATTTAATGAAACAAAAAATAAAGGTTTTTTTCGATACCACACTCTTAACCTGTTCGCTTCGGTACCCGATATATGCCGTGTAAGATTCCCCTACCGTTGACATCGTTTGCCGTGATATATCGTTTTGCTACTTTCTTAGAATAGTTTTTAATGCATCATCTGATAGCTAAAGCATACAATAAACAATGTGATATATGAAAATAGAGCAGATAAGTACATTTATGCATCAAATACTAGTTTTATGATTGAAGGTATAATTTGTATTCCACCGAGCCGTAATGAAAGGGTAAATTATGATATCCCACAGATGTGAAATAATTTTCACACTTAAGAATGATAAACCGGAAACATTGGGTGTGGCATAAGACGATGCTGATCGTGACTGATTGTGAGCAGACGATTTATGGAGATCGAGTGATTAGTCCAATGCTCTTGAGTCATGGACTATTCGATACTAAGGGGCAACTCACCTTGACCATATAAGAGATATAAGTATTTATTGTTAGAAAATAAAATAATATACATGGGGAACAAACAGTTTGATGATGGGATAAAACAGCATGGAGGAGATATGGGATGATAGGCAGCCATCGGTTCAGGCACCTTGAAATTGACAACCTTATGATTTACTTATTAAATAAGCCCCTTGAGATGAGCATGAAATTGTGGATTTCATTTAAGAAAACCTCTTTTTTTATACGTTTGTATAAATAGTTAAGTCATAGTTAATTCCTGTTCATTTTTTGTGAAATGACAAACATTTTTGCAAGACAGATAACAAAAGTCTCATTTTTATGCATACTAAGAAAGTTTTAATAAATTTATATAATAACCTAATTGTGAAAAATATATTCACTATATCAGCATGCTTAACACTCGTGCAGCTGAATTGTATAAAATAGTGAGGAAAATGTATATATCTTACAAGGATTATATTTTGTATATTTAATGAACAATCACTGTGTAGCTTACCCCAGTAGTAGCCAAACATTCTAATTTACAACTATAATAATGTCAGTACGGGGAAACCATTTGGATGAACTTGTATTCAAAAATGCTGTAAGTTGTTTATTATTATATAGAACTTTGTGGTTTTTTCAAATCAGATTTATGTAAGAGATTAAATATTATTTTATCGAAAAACGACTGTAAGGTAATTTTAAGATATACAATTTTGATACTTTTTGTTATTATTTAAAGTTTTTATTATTATTTTTCATACCAAACACTTTGACATCCATTATAAATAGTTAATATTTATTCACCTTTTTTATTTTCCTTACAACACTAATCGTTTCCCTCTCCTATCGTTCCCTGATCCCCCTACCGCCATCCTACATAAATGGTTTCGACCAATTACGCAATTATTAAGCAGCTCAGTTGTCTCTTGACAGTTATAGATAAAGGAAGCCTATGAGTTAGTCATAACTGCAGTCTCCTTAACAAAGGAAATACCCAACGCGATCCATGTAAAAATAAGGTATTTAAATAAATCATTATTGATTCTTTAATTGGAATTTTTAAGGAAATCGGATGATTATCTCAACGCTCCCGAGACCTGGACTATTTTGTCCTAAGGGTTGGCTTAACACATGATGTTATACGAGTACATATAATTTTTAAAATCTTGTTTTACTATGAATTACGTTGAATAACTTTTTTGAAAAGATAATCTAGTTTCTTGTACATAGTCATAGTTTTATTCCAAATAACTGATGAAGAGTGCAATGTACAACGAAACCATAACATGATTACAAAAAAACATTGTTGTATCAAAATAAGGTTAAATATATCAAACATAACAAATAATAACAATAAAAACACAAAAAGAAAAATACGAGTTTTTAAAGAAAACTATTTTTTCGTGTTAATGTAAGCATTTTACTCGACTACTTGACCTACAAAAAAGATTTAGTATTTTCACAATGCCACTTTCTTCAAGCAAAGTTCTTCACAGCTCTGAGATCTTACGAAGGAAAAAAATCACAATTTCAAGTAATAAATTCGATATTAAAAAGAGTAGCGAGCGTAAATATTTCTACATAAAAGTCTGTATACCATATTATGTAATAAATAAAAAATAATCCCTGATACATTTCACGGAGTCATATTTCTTCATTAGTTCGCGAAATTATTATGTTGTAACGATAAGAAATTTTCTCCTCTGCAAATAATAAGAAGTCTTTTGTCCAGGGCCGGACTATCTCAAAGAAAAGTCTACATAAAATATTCTGATAAACTTAATGTGTTCTCTAGAAAGTCAACGATGCAGAAAAAAGAGCTAATGAAGTAGTTGTTACAAAACAATATCGAATTATAATTAAAGTTATAGAAATATAAAAAAAAAAATTAAAACATCAGCAAATACAGAAGGATACAGAAAATGTGTGATGGCAGTGGGTCTTTTTAGTGGTTTTTATAATACTATCTATTTTTGAGTGAAAATGCGATTGAACTGAGAGGGGAAGTATATCCGACAATGAGCGGTATATCGGATTTTTTAACGTGAGAATACATTGTTATCGACATTTAGTTCAATCGAAGTTATAACTCTTTTGGATAATAAGAAGTTTATTTTCGCTTCTAAAAATCCACCTAAACAACCAAAATGCCAGCTATTAATATATAAACTCAAGAAATATTGGTAAATACTTTTCTGAGTTATACATTTTAAAACAATGTAGAAAATCTCATCATATAACAATATATTTATTGTAAAAACTTAAAAAAAAAATATTCAGATTAAAGGTATTTAGACAAGATATGCTCATATATTAGAGTAGAGTGGAATAACGCCTCCCATAAAACATGCATGTTCTCTAAAAATGAATAGTGGATAATTAAAAAAAAACATAAAGGCCCGCCATAACTAGGTTGTAACCTAGCATTTTCTTTCTTTCGGCGTCGACACCATATTTCCTACTGAACTCTAAACTATACAATATATCAGTTATTTTGTTACTTTATTCAGCTTTAAGATATGTTGGATATACTCGTATATTTGTGGAGCTTCCGAGAAATTTATGTTTACTAAAAAGTTAATAATAGATTAAAAAAAAAATGTTGACAAAGGCCCTCTTTGTCTTAATACAGCACTGCTCTGTACATTCTAGAGCGTCGACACCACATCCCCTACTACTCATTTTCGCAATTTTATTTCGTGTTAAGCCGCGTTATAAAATTTCAGCACCCGCCAGTGGCGTTGAGGGAAACACTGATTTTTCATGTTTTTCGTGCAGCTGTAGGTTTTCCTTCAAACGTTTTATTAAGCAACTTATTTTGTGATACATTTTTTTTCCGCGAATAATTAATTTCATTTTTTATTTTTTATCATTTCCTTATTAAGTTTTTTATACTACTTTGTCACGTTTTCGCTTCGAAAAAATATGCTCGAATGTTTTAATAAAAAGTATTTTTTTAATTCGTTGTTTATAACCTTTAATTTTCTTTTACAAGATTCACCTCACAAGGTTTCTTGATTTGATGAAAACTTATTTCTTATTTCTTAATTAAAATTAACATTCAATTGAAATTATAGTTTATTGTTTTTTTTAATTTATCGTCCTTGACTTTTCGCGCTAAAAGAAAAATCTCAATTAATTGTTAATTTATATTTTTTATGATTATTTTGAAAGTAAATTTTGAAGTCTCATCCGTGAAATTCTATGACTTTGTCATGGAATTTCACAAAATTTTCACATATGTTTCACAGTGTTTGCTTTGTAAGTCAAAGGTCGCGGGTTTGATCTCCGACGGAGATTAAAAATAAAAAGGATTTCTAATTGATTTTTTAGCTCTAAAGTACCTCGGTTGGTGTGAATTTGATCGCTCACCCGTAAAATGGCAGTCAGAGACTATTAATTAAAATTGGTGGTAGACAAAAGTCATCCTGTGAAGACCACCCATAGTAAATTCCTGTAATAATAAGGACGATTCGTGAATCTCGGGCTGTAGTCTATGACGTTGGCGGATCAACACTTCATATGCAGCGCTTAGCCATATACACCATGTTAAGCGTCATAGAATTCCACATATGAGACTTCAGAATTATCATCATCTCTCCTATATGTGTTTTCATAATATATAAATAAAACTAATAATGACACAAAAACTGATGTATCTGAATCTTGCGTTCACTTAGTATCATAAAGATTTTCTAGAATCCAGCAAAAAATAGAGTCATCTTTCTTAAACATTGTTGGATCATCCCCGCGTTACTGCCTTCGCCCACTGAACTCCTGAAAACCTTCCGAAAACTTTCCTTGGAGACACTGAGAGTTCACGAAAGCCACTCTTTAATTGGTGCCAGCTAAATTTTCTGAAGCACTCGCCACAACTAGACTAAATTGAGTTTGTGTTTTTTAAATATTGCTTAAATAGTTGCCCGTGATGAACTTATCGTAATTGCTTATTTTCATTACTAACAATGCTGGCGACCGAATTTCGCACAAAACTGGCGCCTTCTTTATGAGAAAACCTTCCACGTGCCGAAAAGTTAATAAAATGTAACTGAATAAACCGATAAATCATAGTTTAATAAATTTGAATTGTTACATGTTACCTGTACGTCAAAAATAATTTAAATCGTTTTTATCCCACCTGCTTGTTGTTGAAATAAAACCAAATAATGATAATTTCTTCTTGAAATATATTTTTAAGAATATGGTAATTTTTTAAAATAACCTCTTAATGTTGTTTAGTACGTTATATAAATTTGATTTAAATACATAATTAAGATTTAAAGTTTTTTAAATATATAAGATCATTATCACTTATACCCGCACATTTGAAATAAATTTTTAATTACAAATTAAATAATCACTTAAAGTAAAATTAAATAAAGCATACTCTAGAATCCGTTTAGTCTGCCCTACTAGGTATCATCTTTATAAAAGTAGACTCTATTTGTATAAAATGATCTTAATAAGCTTAAGTAATAAATAATGGAAGCCTGGGAATGAATATGATAAATATGACGGCCTACGTGGCGAAAGCTTGGAGACTTCAGCAGACTGTAAAAGCAGCAGCTGTATTATCTGAGGCATATTTTGGAAGTATTTTTAAGGAAATCAGAGACAGGCTTTGACATTCCCGTGGTCTGAACCTAGAACCCTTACAAGCAGCTTAACACATGGAATGCTCTTCCAGCGTCTGTGTTTCCTCCTTCCTACAATCTGAATCTCTTCAAGAAACAGATAAATATACACTTGCAATCTCCCCAACCCACACACAAACACGAACACAACACACGTTTCCCGCATGCAGCGTCCAGCCTCCCTGGCTGAGCGTCATAGAGTGCATTAGTCTTGACCGGTTGTGCTCTCCTGCATGCGTTTACATAAAAAAAAAAAACACAAATAAATAATGAAATTAAGCATCACTGTCTAAGAGATCAATTTTCCAAATGTCTTCTTAAATAACTATAAAAAACAGGGTCAGATCCTGTCTGCCCAAAAGTAGGCGACGTCGATGGCATTATCCCCGGCCATCATCAGGTCTTCCTGGGTGCAGCTACGCGCACACTCCAGAAGGAGCGACAGGATCTGCTCCACGCCGCAGTCACATTCAGTCAGTCCGCTGTAAAACTGACAGGCTTTCATTTGAGTCCTCGTCTTGCATACCCTGGTCCGAAATCTGTAAAGGGACCTCCATATACTTCACCCCTGGTCGTGTCCATGGGCTAGGTCCTCTTTCGGTACAATCCAAGTTAATAAAATATTATTTTTACATTATTCCGCTTATTTTTAAACAATATGTACTAGCTAAGTCGAGTAAGCATTATCGAGTCAATTAGGCAAATATCACTTCTATTTCCTGCAGTTCCGCTGAATATTTTTATTAACAGATTTAAAATGTTTGTCTATGATTACTTTTTCTAATTTTTCACTACTTAGAAGGTTTCATAGTGAAAACAATGCAAGTACACTCTTATTTTGTGCGAGTTTCGTATTGCGAGCACGTATCGTTGCCGCCAGCATGTTGTAAATTTTCGAGTGTAAGTGAAATAAATGCTGTAAAAACGAAGCGAAAAATCTTCAACGGTTAAATCTTTAAGAATGACCCACATTGTTTGTTGAAATTAAAAATAAAATACTTTACCAAGGTAAAAAGAATCGTCGACATTAAACAACAACTCAAACCTCAAAGTAACTTACACTCACCATATGACTTTGATAGCGAAATAATATTAAGATGATATTATTCCTCAAAAATATAATAATCAAGTAAAAAATTACAAGGTGAGTTTAGTAAAATTGATATTTTTATTTTCGATTCAAGTTTTTTTAAAGTATTTTAAAACTTTAAAACTTACTAAAAAATATAAGATATTACAATTCTATCAAATGAGTTATCATTAATAATATACAGCGTAAGCTGTTTATTAGTCGTTGCTATATAAAAAAACTTATCAAATGGCGTAGTTTTGCTTGAATGAATGAGTAAATAATAAAAAAGTTTTTTTTTACACTATACATAGAATGTTCTCCTACCAAAACGGCATGTACCCGCAGACTTAAATAAAAGGCCGATGTTGTTTATGCTTCTCTGGGACATGTTAAACATACGTTTTAGCCAAGTTCACATTCATCTCTTAAACGACTATAGCATAGAAGGCCGTCATACCCGTTCCTTCAAACTGTCATTCGTCACAAAATCAAAAGTATTTCCAATATTATACTGCTCTGTAAGCCCATTATACGGCTACATCGACTTTTAATGACGTAATCATAATCGTAGCCGTATGGAAAGGCTGGGGTTTTACACGCGTTGTATAGGCGGCACTTTGCGTTGATCTAGTAAAGCTACAATAAATACCCAAATATTGCGGCAATATTAATCATAAACTTAGGGCATATAAGGAATACGATGATGAGTAATAACTAAGATAATTATTTTTGTACTATAAAATAAACTTACAGTCAGCCTCATACAGCTAATAAAGGCATCATATAATCAAAACTACATGATTAAGCAGTGACATTTCCAAAAAGGGTCAGGTAAAGTAGCTTCTTAACAGGTGCAAGGTATTTATTATCGCATCGTTCGCTTTCATTACTGGGACCAGATATTTGACACACATATTAGCGGGTCTCATTAGACCCCAGAGCTCGGGCTTAGCTGGTATGAGTTTTGTTTTGTTTTTATTGCACCTTCAGGCAAGTTTACGGAGCAGTTCGCAAAGATTTAGTTGCGTTATTTTATACCCACCGAACAATGTAATGGGAGGCAGTAAAATGCTTAAGGCTCGGTTCACGCTGAGGCGGAAGGCTTCGCAGGATGTAGAACGTATTGCCGGTATTAATTTAATGATATTGTTTTTATAACCACTGTAGTGTTTTCAGTCATGCTGTTATTAAACACTCGACACTTATAAGCTTATTTTTTAACCTCAGACATTTTCTCATATCTAGTCCCCTAAAAGTACTGGAAGAGTCTGCGAAATGCCTTATGGTCACAAGTTCGATGAAAAGAAAATCCTGATCTATCTCCTCGTGATGAGGGGTGAGCGACATCAGTAGGCCAATATAGACAGGGACCGAATGTTGGCCGGAATAAGCTAACACCTATCTAACCTAATCAGGTCAAGCTGGCTAGGGCACTCTATTGTCCTGGATATAGTAAATGATCTCCAAAGGCGGATGAACCTTTACGGTCAACGGCATTAGGATGTGGAAATAAAGGGGAAAATACCACATTCAAGGTCTAAAATATATCCCATGTATTAGCAAAAATTATTAATTCTCTAGTTAAGATCAAGAAGAGTGGAGATTGAGATGCAATATTTTGTTGCTGCAAGCCAATCCACCGGATTGATACTATGAAGAAGGAGTACATTATATTTTACGTTGACTATTGAACTAATGTAGCCACCTCTAGTCAAGAAGTCATACAATATTAGTCTCAATATTATGACACTTGTTTTGAAATACCGTAATCGTTTGATTTTAGATTTTGGCGGCAATCCAGGATGATGAGAACTCCGGAATTGAATTATGGAAAGTTGTAGTTTCTGTTTTCCTCAACAATATATCTACCAAAGAGACTGTATAAAAATTTGCCACGATCCTATAATGGTACTATTCAGCACTCACTTACAAATGTTCTTGTACCTACTTTGAGCAATATAACAATTTAGTACGAGTACTTTATACCGTTATGCCTACCTTACAGTATGCAAACATATCAAAATAGTTAGGACAATACCTTACGAAAAATACTAGATTAATAAAATACTGGTAAAAGAATTTAAGAAATCTGGTATTTAATAAAAAAAAAGTTTTATTTTTAATTTTTAATTATATAAAAAAATGTTTATTGAAAATATATTCTTCTGAAACCTATTTTTTTTTAATGTTTTTTTATAAATATGTTTTTATAACACAAAATTTATTTCAATTTTAAAAATTTCTTCGCTTAAAAATACATTTTCTTATACTTAATTAGGTAATTTGGTAAGAAATTTGAATAACAAATTGGTTTAAAAAAAACGATTATTATTTTTGTTTTAAGTAAACCCTTCAACCGTGAATCTATGTTAAGCATTAACATTTAAATGGTGTTTTTTTTTAATAAAATACGCATAAAAATACTTTAATTATATAAATTGGTGCCCAATTTATTTTAAAAAAAATGATAATTATAATATATTTTTTCACAAATGTTATCTTTAAGCTACGAAGCCACAAAAAAAATCATGACTTAAAAGCACAAAAATATTTTTAATCTTGTTTATTTGAAATGGAAAATTTGCTTTTTAAATATTTTGAAATAAAAATAGATTGTTTAATCTTAATTTTTATTTAATATCATTAGCAATGTTACATTATAAACATATAAAAAAAAAAACCATAAATAATTATTCAAGTTTTCGAAATCATCTAAAAGTGTAAGCATTATTGCTTTTTTAATAAAGAAATTAATAAAATAAAAATTATAAACTTCTTAAATAACGTTGAGTAATTTGAATTTATTTTCAATACAAAGATAAATCATTTTCACGATGTTTTAATATGTTTAATTGATAAGCACAGTTCATTCACAAACTTATGTTTATATATCTGATGAATTGATGAAGCCTTCATTCAGAACGAAACCACGGTCCTCAAGTCTACAAATATGATAACGAACGTTGAAGTTATAAAATGTTACAATTTGTTTAATTTTTGTAGATGAAATGAATCTCTCAATAAATGCTAAGAATATGAAAAAAATGTATTTGAAATAAATATATTTTTTTGAATAACGTTAGTTAAATATAAATAAATAATGCTGAATAAATTTAGTACAAAAAAAAATTTCACTTTTCTAAGCTAATATTTTATCTTTTAATATATCCGTTAAAGAATCAATAACTACCAAACCACAAAATTAAATATTTTTACGTAGTGAAAAAATGAATAATTCATAAGTCAAAAGCAGACTCAAAAATATTACTTCGGAGAATTCTCGACATTAACAAAATTTAAATACAAAAAAATATATTAAATACAAATTATACAGAATTCTTCAGAACTCTCACAAGAAAGGAGTTTTCTTACACAATAACACAAAGTAAAGTAATTAATAACAAATTAACTGTGTATACTTGTTATTTTCGTGTACACAGAAAGTCTTGTATTATTTATTTGCGCGATTTATTTTAAGCTCCGAGTTGTATTACGAAGAGGCGCAAAAGCTCGATGCTCGCCCGGAGTCATAATTGGCGGTGCGGAGCCATTTCCCGGAGGAATTTCCCTCCAAGATGCCCAGTCATTTCGCAGAGCGGCCGTTTTTTCGTGCGTCGGTGGTCAGGGAACGAGAGGGTGGGATCGCCGAGCTTATTTTCCGCAGACAGCAAAGGAAGCGCCACAACGCGGAACGGTGTGAGATGTGTGCTTTTAAAGAACCCTGCCGGCTGAATAAATCTGAAAATATTTGTAGTCTTACGTGAAATAAATTTTACGCAAAATATCTTACAACTAACAACATTTATACTGTTTTTATATTTAAAATTCTTGGTAGAATATCACAACATCAATAAAAATATACGAATACTTAGAGACTTATTTCATAATTATCATTTTTAACGTAATACTTCGGATTCGTTGATTTGCTTGTCGATTAACTTGTGCACTTATTGTCTATTTCACTTGATAATAGCTACTTGACGTAGCCAAAACATGTCGTTAAAAAATTAAATTGTCAAACAATACTTAAAATATTGTATTTCAATTCATATTAAATTATTAATTTAAAATAAATTAACGCATGATGTCATAATTTTTAGTTTTGATGAATAATGCAACGTGTCATTATCATATTACCTTATTTGATCCCTAGATGGTGTATATGATCATCACATCTCATGTCAGCTGGCATAGCTCTCACATTTTTACATATCAGGTGTGTGTTACCTAAGAAGTTATATCAGGTTTGTGTTACCCAGAGCACATTCTTTGTTTCGCGACAACTTTCCATAACAACAAATGAAGCGAGTGTGCGGCCTGAAAAGAAGGCAGCTGTAATATTACATTGTTGTATCATCTAAAGAACATACATGTCTTACCCAGGTCCACGTTCGGTCTCAATTTAGGTGAAAATATCATAGTATAATATATTCTTTATTTTAAATAAATTATATTTTCAAATGCTTATTTAAGTTAGCACATGAAGAAAAACACCAACATATGGTGACAAAGAAATCTCATACGCGGATTCTATGACGGTTTAAGAATGGCAGAACGCTCTTTGTGTTATGTTTATGCAATGCTGTTATACTTTATTTAACCGTAAATTTTTACATTGACTGTGATTAGTGTGTTAGATCAATTTCACATTAACCATGATAGTTAATTCTTGAAGTTAAAGCTTAAAATATGATAATTAATCAAGCATTTGTTTTGCAAGCCACAAGTCGTGAGTTCAATCCCCGACAGAGATTTAAAAACAAAAAAAAAATCGAGCTCTAAAATACCCCCGGTTTATGTGAATTTGACCCCTCACCCGTAAAATGACAGTCATTGCATATTAATTCAAATTGGTAGTAGACGAAAGTCGTCCCGTGAAGACCGCCCATTCATAGTCAATTCCTGTAATAATAAGGATGATGCGTGAATCTCGGGCTGTATTCTATGACGTTGGCAGATCAACAATCCACATGCACTATGGTGAGCGTCATATAATTCCACATATGAGACTTCAGAAATACTATCACCATTTGTCGGTATTCTCCTTTATGTGTATTACATTTTAAAAAAGGATCAAACCGACAATTTCCGGCTTGATGAGCGAGTATTATATATCTTTTTTCTTACTACATTCTTTCCTGTGGCATGGCAAGGTCATTACTTCCTAAATATACCTGAAAGATGAAATTATATAATTAATAAAATGTTTTCCGTTGTCACCTAACAGAGAGACCAGTTTTCTTTGCCTTGTTGCCAGGCGTTGCTATCGTGAGATTCCTGACCCCAGCGGGGAGGCTTTTGCGTGAGAATGACTTTAAGAGGATTGCCTCGCCTAACGTTTCCAAGTGAATAATACAACGCAGCACACACACGAAATCTTCGCGAAAATTATCACAGCCGCGAAAAAAGTATTAAAGGTCAAAGCGCGTACAGAAAAGCATAAAAAATTTAGGAAGGTTGTATGCTTACGAGTATATGATATTCTCTTGAAGATTATAAAAACATAGGAGAGCACCAAAAGTTAACTTAATATCCAACATATCATTTTTATTTACTAGAATTCGGACTTTTATAAAAGTTGAAATATTTAAATTCGCTGAAAAAAAGGAGGTACAAGTCATTTGTTGTTTGAGGCAAACATATGCAATATTAAAATTCTAAGACAAATAAAATTTTCATAAAAATATTTAGGGATTTGTCTAAGGTTCATTGAATATTCTTTTAATAACATTGAGATTATCAACTGACAATACTTATTATGGAATTATAAGTTTAAATTAATTTTAATTAAAAATTAGCAAATTATAAATATTTTGTTTTGATTCACATTTATTTTAAGCGATTACATATTTCAGCCTCCCTGGAGACCATCTTCAATAATGATTAAATTTAAAACTGAGAGTGGCTTATAAAGGTATGTATAAGTATTAGTTTCTACGTTAGTACAAACATATTTACAGATTGTATATGTGTGCGGGTAAAACCATTGAAAAAAGACATTATAAAATCAAGGAGTATTGTTATCGTAATGTATTAAGCCATTATACTTCTTATATAAGCTATTATATTACTTATATAGGTACGTAAAATTATTTATAATTTAGAATATTCTTTTATTTTCGTATTTTGTGAATTCTTTTCGAATGCTACAGGAGTTGAAATATAGATCAAACATATGCATACGCACTTATTATTTTAAAATAAAAAATCCGCGGGTATGAATATGGTAAAAACGTAATTACAATAATAAAAAGTAATAAAGCAAACATTAAACCCACGCATAATTTTCAAGCGTGAAATTAAAGCGAGGCTGTTTATTTGTCAAACAAAATCACGGGCTCGGGGATGGAAGCCCATCAGTGGAACCGTAGACCGTAGAGACTGCAAAAAAATATATTTTGGATGTTCGGAAACTTTTCATTTTCATGAAAATAAAAGGTTTTTCCTGCAGAGCCTTATATTTTATTCGCATGTGAATTGAACATTTCTCTCCAACGCGCGTGACAATTTTGATGGATATGATTTGATCATCTTTCATCAACATTATTTTGTCGTAAATACTTGAACCAACTGAACGTCTATTCGCAAAACTTAAAAATGTATCGTGACATTTATAATGAAAAAATATGCGTCAAAATTGTTCAATAATTTGTTAGACAATAATTGGACCGCAAACATGTAGATACAAATAAATGATATAAGAAAATATTTGAATATAATCTAGTCTTCTTGTACCGAAATGTATTCATTATACACGTAATATAACGGCACAGACAATGCCTTTTACTTAATTAATACTATTGAATGAACATTGAATAGTCAGGTTTAATAATGTACAATATATCCGAAGGTCCGGTGGGGCCACGAGGCTCAGAGCTGGATGAATTAGGGTCTCTTAATTAGATTAGGGTGTTCTGGATATCTCAATGGATGTAAAGTAATGATAACAGAGTACAATGAACAGATGGCCGAACTGAAATACGGCAATTCCACAAAAGCGTACTCGATTAATTTTTGGGTCACATCTCCAAAACTGATTTCAATTAGCACATCTGAATTTTTAGTAGATTTTTTTGGGTACCATTTGATTGATAGAAGTACCTTTAAAAGACATGTTCAATGTATTTAATATATTTATATTATATATTTTGTTATCGACAGATTCTCCATTGCCTCCGTACATGATCTCCAAAAATTACTCTTATAAACAGTCAACTTAAAAAGAGTTCGGAAACTTGTATACAGGCAGCTATTGTATCTAAGAAGATTAAATGATTAATACCGATGCTTCTAGCAAGTCATTAGAAGCAATTAAACTCAAAAATGTACATATAATTGACATATTCATTATTCAATACTCCATTTATGTTTCCAATAAAGAAAGAAAAAATACTTATACACGTGAATAATAAATGACATAATGTGCTTTTAATCTAATAAATCTAAATAAATATAGTTTTTTTTTGTTTCTAGGCATATTCGGTAATAACATAAAAGGTCAGCATTTAAATCAATTTTTGGTTATAAATGAAACGAACTTTCAGCTGCAATATATTTTTTTTAAATTTGACAGGTATATTAAGCTAAGGTAGCTAAATTTAGGTAAGGTTAAGTTGAGTTGGCTTAAAAACTATGTAATATATGTTAAATAATGCAAAAAATATATAAATAACTCTTATATTCTGACCGTAAGAATACGAGCTTGTATTTTCAACTGTGTGATTAATACTTGACATAAATCTACAATGCTGATATTTAAAATGGCTATCTTTGTCATATTTGACTTTTTTCAATTACTTCATATACATTTGAAAGATTTGAAAAATACGAGAGCATGAATCCATATCAATTTGTGCCTGACGCTGCGCTTTGGCAGTCGCTGAGTAGTTCCGGATTCGCAAGCTCGGTTGAAAGTTCCTTTGCAGTTTAGATGTCGTGAACAGACGCGAGCTTTTTACACTCGAGTGCGATATTTTCACAGGAAAGCTCTGGGTGAGGTGGGCAAAAGCTCCGGACCAATCGATGACCGCCGGCAGCTGTCACCGTTACGGACCCAGAGCTTTCGAATAAGCGCTTTTCTAACGACGTCCGAATGTTTTGAAAAGTGGCTACTTTTCAAGAGTGCCACTACAATTTGGCTTTGTCGTTATAATAACACATTGTCAAACGCACATGTTTTAAAGTGTGTTTGTTGTGTAAATCTATGCGTCAAAATTAATATTTGAAAACATAAATAAATAAAAAATTTTCGATAAAAATAAATGAAATTATCAGTGTTTTAACAACGCATTCAATCGGCAAAGTGATTTTCGTCATTAAGTATTAATTTTTCAACTTAAATGCTGGCCACGACGCCGAAAATGAAATGGGATATTTTTTAATAATGTATTTTGCTTTTAAATTTTATGCTTGGTAGCATGCCAGAAAATCACAAATAATACGAGTATTGACTTTCACAAATGTTTTGTTGTATGCAAATAATATGAAAGCTTCATATTGAAACATTAATCTATATATATAAAAGAAATTCGTGTTAGTGCGGTATCGCATAACTTAAAAACGGCTGAACCGACTTGGCTGAAAATTGACGGAAAAGTAGCTAAGAACCGTTAAAAAGCTAAAAGATACTCAAAATTGATTTGATTAAGAAAAAATATTGAATATTTACGTGAACATGTTTTCATACAAGACTATTGTCATTTAACAGAACGGTCAGTTTGAGAAATTGTTGCCATAGCAACGCCATAAACAAAATGACGCAAAAGAAGGTATTGTAAGTAGGTACCTACGTGAAGTACGGAATATTGTGAAACAAAAAAAAACAAAAGACAGGAAAAAAAAGACAAAAAAAAAATATTATTCAAAATATCAGTTTAATCTTTTATTTGTTAAAAATGTTATAACAAAAGGCAACTGGAAAGGAATAACACAACACATGTGACAGCTATCGTATTTTTGTCTATAGTTTGATGGATATTTTGTCTATCGGTTGACGTTTTGTTTCGAGAACGTTCGAGTTTCTATTAGCTTATTGTGCCGATATTATTATTAATTATGCCGCGACGAAATCGTTCAAATCTTTCACGACAAAGCCGTCATGCAACTAGGAATCGAAACATCGCGAATGAAAGGACTGATGTAGAACAAGAAATAGGGCGTTAACAAACCCGCGTTCGAATGGCTCGACTCCATACTTCACAATCACAAGATCAAAGCCAGACAGCCCGTGAAACGGCTCGGTTGGCAATGCGAAATCTTCGAGCAAACCTTAGACATGAACAAATTGATAATTTTGGACGTTCAATAAGAAATTTATCTAGGACAGATTCACCATAGAATCGGATCATTGCAACCTCTCGAAGATGCACAGCAAAAATTTTTGCAAATATATTTCATGGGCTACATGGAGGAACTTGATCGACGTCAAGAGATCAATGCAGCAATGAAAAGACCAATGCCATCCTGATTGTTGGTGAAAACTTGGAAACACGCGATATTGTGCTTACACGTCACGATACGGGGCAACTGCAACAGATATCTGAAACACAACGTTCATATGACACGTTGCAATACCCACTGATGTTTCGGAAAGGAGAAGATGGATAATATTTCAATATCAAAATGAAAAATCCATTGAATGGTGAGTAATCAATATTTATATATATATATGATCAATATCATAATTTTGATTCCGTCATGACATACATTTTACAGTGCTTGGTTTTGCTTTAGATTTCCAATAAATGACCAATTACACTGCTTATTACCAGGAAAATAACAGACTTAAAGATTAAGATGTTTGTTTAGAGAAAATTGGACAAATAACCGGCAAACGATTTAAAATCATTTATCTTCAACCCTTTATAATTATGCTAAAAATATGGATGTTAGCTTTATATACAAAATAGCAAATCTATTGTCTTAATTTCAGGTGAAAAAACTACCAAGAAGGTTAGCTCGCCAAATTATTACGCATATCGTTTGATTATTCGTCGAAATGCTGACAACTACTTGCTCAAGTTTCGTCGATTACTGCAATAGAATTCAACCAGACCAAATATATGATATCATATGTGCCGAAAAATTCAACTTAATAAAATCCAAAATCTGCTCATTTATTACCTTTTAGGCGAAACAAAGATCACCGGGTCAGCTAGTTAAATAATAAAATTTTATTCACATATAAATCCACTACTTGTTTAAGCAAATGCTCGGCACAAATATCGCTTGAAAATTTCTGTCATTTCCCATAGTCTTTGCTTCAAACTATGAGTCCACCTCCCGGAGATCCGTGTAATACATTATATGCAGAGTTTTTAATAACTTTCTAGAATAATAAGAGCTTGACGATAATGAAAAGGTAAACGTAGTATATATTCTCTCGCGGCATCTGAATAACATGTCGTGGGAGTAAATGTAGTAAAAATAGATATGTACGAGTACTTTTATTGTCTAGGTACAAGTACGATGTACAAACAATTATGGAATCTAAGCCCTTATAAGAACCCTTTATTCAAGCATCGGTTTATATGATCAGATACATATAATTCACAGAAACGTCCAAAAATATAATCTTATCAATATGTAATATCTCTACTACTGAATACAATTGTTCATTCAGTAGTACAGCGATCAGATGTGCCAGAGATTTTTCTACGATTCGATTGATACAAATTCAATGAAGATCCGTATCAACAATAGAGAATCCGGCAATCATAATAGAAAATCTGTATGACAAACAGTAAAATAAATGTGATTAAAATATATATTATAAATCTTCAACTATATGATGATAAATATATATTTATTCATTGTTAACTTATCCACACCACCTTCATATGAAGTTCATTAAAAAATGATAAAATATTCTACAACATATTGTTTTACTAACGTCAATTTTATCAGTTTTATGTTAATATGTTAAGAAGTCCTAAGGCAAATAAGTATATTCAATATAATTAATAAATTAATTTTAAACATTCATACAATCGTATTTATCCATTATTAATTAAAAAAGAATAATGAATTAGGAAAAAGTACACTTTTTTAATGAACTAACTGTCTAAACAAATCAATACCTTTTTTTCTCATGTACGCTTAATACCAAGAACATATACTCGTAGTTACCACATCTGTGTACCGAAAAGATTTCCTGGGAATATGTATATGGTTCCTAATGATCTCCGTGAAAGGAGCCCTGGGTCATGAAAAAACAGCAACTGTGGCATTCGATACATATTTTGGGCGATTTGTTAATCAGATGCCAAGGAGATTTTAGGCCGATCCTCCCAAAACCTAGACCATTTAGTTTTGACCCGCGACTCAACTCAACAACGACATGCGGTAAGAAAATAGCGGTATCATTTTGGTGCGCGTCCTATATTGCTTCGGTGATCTAACGATAATCTCACATTTAATGAGTAATTATCATTCATCGAGATTCTAGTGAATATAAAATTAAAATATTTTTCATAATGTTATAAGGCATCAGTTATGCTACGTCACTTACTGGGAACCACAAAATACTTTTTAAAATTCAGTATTTTTTAAATATCTAAATATACTTAAACGAGCGTCCTTGCTCTTTGGTACTTAATTTTGTCTTAAATAAACCGCACAAAAAAAACACCCCACTTTGAAATACGATACCCTGGCCCACCGCGCTAGAAGCGAACCGAGAAATATTTTAGGTTACCCCTTAAATGCGCTCTAAGCAGCACAGAAAAAAAATGTGTCAGATAATTTAAATGAAAATAGTTCCATAATGAGACTGCTTTATTTTATTTACCAATTAGACTAAATAATATTTGGCTTTATTTTATTTTGCTTTAACATAGATCAAGTTTAGCAACTTACTGACTTAGAAATGATATTATGATTTCATGCAACCTGCATATTTCTACAGATTAACTGTAGAAATATGCAGGGACTATTAAAGTCGCCCTATTGTCTTATTTATCTGAATAACAGCTTCTTAACTTGATACATGTTAACCCAATGTAAAATTAATTCAGACATATATTAATTTTAAAGATTTACATGTTATTTTTTCTATCATAATTTTATATTTAACATCATCATCATTCCATATCTGCTTCATTTATTAGAGTACAAGTATATAATCGTCAAAAATAGCAACAATGATATTAACCTCAATTCATACCATGTCAGATCTGCATCCCAGAACTTCAACGAATATTTTCGCCTTCCTAGATGAAAGAAGGTAACCTAAAAAAGCCATCTATATTTTATACTCTCTTGCGGTATTTGAAGTCCATATTCGTTTTATACCGCTGATAAAATAAAATATCGCATCGTTCGACAATCCCCTTATTATTCTACACTAAGTCAAACTACCTTACCCACAGTATTCTATGTAAGAAACTATTTTCTTAAACAATTATACGGCTACATTAGATTTTGGTGAGATGGCAAGATTGGCTGAAGCATTTAAATAATGATATCCTCCTCTTCCATTTATGGACATCGATTACTGGATGAAGAATGCAGGATCAGGCTTACAATATAAACACTTGTTTCACATATTATTGTTTATTGTCACAAACGTCGCCCGCCACAGCGAACGCACAGGACGCGCGCACTGTGACGGGCGCGAGTCAAACTTCAACTGCCAGCCCACGGCGCGATCTCACATCTCCACGGTACCAACTGCCAATATGACAGTCCTACCAACCGGCAATAGGCCAACTGTCATAACAATTATTTTTGGCGTATGCAAACATTCGATGTAGATGTCACGCAAGCGAACCAAAATAATAGACAAAAGATCGCTTGTTGAGGCTTTACGGCATCGGCCTTAAGGAGCTATATCAAGCTGATATCAATAATAAAAAGTGTTTTTAATTTGTTGCGTTACTAATAATCATCCACAATACTGTAAAGTCATGACAGTGAAGATGATTATGAGAATAATACACAGTTTGCTGTAAGGAATAATAAATATCATTCCCTGCATGAAACGACATGAATAGATAATACATAACATTAACCCAATGGCGTTAGCCTCTGTTTGTCTTCTGCTGTGTATGTTCTTCCATTTGTTCAGTATTTGTCTCACTATTTATTCACAGACGTCCCGTAAACAGTCACGGATCGAAGCATAAACATTCAAACAATGAATTAACGCATCTCTTCCCCATTAGAGCTCCACAAAGGTTCTGTTTACCATTGCAAGTGATGCATAGAGCTAACAAAGTTGCAGTAACATCACTAACGCTCTTTCAGATAACCGAAACAGCGATCTTTAACCTTAATTATCTACTTTTTTTATATTAGTAATATATAGTTACCACGCGGTTATATCAGATAAGATTATCCATGTTTTATACTTAGACTTACACCGTCAATGTTAATAGACAAAGAAATTGTCAGTTTCCAAAATTTCATTCTAAATGCCACTGGTAAGCTCTGGAATGCTGTGTTCCCTCATTCATAAAATAAAATAAATCAATGTAAGATAATACATGGAATCACCCCATCCCAGGACCTGGATATCCACGAACAGATTAAGAACCGGAGTTGGTAGAACAAAGGACAACATCGAGCGGTGGGGAATTTTTCGGAAGAGAGTGTCACTATTGTGCGACTGCGGAGACCTGCAGACCGCCTCACACCTAAGATCCTGCTCCATGTGCCTAACAAGCTGCACACCTCAAGACCTAATGCTAGGCATCACATGGGCTATCGATGTTACCAGATTCTGGGCAGAAATAATTTGACGTCACTGAAACGAAGAAGAAGAAGACCCCAACCATATTAATTTTTACTTTTGTATTTTACATGTTGACCCCAATCACTCAAACTGCATAGAGTTTTATCTTTGGTGGGGAAATACACTCAAAGTGATAGTAGGCGTTAGTCGTCCTTTAAAATAACATCGTTATGACATCAATATATTCCCAGCAATACAGTGCATATGGAATGAAACTACGCTACTTTTTCTTTAAAATTCTCCGAGCGCTCGTCGTTGCATACGACACTCGACGGATACAGAGTTTAACCGTATGGATGCCATGTGCCCAATTATGGGTCCGCTGCGGGAAACCAAC
The DNA here is from genome assembly GCA_022606575.1 of Glossosoma conforme. NCBI lineage: Eukaryota > Metazoa > Arthropoda > Insecta > Trichoptera > Glossosomatidae > Glossosoma > Glossosoma conforme. Next base: position 477,407 of record JAGTXR010000168.1, read on the forward strand.
CAGTGCCGGGAGCACACCCGTTTGCTATAAAACTGTTTATTTTCGGTCAATGTTATAGCTTGGGTCTATAGCGACATCTATCTTCTGCCCAAGAAAAAAAAAGTTTAAAATTGGACACCATTTAGGGGTTCAAATCTTCGATAATCCACGAGGAGTTGCATATTCAGGGTCCTGGCATCCAAAAGTTTTAAATGATGACGAAGTGATGATTGTGAAAGAGCATAGTACTTTGACAACAAATTACTTTGATATGCTGGAGCTAAAAAGCAATATAGTTGATACAGAAGAATAAAGAGATACACCAATCTTGCTTATACTAAAAGTCATGAAATGATAAAAGATGTTCCGTGGATCACCGACTTCGTACTCCCTGCTCTGAAGACATAAATACTTTGTTTTACTACCCTTAACGGGTGCAGATGATGCAATGTTTAGTCCACGCACCCGTGAACTATGCACAGTAACCGTCTTGTGCGCCAGAATACTTGGCCCCTTAAGTGAACCGGACAGAAAAAATCTACACCCATTATTTGACTTTAATGGCCGTTTTACTTGCTAAGTTTGTTGTAGATTCAGTTATTTTTTAACTATAAATATTAACTAAAGTGGTCGTTAAACTATGCTGAATACATTTGGGTTTTACCTCGGTTAAATATTTCGTAGTGTTTATTCTTTGCTGCAAATACGCTTAACCTTAACATTATAAGTAATGTATCTTTTTTGTTGGATACTGAAAAATCTTTCAAATTAATGTTTCTCACCTATTCTTCATTTAATACTTTTCTTATTTTCTATCTTATTATTTTTATCCCATTTACTATATTATCATACACAAGCCGTATTGATGCTAGTAATGATAGTGACTGGAATAGTTTTATTATTTCTATTTGAATAGTCGCCGTATATTTTTACTAGTAATTCCATACATGTGGTGTTATTGACACATGTGGCTTACAGAGAAATCGCTCCAATGACGAAACCTAACCATTTTTATTTACATGCTTTACAGATTCCTGTAAAGAATACATGTAGGTTGATAAAGGGAATGACTGCACTTCCAATTTCTTACCGTAGATGTCACAATGAGTACTGAAAGTAGCAAAACGATATATCACGTTAACCGATGTCAACGGTCGGGGAATCTTTGACGGCATATGCCGACAACCGATGCAAAAGGATTAAGAACAACGTAGCAACCACTTAATACACAATTTTAATTTAATAATTTAGTTTTAAGCCTTTGAACTCGTCTTTATCTTAAGTCCGAGTATTTAGTTTCGCTAAACACATTCAAACATTTTATACTTTAATTACAAATAAATGTTTTGACCTCTTTTTTTCACAACGATATCAATATGATTTGGAAGGTTCACCAAAATCGTGGATTTCCTCCTTCATAAAATATTAATGTCTTCAAGAAAAATAATTAATAAAATAATATTAGTAATAAAGTCTTTTTATTCCAGCAAGATTAAGTGGGTTGTGACCCAATCTGCCATATTTTTAGATATAAAACAATCACAATTTCATCGATCTTCTTCAAAACTATATACATAAAATGTATGTAAAATATTTAAAAATTAATTATATTTTTCTAATCGATTAATTTTAATGGCATGCATAGTCATGCAGTCTTCACTTCAAACTATAGCAACAACTTTCAACAACTGCACATGAAGCATTACTCCCTAGTGATTTGAAGCCATAAGATGTGCGACTTCCTCTACTTCGTCTACTGCATATTAATAATTTACCTGAGTATAAGTTGCTTTTCAACGTAATAACCATACGAAGATCGAATACATATATTGCTATGTGTGCTTTATTAACTATTTATGTTTTTTTTATGTAAACGTATGCAGGAAAGCACAGCCGGTCAAGACCAGTGCTATGACGCTCAGCCAGGGAGGCTGGACGCTGGAAACGTGTATTGTGTTCGTGTTTGTGTGTGGGATGGGGAGATTGCAAGTGTATATTTATCTGATTTTTGAAAAGATTCAAATTGTAGGAAGCAGGAAACACAGACGCTGGAAGAGCATTCCATAGCTTACCGGTGGCATTAAGGAAGGAGCTTTGGAAACTGCCAGTTCTCGGTTGACATATATTAACCGTGTATGAATTTTCAGCAAGTGTAAGACGAGTTTGTCAGTTGTGGGTGGGTGCAGGAGGAATTAGTTCTTTAAGTTTCGAAGAGCAGCGACCGTGGTAATAACGGTAGAAAAGACTAAGAGAAACAATCTTACGCTTGTGTTCCATTGATTGCAGGTTAGACGTAAGAGTGTCATTGCTTATCAAACGAATTGCTCTTCTTTGGACTGATTTAATTCTTTTAATTTCAAGATACAAGTAATCAAGAAACTTCTTTACCTGAATTCAGCAGTATGGTCTTTTTTGTTGACCTCTAAGATAATGCGTTACGCATCAGGCGATGCGTGAATGTCTGCACAACTATCTTACTATCTCTTCCTATTTTTACGTCCCGTGAAACCGTCTCCCATTCCATTCATTCCCTTTATTCCATTTGGGATGCCGCTAATGCTGTTTGTTTTTTAACGATCCCGCTCGGCCAAGTCTCCGAGACGGCAGTTACTTTTTATGGAAGGAGAGTTTACAAAACGCCGCCAGCGATTACTCAGAACTCAGACGGAATAAGATCACTTTGGGCGAACCGAGGAGCAGATTCGGAATAATTATGCTTTATTAGGCCAAGTTTTCGTACGTAAATAGATAGCATAAAAAAATATATAAAACAAAATTTATCAACTACACGATACACAAAGCGACCTTCTCAAATAAATATCATCATAATCGGCCTGTGTCCGTCCACTGTTGAACGTAGGCCTCCCGCATGAGTATCCATCCTCTTTGATCCTCAACCTTCCGCATCAAGGTCCCTCCCGCTATTCTTCTTATATCGTCAGTCCAGCTTGTAGGGGGTCGGCCAATGCTTCGTTTGCCAGTTTTCGGGCGCCATTCCAATACTTTTCTTCCCATCAAACGTCATCTCTTCGACAGATATGTCCTGCCCATTGCCACTTGAGTGTGCCTATTCGTTGGGTAGCATCCACTACTTGAGTTCTTCTGCGTATTTCCTCGTTTCGGATTCTATCTTTTAGCGACACTCCTAGCAAGAAATAAATATTTATATTTAAATTAAGTGTTGTTTATCATCTCACAGTTATATTGCTACTGGAATACTGAAAACCTTTTTAAACTAAAAAAAATAATTGGTATCGAATCAAACAATATAGTAAATGGTAAATCTTCAGAATCAAAACTTCTTATGTTTTCACGGCCAGATTTGTTATTGTGTCTTTTGGGCTTAGCCGTGTGTAGCGAATTATTAATTTCCAATGCAGGAGATTTGAAGAAGATGCAATGTAGGTCAAAATATTGGAAATTAGTAATTCGCCACACACGGCTAAACCCAAAAGCCACAATAGCATCTTCAGATTGATGTTTCTATTACCATCTGGCGAGTATTTTCTTGTTTGCGAAAGATATAATATTATCACATAATCGGTAAGGAATTCTGAAAGATGTTGAAATCGTGTCACATTTTTGTTGGCCTGCCAAATGTGACTCAGGCAATTCCCTGAAATTTCACGATTTCAGCGCAGGGCTTAGGCTGTTAAACATTTGGCGAATATGAAATTGAAGACTTTTTGCGTGATGCCAATATGATAATCTTACTAACGAAATATTTAACACATGCTTAACATTGACATAGATTCCTGAAATACTGATTTTCAAATTTGTTATGCAAACAGCTCGAGTGAAGATTTTTTTCCAGGTGTGGTTTTTAAATGTTTATTATTAAATATTACTACAATTTTATTGATGAAAAAATGAATCTTTATGTGCTTTTATTTTGCTGACGAGCAACCTGCGAATAAAAGTGTTTTGGGATGTTCGCTTGGCATCCCGAAGGACATGGGTTCGATCTCCACGGAGACAAAAAAAATATCGATTTCTGTGCTCTAAATATCCCTTTGGTTGGTGTGAATTAGATTCCTCACCTGTAAAATGCCATTCATAGTCTATTATGAAAAAATTGGAGGTAGGCGAAATTCATCCCGTGAAGACCACCCATTCATAGTAAATTCCTGTAATAATAAGGATAATGCGTGAATGTCGGGCTGTAGTCTATGACATTGCGGATCCACACTCCACATAATTAGCTATACGCTTAGCCATATAAAGCACAATCGACATACTAAGCTATGCGCTTAGCCATGTACAGCATGGAAAGCGTTATAAAATTCCACAAATCAGACTTCAGAATCACTATCACCCTCTGTCGGTCTTCTCCTGTATGTGTTGTTACGTAAAACAGTATGGTTTAAATTAGAGCGAATTACAATATAATTTAAAAATAAAAATCTTCGTTTTTATACTACTCACAAATATAATTTAGTGATAACCAAAGATTCGATGTTTCTTAGAAATCTTCATTCACTGAACTTGAAATGTTACGAGTATTTTGAATAGATTTGATTTTCATTTACAAAATTGAATATATCGTGATTTTTAATGACTTTCTACATGTTTTTTTTAATCTTTAGCAGGAGAGCACAACTGGTACAAGACCTGTACGCTGAATGATGAATATGAAACTCAGCTAGCACGACTAGATGGTATATACATATACGAGATACATGTGTTGCGTTTATGTACGTGTTCGTAAGATTAAAAATATATATTGATCCGTTTCTTAAGAAGATCTAGAATGTATGAAGCGCGAAACACATGTACGAGGATGATCCGTAAAAAAGCTGCCTGCGGAGGTCAGTCTTGGCTTGGCAGCCGTACGTGATGTATCTCCCCTTTGCTTCGCCCGCCAAGTGTGAGCTGCGCTCGGTGATCCGTTCCATGTCAGTGACTCTGGGTGCTTCCATTATTTAGACTGTTCTTTGGTTTCGGGTGTGAGGTAGTTCACCCAAGTCTTGTCTCCAGTGACGATGTATTTCAAGGTATTTCTCGCCATGAGCTCCGCAGGCAGCTCGCTAGGGAAGGGATTTGGAGTGGGGGAACCAAGGTACACTACAAAATTACGGGATCCACCATAACAGCGCTTTTCAGGACTGTAGCGCCACGGGAAACTTATTATACGGATCACCCTCGTATAAGAAAAGCATTCAATATCTTACGGATGGCGTTTAGGAAGTAATTTCAAAAACTGTTCTAAAGTGAGACTAGTCTGTCAATTTCCGGTTGTTTCAAAAAAATAACATTTAAAGTGAGTATATTAAAGCTTTGATTGCGAGTTGAGATTGATATTTCAATTACATAAGTAAAATTGTAATGAGAAATGTTACGCACGTGTGTTTTCATTTAAATAACGAAAATTTGTGCTTTCGTTTTTGAGGAATACTTAGCATTAAATCACGAAGCCCCCGGCACAAACAATCGCCATGAAAACACGACACCAATTAATAATTTATGGTTTTCTCTGGGGAAAAGATAAATAACGTCGCGTTTCCTCGCCTTCCTCTCTTGCGACAAACACCTCTTCCCACTCGCCTAGAGAGCCTAATGCGACCGGAGCTTTTAATAAAAGCCAGTAAGTTCCAGAAGTCGAAAATTTCAGGATAAGGCGTTATGAAAGCCTCGGCATCATACTTTAAAAATTACTGATTATTGAAAACGTATTAATTTTGTTTTCTTTTTATCTGGGTTCTTTAAAATTAAATTTAAAGCATATTCTTAATTCGCTCTTATATTGATTAGTGACAGTTAATTGTTCATACTAAATTGATCTAAGTAATGAGTGCTGTAAGGAAAGACTTTTCCTCACAATAAATTACTCAAATTTTTATACATCGTATACATGCAATATAATGATATCAGCTTGATGTAGCTTTTTTAGACCGATGCCAAAGTGCCTCGAAAAACGATCTTTTGTCTCTTATTTTTGTTCGCTCGCCTGACATGCACATCTAATAAAGTTAATTTTAATTATATATTTTAAAATTACACGGCGTTTGCATACGCCTTTTTAGTTGTTATGATCGTTGTTCCATTTCATGATGGTTCAACTGTCATCTTTAATTTGCTTTTTACCATGATTGTCTTGGCGGCGCTGTACGTCTTTTTTTATGTTAACACATACAAGAGAATACCAATAGATGGTGATAGTAATTCTGGAGTTTCATCTGTGGAATTCTATGACGCCTACCATTTTGTATATGGCTCAACGCTGTATGTGGAGTGTTGATCCGCCAACGTCATAGACTACAGCCCGAGATTCACGCATCATCCTTTATTATTACAGGAATTTACTATGAATGGGTTTTCTTCACGGGACGACGTTCGTCTACCACCAGTTTTAATTAATAGGCTATGACTGACATTTTACGGGTGATGGATCAAATTCACACCAACCGGGGTATTTTGAAGCTTAGAAATCGATTAAAAATCCATTTTTGTTAAACTTCGTCTGGGATCGAACCCACGACCTTTAGCTTGCAAATCAAACGCTTTGACCATTGAGCTATGACCGCCGGCATGTCACAGTGTTCCGGCAGTTATCATTTAACTCTCATCCGGCCGGCGAAACGCCATACCGGTCGGATGAGGAAATCAAGTCTTATATAATAAATGAGAATTGAGCATCAAAAACTACTTTTTTGTGTTGTTAATCTGCTCCTGCATCCTTCCTCCACGCGGACACATGATGAACCTGCAACTTGGGATTCTCTTTAAAAACGGGGGATGTCAATACTAAAGCTGAATATGAACTCTTGAACAATCGTCAAAAAAACTATTTATTTACATGTTATTTGGTATTATTCAGATAGAGTAACATTATTTATAATAATCTTGCATCAAATTTAACCGTAAAATATGTTGATGTATTAATAATTTTTTAGATTGAGTATTATTAAATTTCCTATAAACAAAATCAAAAGAATGAATTATATTGAACGAGTGAAATAATATTTAATACCCGAAATCATGGTCTCATTTATGTAAAACGAATGTTTTACGCGTCATTAATTTCTAAAGAAATTAAACCTCAATGTAAATGCTACAAATTTAAGTATATAATTAATCGTATTATATAAGATGATAAATTAAATTCCTAAAAGTGTTTTAATGAAAACTATTATGGTTTATAAGCACCTGTTATCTCAATTACATAGCACCTCCTAATCAAATATTTGCAAATGATTGACCCATATTGTATAATTATAGAAGCGTAAATATCACACTATAGCTTACGCAAGAAACCAAACGTCTATTTCCGAGTTCTGTATTTTCCACATAGAGTAAACCTACTCTGTATAAACTATGAAATAATGTTTTACATTTCATAGTTAGTGATATGTTGCTTTTTGCTTCCTTTGACCCACTTATCGCTAACATAGTCATTGAATCAGCTTTTATTTCGGAGGGAAAAGGCTGTATATATCGTACTTCCGTGCAGATTTATGTACCACAAATTTATTAATGAAGAAATTCAAACCCACACATCAAATTGACAAATGAAACGTCTCTATTCACGAGGGTGTTTGAATTTTATTCATTCGACTCTCGCTGGGGACGCCTATGTACACGATCAGGTCAGTGGCGGAACAAAAAGAACAAATAATCGCGTAAAGAAAATAAAGTTTTCGTTTATATCCTTCCTGCTTGTAGCTCGATTTCGAAACTCTACGAATACATCCGGTTGGTATGAATTTGATCCCTCACCCGTAAAATTCCAGTCATATCCTTTATATTTAAATTGGTGGTAGACAAAAGTCCTGTTAATACCATCTATTCATGGTGAATTCCTGTAATAAGTGGGTAAAGCGTGAATGGCAGGCTGTATGTAGTCTATAGCGTTGCGACGTATAATATAGTGAAATTGCAAATAATAAAAAAATGTATGTTAGGCATCAAATGGCATAAGAAGATTTCACTAGCCCAAAAAAAAGGTTTCCACCTGGCAAGAACCTTGACTGGCGGACCTAGAAATCCCTACAAACATTAAGAACTGGATACGGCAGAACAAATGACAAACTAGAATGTTGGGGAATGTTTCAACAAGAAGAGTCACTGCTATGTGACTAAGAAGACCTGAAGACCGCCTCACAATTTAGATTCTGTTCCATGTGCCCGACTAGCTGCACATCCCAAGATGATTCAATTTCCAATTTTACTATTATTATTTTATTGTTTTTCCTTGCAGAAACATTACCAAATATTATAAACTCAATTCATTTCTGAAGTACAATAATAATTAAATACAAAATACAATATATACAAACATAGGTACTTATGATTAAGTACTAAGAACAATGCAATAAAGACAAGCAAGAGAAGGTCCCAATGCTCATCAAACAGATGACGCCAACCAATTATTTCTCCAAAGAAACTCTTGGAGTTCATGTCTGAATTGGGCCTCTCTTACGTGAAATATATCAACATCTGAGGAGATTTGGTTAAACAGTCAGATCTAATGCTAGGCAGCACATTGGCCATGTTGCTAGATATTGAGCTGAAGCAGTTGGACGTCGCTGATACGAAAAAGAAGTATGTCTTAAATAACTACAGGTATGTAATTAATTTCAGAATTAAATAAATATATGATTACGTTTGTAACAACTGACATGGCTTGTTGTCTGTTGTTGTATCGGCTACGCCCGTGAATATATTTACGCATAAAAAACTATTGACAGTTCGCGCGGTTCGCAGACCAGAGAGGTCGGCCATAAAGCCTCCGGCGATCGGCAATGGGCCGACCCAATCAAAGCCTCCCGGTAATTAATGGGAAGGCAGAGGTAAAAGTTGGCCGGGACCTGAGTAATGTCGGATCCCGATCAATTAATATCCACCGGCGTAATTGAGTGTGTACCGAGCAAAACTCACAAACTGAAAATGATCGCCCGAAGCTGACGAATGGAGATATTGAAAACGTAGATGCATTCGTGTGAAGCGATAATAAAGATACAAAAAAAATTGAATAACGCACAGTTTTGATCCTTTAATGCAAAAATATTTTATTTAACAAAAAATGATCACTTTCAATTAATATAATAATAATTATGTTTTACGTAAACTTCGTTTTTATTTTAAAATGTTTTTATAAAAATTTTTCTTCTTTTTATATACGTTTCAAATGTTCAATATAAAGTCACCAAAACATTCCACCACTTAGTTCTATAAGCTGCCACTGTCTATTCGTCGCTATATCTGCGCCCTAAGGTCCTTTTGGAAACATACTCGTATATGGCTCCTACAACCTCAAGATCAGAAGTTAGAACGCTCGAAGAGCTATAGTATTCGAAACATATTTTTTTAAGCATATTTAATGCAGTGGCTTAATCGAATCGTTCTTATTTGTAATGTAATAAATCTACAAATTTACTGAATAAAAGTGTGGCATATTACTTTTACAATCAAAAACATGTCGCTTACTTAACTTAGATAATTGAAACTTAATTACAACATGGCAATAAATAACTATTTACACAAGCTAATTTATATCCAGCCCCTTGTGAGCATTCTTACTTTTATATTATCCGAGCGACCCACTTTCTTTTTTTCTTTCCCTTCATAATGCCATCATACAATTGACCTAGTTAACCGAATCTCTTCAATTTATGTCAATAAATAAACTAGGAAAACATGATAAGCTGACATCTGAATATTAATTATTGAGGCCACAATGCCTTTGATAAACACTATTTTATGAATAACAAACGAAACTAAAATAGATAGAGAAATAATGAGAAAAAAGACTACTATAAGGACTATTATACATACAACTCAAGGCTTTCCTCTAGCCAATTTGTAGCTAAACAAAATTATTAATTATCATTCCTCATATGAAGATCTTTAACATCTAAATTCCACATCTTTAAAACCCCTGACAATTGATGATATTTAACTTCGAATGTAATATAGTCAGTTCAATCAATCGTACATTACAACGTTATTCAGCTATTTAAAAATAAAGTAAAAAAGCTTTATCATTGAAATACTCGTATAATTTAAATATATTATAGTTAATAAGTATTTCATGCAACATAAACAAACATTTTGTTAACAAATCTGTGTTAAGCGATTTATTGAATATGTTAAATATTGTAAGTGAAATATAAAATTGATTCGTTCTTATTAATGAACTGTCAAAATTAATTAAACATAACCGAAACACGGAAGTTCTAATTTTTTTTTATTAATACATGTCTACCGTTTTAACAGTTTACATAATTTCTTTCTAAATGCCACTGGTAAACTCTGGTATGCTCTTCCAGTTTCTATGTTCTTTTTTTTACTTTGTGTAACTACTTTTCAAACTTGTAAATGTACAATAGCGATCTCCTCAACCCACACACAAACACAACACACGTTTTCATGAAAATAGCAGCAAGAAATATACAATTTTATCATTCAAATAGTTGTATAAATAATCTATAATATTAAGAACAAAAGCTTTGATTTTTATAAAATTATTTTATTGTGTTTTAAAATATAAAACCTCAATGTATAATTTAAGACTAAAAATCCAAGAATCGAGAATATTGTGGAGCCTGAAAATTTAATCCCCACAAAAGTAATCCGGAAACTTTAATAAAGGACTGTTAAAACATCTGGATATATCCACAATTGTTCCTCATCCATCAATACTCAGAACTTATTGTTTTTGGATCTATTGTCTTCTTTAAATCTACTTAAGGAAGGAACACCAATACTTCTCGATTTGTTTGAAAGTGAAGGTGATCTTTCAAAATTTGTGTTTATATAATCTCACCTAAATATTTATTATCATCAATTACTCTAAAATAAATTTAAATGTACAAAAACATATAGATTCAATATTTTTACCTCGTTTTAATATAAATCACGTTGATTTTTTTTCGTTTGGGACCATAGTTTTGTGGATCTGCACTTTTATTAAATCGTTAGAATTATAAAAGTCAATATTTTATCGTACATATTTATCGATTAGCTGTTTATAGTTTTATATTGGCTGTTTATATATACTATATAAGAACGTCTGACGGGTTAGTAGTGTCAGAAGCTGATTAATGATTTTAAAATCTAATTTATAGTTTTGTTGAACATTACACGTTTCCCGCATGCAGCGTCCAGCCTCTTTGGCTGAACGTCATAGAATGCATTGGTGTTGACCGGCTGTGCTCTCCTGCATGCGATTATATAAAAAAAATGGAGTTTGTACTCGTATTCGCATGCGTGACAATCGAGCCCTGTACCGCTACCAATATTACCTTGATAATATTTGTGATGTCTGTCTTAGATTATTCTCAAGTTATTTCAACAACGTTAAGTGTGCTTACTGAGTTATCTTGTAATGAACACAATTAAAAGTTTTGATATAGAAACAATAAGAGCAGAATTTAATGGGTATTTACGAGTACATGCAAGTCAAATACTTTTGTATTCACGTCGAAGCAACCGAGAAATATAGGTTAGAATTAAATAATTCCAAACGGTAACAAAATGAACGATCAAAATATATATCAATTTCTGGTGAAAATTAAAAAGAATGTTTTAATCAGAATAAAAAATTAATTAGTTTAGGTTAAGTCAAGTAAGGTTATATTAAATTAATAAAACTTTGCAGATCATATTAAATAATGCAAGATAATAGTTTATTTTTATTTTATATCTTGACTAGAGCAAATTTATTCTGACAGGAAAAATATGAGCTATTCCAATATATTTTAGAAAACTTCAATCTTCTACACCGTAAGGTGTCATTGTCAATAATGACTCAAAATGTTCACCATTGACATATTTCAGTGTTTATTTTAATTTATATTTAATTGTGTTTTTTTTTCTTTGAATAATATTGATAATATATTTTTTTTAATGTTTTCATCATTCACTTTGAGGTCCATTATAAAAAATAAATATTAAATTATTTCCCTTGTTATTAAATGGATCACGTAATAAATAAATATTTATAATTGATAATGGATCTCAAAGCGAATGCTGAAAAGTTAAAAAAAAATATATTATTACTGTAAAATAATAAAAAATTCCACTTAAGTAAATGTAAATTACTAATTATTTTGTAAAGTTATGCACTTGTAAAAAGTATTATACCTAGAATATTATTTTGTTATTTTTTAGTGTTTCTTATAACGTATACCGTTTCATTTCTGGATTGTACGGTCATCACAAGCAACCGGAGAAATTATTGTACAGTTAACCAATAATTATTGTCAATTAACTATAATGTTGTATAAAAATTTGTTATCATATTCGTGTAAATATCCATTACTGGATAAAATCTTTCAGCACGTGTCTACCGAATAAGTATTCGTCCAAAAATATAATTGAAGATTTCTTCCACAATTCTGCTCTTAACTGCCAGATATTTACCCAGCGCTTCGTAGCTGAAGACCCAGGCGGAATTTCATTACCAGTTTCCGTCAAAAGGCGATATTTTGGAAATCGATTAGCGCAATTTAAAAAACCGGAAGCCATAAGGTGGGTGGCATGACGTGTCTCGCCCACCAGCTCTCACACAGCCACTATTGTGATGGGCCGATAATAGATTGACGCCTAAAAACCGCCCAAAACCAACAGTCGACCCAAGGGCGGATTCATAAACCAAAAATAGCCAGTACCCATGAAATTAAAAGAATCATATACCATCTACACATACTTTATCTTCTCTTATGTTTGCTCTGTCGCTGAAGCATAAAGTCTTCACAAATTTTCGCTATTGAGTTGTGACACCTACCATCAGCCTTGTCTAATGTCAGCTCTTCGACCGTAGATTTTTATACAAACGGAATATTTTCATTTTTATTATAATTGTCACATATCTGAACTATATGGTCATCACAATTGTTGACACACTGTTTTGTCAGCTGTTTTTGTTCATAACTAGTAACAAACAGAATTAGCTGAATTTTATGGTTGTACGACGACCTCCAGGGTGCGTTGTTTTTTTTATTAATTTTTGTAAGAACATTGGATGTTCAGCCCGACGCTGCCACCTAACCAACACTTTAAAGTACTAAGTATTAACTCAGGTTATATTAAATTTGAATATTTATTTTACTTTATTTTACACTTATTTAATATAAAGTTAATATACATTTTTTAATACTTACATTTGGACTTATTTTTATTTTTAAATAAATATATTATGTTTCAAATGGTAAAACAGCCTTACTCTAAGGACACTCGCAAAATTACTTAACTTCCTTAATTTACGAAAAAAAACTATATTGTTTTGGTAAAGAGCAAAAGTGAACGTATTTTTTATTTTCAGAGTTTAATTCAAAGAAAATTGAAGCCGGGAGACTTCCATTGAATTTAAACATTGTTTTTTAATTAACCAACTTTCTAGAAAATGAACCGTGAGGACAATTTAAAGTAAATGAAATAAAGTAACGTAATAACAACTGGAACAATTTAGCGAATGAAATTCTCGATAGATTACTGTCGAATTAGAACAAACGTGAAAATAAACTTTTTTCCTTTTAATTTGAAACAGTTTTCACGGCGCCCGGGAAAATCGTCCAGTTTTCCCTCATTTAGGGGTTTTTTCTGGTGGATTCTAATACGGCCGTAAAACTTTGTTGGGACTCTTTGTTTTTTCGAGTAGGGATATTATTGCAAAGCCATGATTGGGATTCTGTGTGTCATGTTGACATCTGTGATAGGCTTAACCACGGAAACATGAAATACTGTAACGCGCAGTTATTTCTAAAGAATGCTTAATGTTTTTTTTTTTTTAAAACTTAAAATTAGCATCAAAATTTTCGGTCAGCAATAACCTTTTTTACATCAATCCATAAAAACAACCTAAAATCTAAAGTTCTGTTAAAATTAAATCCTTTTTTTTTTAATTATTTCGTTTTTATTATTAATTTTTATTTAAGTATGTCATATGTTAAAAAACACTGAGAGATTTAAACTTCATTATGCTTCAGTTAAAAAATGATTTTATTTTATATTGTAAATAATAATCCAAATTATTGTTAAAAATTCATATTACATAAATCCTGTTTTGTTAAACACAAAAAACTACCTATGGTTCAGTTCAATAAACATTTTTTTTTTGTAAAGTGTGATTGTGAAAATAAAACAAATCCAGGTGGGAGCTAGTGTTTGTTCATTGAAAGTTTAAGTTTATTGCATTTTTTTTCGGTGAATGAATTCGATTTGCTCTTTTCAGTTTACTGAAGCCTTGCATTTCATTTAAAATAATTTGTACAATATAAAAAATGTATAAAATTTTGAAGTAAATCATTTTATATTTAAATATATATATCCAAGGGAAATTAAATTTAATTCATTTAGTAAATATTTAATTTAATGAGGATACACTCGTACAACATACGTTATATCAAATAAAATTAAGCATTATGCTTGTTAATTTTTTTTTTTATATTTCTGGCTATTATAAAAGTACAAAACACTTAAAATCACTCAAACAAGGAACAAACTATTATTTATTTGGAGCAAACATGTGTAACATTAAATTTAAAAAAAAAATGTTTAATATTAATGTACATTATTTAATAAAAGGGATTTATTAAACTATAACTATTATTTTTAGAACAGATCTTGTTTATTTTGCTTAATTGAAATGATTTATTGAAATTGATTTAATTATATGTTATATACTTCTACGTTTACTTCTTGTTTATTAAATAATAATTCACACAGACCATAAAATTTATTGACCGTCATTTTTACACATTGGATCATTGTTACTTTTGAAGTATTTTAAAATTAGACGTCTTCGTTACACATATAAGCCTTTTAAAAGTGATGTCTGAACGAATATTTTTATAAAAATATTACCTAGATATGTTGTACAATAGTTATGCTTTTTATGAAGTAGAGAAAATAGCTTGAAATTGTTGACTTATTGGAAGTCGGAAGTGAAAATAGGTAAGAGGAAATTTCTCAATACGGTGGACCGAGAAAATCTAATCAGAAGAGTAATTGTTTCACAAGGAGCACGATTGAGAAAATATCGGAAGAGAAACTTTTCAACTCAGACAAATCCTAGTATAATATTAGCAATATATTTTCGCCATTTTATATAAAACCTTTTATATTTTGTACGTAAAAAAAAATAACATATATAATAATCTTGGGGCGTATTTAATTGTTCTCTATATTATAAAAAATAAATAAAAATCAACTGATAAAAAAAATCTAAATAAACGTACATCTATAAACATTTAAATATCTCAAGGAATTCTCATTAAAAGCAACTTCACGAACTTATATTGTGTTAATGAACACTGCTCAATGTGATCCATTTTGGAACAAGGTTAACCATATTTATCTCTTTAACCCTTTTGCATCAGTTGTTGATGTATGCCGTCAATGATTCTCCGACCGTTGACATCGGTTGACATGATATATCGTTTTGCTACTTTCAGTACTAATTGTGACATCTACGGTAGGAAATTGGAAGTGCAGTCATTCTCTTTATCAACCTACATTTATTATGTACAGGAATCTGTAAAGCATGTAAATAAATATCGTTAGGTTTTGTCACAGCAGTGATTTTTCGGTACACCACATGTGTCAATACCACCACATGTATGGAGTTACATAATGAACGTTTCTTAAATATAATAGCTTCTTATGTATCATCTGATAGCTTAAGGATAGAAAAACCAATGTGATATATGAAAATAGGTCAGGTAAGTATATTTATGCTTCAAGTACTAGTTTTAAGCAAAGAAAAAGTTTGAAAAATTCACGCTGTATTGACAGTATAATTTGTATTCCACCGAGCCGTAACGAAAGGTTAAGTTTTGAAATGGATCTAAAAAAGTGTTTTTGAAGAACAGAGTATACGGCAAGACATTGTTTTGAAGAGTCGGTGTTTAAATATCTTTAAAAATTTTGATAACGTAAAATTAATATCACGAGAGTTTTACGTCAAAACACCCTTTTTTGTTTATTTTTCAGTATGTAGGAATGTAAAACGGATTGAAAAGTAGTATATAATAAAACGATTGATGAAATTTGAGCTTTGGCCCTTTCGAAAGCTCCTTCGAACTGTTTGAAAGACAAACAAACCCAATAAAAAGTGTAATATCTCTGAAAGTAGACGATTTCAGCGAGTTTGGTTTATACTTTTCAGATAAAATATTTTTGTTTCATGAGAGTTTATGGCCTCGGGAGCTGTTGCGAATTTCTAACGCGCGGGGATTAGAAAAAAGTAATGTCGGAAAATTTACTTGATCCTGAAGTCGGCTCACGTTGGAGGGATTATCGAGTTTCCTTAAACTTCATTGACACATTACATATTAAACGGAAAGGAATGTATTTATTCCGCTGTTTTATAAACACGATTTCTTTATTAGGTTTATTTTTTGTGTGTCTTTCAAATCACGACCAATTCAATTTACAAATACAAGTAATTTCTTATTTTATTTATCATAGTATTTTCAGTGAAAAACGTCATCAGTAACTATCATAGCAACTTATTAAAAGGTTATACGTATTAAAAACGTTTCTCAAGACTACTATATTCTATTCACACAATCTATATTTTTAACCATATCGGCTTTATGGACACCACTAATTGTCGTTTCACAGTTCTTTAAACTCAGGTTTCTTTGCCTTATCCCAGAACACCTGCACTTTGAGGTCTAAATGGGAACATAGATGATTCCCGGGGGCCGCCAGGGCAAGAGCCCCCGAATTTGCGTAGACTGCGGCTTTAATACCATACAAATATTTGGGTGCTTAACCTGTTCGCATCGGTACTCGATAAATGCCGTGCAAGATTCCCTTACCGTTGACATCGGTAGTCGTGATATATCGTTTTGCTACTTTCTTAGAATAGTTTTTTATGCATCATCTATCTGATAGCTAAAGGATACAAGAATCAAATGTGATATATGAAAATAGACCAGATAAGTACATTTATGCTTCAAATACTAGTTTTATAATTGACAATAAAATTTGTATTCCACCGAGCCGTAATGAAAAGAGTAATAATCAGCGTTTTAGAGGTTATCGCATGATAAGCCCAGCGCTCCCAAGTCCTAAACAAATTATTTTTTGTCCTGAAAGGGTGGCTCAACCCTTCTCAGGGCATGTATAGAGCTTAGATTTTTTTTTAATCAATCTTTGTCGGCATTTGAACAGTCAGCGTCTGAACGACAAACAAACGCTTTAACCACCCGGCCAATGATATTTAAAATTGCTCTTCATGAATAACAAGTAATATTAAATCTCATTATAAATTTACACTAAGCAATTGGAGATAAAATAAAAAAGCAGTCGTGGTAAGTCGATTTTTGTTTATTGATGAGATCCTGTCATATACTACTTGTATTTACTGTATTTTTTTATTTAATATTCATATAAAATTCAGTAATAACTAATTCATTAGATCATCGAATAATATTCTTACCTCAGCAAACATGTAACATTTATAATATAACAAGTTCGGCGGAGATTTGGGAGGCAATGGTGATATGGGATGATGCATAGACTATGGCGACATTTAGCTTTATGCTTGCAGTTTGTGACGATAATGTACCTCAGTTAAAAGAGCGCATGGAAATTATTATCATGATAATGATGATGATGAATGTTACATGGTGAAGAGCATACTTTAAATCAATATATCGACATTATTAAATATGGCCTTTTTTCCAAAACGTTTTGCACAAGCTTGACATTAGTAAAGTCTACATATGACGAAAACATCGAAATATAAATAAGGTGATTTAAATTCAATATTGCTAAAAAAATTATCAAACGGTCAAGATCCAATAATGTATTAGAATACTCTAAGCAAATAAAAATAATTGAACATGTTTTTTTTTCATACAAGATTCTTCTTCGTAGTATCAATCCTGTGGATTGGTTTGCACCAAACAGAATCTTGCATCTCGATCTCCATTCCTCTCGGTCCTTCGCAATCCTTTTCAGCTTAGCATAAGCGCTACAATCCATGTCCTCGAATACTTGCTGCAATTACTCCCGTCTAGGGTGCCCTCTACAGTTTTTACCCTCAACCATCCCCTCCACAATATCGTGAAGAAGACCATCGTGGCGCATGATGTGACCAATCCATCGGGCTCGCCTCTCTGAGATGGTTCTTATTACGTGCCTATCTTCCTTGATTATCCTGAGAACCTCATTGTTCGTGACGTGGACTCTCCAGGAAATTCCGAGAATTCTTCTGTACGACCACATCTCAAAGGCCTCTAGTATTTTTTTATCACTTTTAGATAAGCACCATGTCTCACAGCCGTACATTAAGATGCTCCAAACAAGTGTTTTGGCAAGTTGCTTGCGAAGCCTTAAAGTAATATTCTTTAACTCAAGAATTTTTGCTATTTTATTGAAAGCTAGCCTTGCTTGGTGTATGCGACTGTTGACTTCTCTTTTTGTTCTGCCATCCCAGGTGTTCGTACTTCCAAGGTTTACAAATTCTCTTTCATCTTTAAGGGTTACTCCTAGCATTGATATGTTAATTTTCTGCTGCTCATTGCGGCTTACTCTCATGACTTTGGTTTTTGTGCTGTTTATCTTCATATTGTAGTTGGAATTAAATATGTTTTCCATTAATGTCAGCGCTTCCATGAGTTCATCTTCAGTTTCAGCAATCAGAGCAATGTCATCAGCAAACCTTATCATATCAATCTTTTGGCCATGTATTTTAACCCCCTCTCTATGGCCAATTTTTTCCCTGATTAAGATTAAGTTGTATCAAATAAGCCTTACAAATAAAAAAAGACTTACCCACAGCTAGACAACGTGAATAACGATTCTCTTCCAACGTCTCGGCTCATGGCTGCGGACTCCCAACTAACACTTTTGACATTATGATCACTTTTCACCGTAAGCACTGATTTTAAATTCACCATATCACTATCCGTTATTAACGAGTATATAAGATAATATCAAGAAACGGTTACGGAGAAATCTCATTAGTGAAATGCTTAATGGAAAAATATCTCCTTTTTTCAATTATAACTAAGCACTATATATAAAGTTTTGATCTGCCAATATATAAAGTTTTGATTCACCAATAAATCTCGGGATTAACTAATTTTTAAAGGGATGCACTTAATGTTGTTCAACGAACACGTGATTTTCACTTCCACTGCCATTTCGAATTTTCGTTTGTGGCATATTTTATATTAACCAGGTAATTATTAAAAACAAACGTCATTATTTGTCTTAAAAATGTACCCCGCGAATCAACAAGCGACCTCTGTTAACTTTAGCACTTTTGATTGTTCATTTAAACTCAATATTTGATTCTTAATTAAACGTATAATATTAGTCAATATTATTATGTGTGTACAGTTAAGATAATACCAAGAATATTCTGAAGCTTGCAACGCAAGACACCAACCAAAAACATAATTAAATATACGAGTATTTTAATGTGGGCAACATAATGTTCATGAGTCATTGAATTATTGCACAACATTTTCATGTAAAACTGTACAGTAAGTCAACAGACGTCAACAACACTAAACGTGTAGTGCGTGAAAAAATTACAAAAAAATATAATTAATATGTTTCTAATTACTTTAAAGTTATCGATAATAAAAAAATATGTGAAAAGAAAAACGTACGTTTGATCTTGTATAGATTTGATATTGTGATGTTAAAACGAAATTTTTTGATATTTATGTGCCTCAAAAACATTTGACATGACACAATAAAAAGTGCGAACTGTTCCATACTTACTAAGCGTAGACAATCGAAATTAAAAAGTGTAGTGTGTGAAGGATTGCCTATTATTTTAATTTATATATTGTAAGCTGTGTGAGATTTATAAAACGCATCGCATACGTACTACACTTATATTAAGTTGATATTGTGATGTAACGCCATGATTGTCTGTTTCAGGTGTCACACGACACGATTCAAACTGCAAACTTTGGCAAACTTACTAATCGTAAACATTATGTGTCTCTGTTTCATGTTCCCGCCCTCCCAATCGAAACTCCGCTGATTGCGCCGCCATCTTGCGATCCCGCGACATCGGCTCCAATCAACGCCTCCGCAATGCGGCCAACTGCACGGCAAGAAAATTGCGAACTTCCTCGCGAACTTCGCGGCACTCAACCGACCAACTTCACGCCTCTGGTGATTAACATACACAATTTGTATTCCCTCGCTTGTCTTATTTGTTTTGAGTTCTGGCCATCGGCGGAGCAAAGAGTTAGCTATGCAGCTGCTTTTCGTAGACTATACTTAAGAAATATCTTGTGGTTTTTGGGTTTAGCCGTGTGTAGCGAACTTCCTTCAACGAATATTTCGACTGCCATTGTAGGGGTCTTCTTCAGGATTGATGATTTATTTTGTTTTGAGTTGGTTTATTCAGATTATATATTTTTTAAATTTTTTATTAGCTTTATTGATTTATATCTCCATGGAAACTCAAGTTTCATTCCGGAGAATCGTAGGTGTGTTCTAAGACTAGGTAAGGTATGTTCAAAAAATATTGATTGAAGGAAGTTCGCCACACACGGCTAAACCAAAAGCCACAATATCAAATCTGGCCGTGAAAACCTAAGAAGTTATTTATCCTTAAGAAAATTTACTATGATTTATGGCTATTCAACTACAAAAATTATATTTACCTATTAACTTCATAAATTATTTTTTTACCTATTTCATTTGAATATATTGTATTTTTCTTCGGATTTCTTTTAAAATTACATGTTATTTAATGGATTTATTTTTCTAATATATTTCAAATGATACCAATTAAATTTAAAAATAAATAATTATAATTAAAATTTAACGTGATTCCTGACTTATAAAATAGATAAATTACATATAATTAATTAATTAATTAAATGATAAGTACAATAATCTGGGCTTAATTAACAGTAACACTCCTCAAAATTACTTAAACTACGTAAAAGCTATTAGTTATTTGGGGGAGACATTGCATATTATAATACATATTAATTATTTAGGTTAATACTCGGGAATCGTGATATACTTTATTGATTTTAAAATTTTTAAGCATAAACTTCAAAAACTATTACAAATAAAGTTTTTCATTATATTTTGTATAATTTAAATTAGTAATTTTATTAAAAACAATATTGGAAATTAAATTAGTGCAAAATGTATTTTTTTACAACTATTGCTAGTATTCACTATAACACCGACATCAAATGAAAAAAATGTTAAATAAACTGACATAAATATATGTATTTTCATTATTTTGTGCTTTGTAAAACCGTTTTTGAATTATTTTTTCCTTTTTACTTTCGGAATAAATATTATAAATATAACTTTTATTAATCGAGACATTTACATCCATTATTACAAAAAAAAAATATTTTGTACCCATTTTATGAATAAATAACTCTAAAATTCAAATAACCTCAGATTTTAAACTTTTTTTGCTACCAAAAGAGGCATAAATACAATAAAACCCTTACTTATGCGATAATAGCCTTTGGTTATAATAATACGCCCTTGTAGAAAAGGTCGATTTTAAAATATGTAATTTTCGTTTTGAATGTTACTTAAAACAACGTTTTGGCCGAGAATGAATTATGTTTTGAATAATCTATTGCTATTAGATATGTTATTATATACAAAAAACAAAATTAAATAGGCAAATTATTATAATATTTAAATTAGTATTTTGACTAAGAAGTAAAAAAACATACTTTTTTTAACCAGCCATAAAAATATGTTACAATATAAATTATCTTATTTTTGGTATCGGAAACTGGATAAATTTATGTTCTTTATAAGATAAATGTATTTTACTTAATAAGACTGCGTGAAAATAGCAATTTTTTAAGATCATACCAATCTTATTAAAAAATTGATATCCACATAATTGCTGTAGATTTATGTTGATAAAAGTTTTTTAACTTGTTTAAATGTGGATTGCTAAAAGTGTAAATTAGTATAGAAGCTCTCATCGAAAGATAAGCTTTGGTCACTATTATATGTGACTAAATGGCACTCAACTTACGAAAGTTATTCGTTAAATAAAGTTCCCAGTGATTTTTCACAGTATAAAACATGTTTAATTCCATTAATGCGTGCATTCATGGAAAGTTCAGACTTTACATTTTTTTCTACATAGTCGCCACTGAGTTCAATGCATTTTTGCATGTGGTATACGAGCTTTTGAATGCCCGAGTCAATAAAATCTGCCGCAAAGCCACGCAGTTATCTGAGAACCGCTTCTTCCAGCTGTTCTCTATCGTCGAAATGCGTTCCACCCAGGTGTTTCATCATGTCGGGCTGTAAGGTGTATAACACGTATATAACAAGTTAAGAAGTTTTAATCTAATTAAATATAAGGGATATATTCCATTTTAAAATATGTAATAGTTACGCCAGTGGTTGCTGCAGTTGCCCATGTGTCGCTCCTCCGTAGACGGCTTTAATTTTTGGTCCAACGCATCAGGAAATTAAGGAAGCCATAACGAGGTTAAAAGGAAAACAAGCGCAACAAACTAGTACTTTGAAAGAATCCGGCGAGCGCCATCTGAAAATCTCAGCAGCTGCAGATCTGCATGACAAACTTGTTAATTATTATTTAAATTTTAAGCAAATACTGCAATGCGACCTATTAGCGTTTTATTTAAATTTAAATGTTAATATTTTAAAAGAACAATTAAATTAGTAATTCAATATATACATACTATACATCAAATTCTTCATACGCATCAATTCGTTCAGAAAAAATATCGGCAAAAGCTGGATGCGAACCTGCGAACCTTGGAACCAACCTTTGATCAAGTTCATTACTCTCTAGACCACTCGACCATCTCCTGTCCGAACTGTTGCGCGGAATAAGTTGTATTTATACCATTGTTATCATCATATAACGATAGATGTCTCTGTAGTATATATTCAGTGTGTATATTATTATTTTTTATTATTCAATCAGACAACATTTATATATTCGCAAGCTAAATATTATTACTTTCCGACAGTCTATTTATTTTAGTAAGTACCACTCGGGTCTCGAACCGAACTGAAGATTGAATGGATGAGAAACAACTTCTTGTTAGTCCGAATAATGTCACCTTCAGACAATATCAAGAAGGCAAAATTGTTCATCAGTAACACAGGTAAATGACTGGTTGTAAAGTCCGTGTCGTTAAAAATGTTTAGATTTGATTCACATTTATTTTTAACGATTACATGTTTCGGCCTACCTAGAGGCCATCTTCAATAAATTAAAATGAAAAATAAATCTGAATCAAAACTTAAAAAATTTCATTTGTTAATTTTTTAGTTAAAATTAATTTAAAATTATAATTATGCAGTTTCACCAAGAATTGTCAGTTGATAACCTTAATTTTATTAAAATTATATAACTGTCCATATTCTTACACCAAATATTGAGTTACTTATATTCAAGATATTTAGCTTTATATGTAAATAAATTAAAGAGTGATGAACTTATAAATTGTATTTCGCATATTGTTTGATTATAATTACATTTTAAATGTCAAAAACGTTAAACTAACTGAGTTATGTTTTGTGGAATACTTTCTCACAATTACCGCGCATTTTTCGCCTCTGTGAAGCAAAAAATTCTAAATATGCGCAAATTTAATCGCCCGACAAAGTTTATTTTTGGCCTCGACTCGCGCCTTCTGCAGTCGCATTTAAAAGTATGCCATATGCGAGGAGCGTAAAAATACCTGGGGTCACTGACACAGCTTTTGCCAACGTTGAATATATTACTGTAATGCTATTTTACCTTCGTTAACTTGTATGAAAGTGAGTAACTTGTAACCACAGATATCAGAACACAACTTATTTTACACAGTACGCATTTTTAGTCATAAGCTTGTGAAAAATCACTTAATTATTAAGAAGTAACTTAAGTAAAAATAAGGACTTATAAGGTGTACTAATCTGTATTGTCTCTGCAGTCTTATAATGATATCAGCTTGATATAGCTCTTTTATGCTGGCATCTTTAATTTACTTTTTTGCCGCGATCGTTGGCAGCGCTGCATGTCACAGTGTTCCGGCAGTAGTCAGTTAACCTTACGTCCGGCCAGCGAACGTCATACCGGTCGGACGAAAAATCAAGTCTTATTTTATATCTCACGAATAATAATAAATGCGAATTTTGGTTTAAAAACAAGTTTTTCGTGTTGTTAATCTGCTCCTGCATCCTCTTCCACGCGTTTACGTGATGAACCCGCGACTTTTCTTTTTAAAGACGGAGAATGTCAATACTGTCATGTTATTACCACTCTCTATTTAATATTGTTATACGAGTATACCATTTTCTACGTTAGTAATTAGATCATGACTTTGGTCATAATTATATGCCGAATCTATTACAAAAACAAAGTGAGTTTTGGGTTACAAAACTCTACCAATAGTTAACAACAAAAGACGATTGATCGACAGGTTGCCTAAGTAATTCTAAAATTACAAAAAAATTACGCTCTAACTCGTTAATTTAAAGCAACAGGAAATATATCATTATAAATATTTATTTACCTTGTTTTCACAGGGATCACGTAACAAAAGTTCTCTATTAGGAGACTGCAGTTTCGACTAACTCGTAGTCTTTCTCAATCCTTCTCTAGTTAAGAGATAACTCTTAACTAGAGAAGGATTGAGAAAGACTACGAGTTAGTCGAAACTGCAGTCTCCTAATAGAGAACTTTTGTTACGTGATCCATGTGAAAACAAGGTAAATAAATAAATAAATATTTATAATTTATTATGGATCTCAAAGTGAATGCTCAAAACATTGGAAATATATCAATTGCTGATAATACAGTCAATGTTTTCTTTGTTTATGATACACAAACCATTAGTGTCCAAGACGATATTTCTCTACGGTAAATTCCCAGTGAGTACTCACACTTTAGTTAAATTGTTTTAATGAAATAATTGATTTTGCATACCTATTGAAGCAATAATACGAGGGCGATCCGTAATGTAAGATTCCCATGGTGCTACAGTCCTGAAAAGCGCTGTTATGGTGGATCTCGTGATTCTGTAATGTACCTTAGTTCCCCCACTTCAAGTTTTTTCTCTAACAAGCTGCCTGCGGAGCTCAGTCTTGGCTTGGCAGCCGTACATAATGTATCTCCCTCTCGCTTCGCCCGCAAGGTATGCTGCCCCTTGTGCAAAAAACATTGCCCCGGTAAAAATCCATTCCCAGCAATGCGAAATCTTTGGAGACAAGTGTATGAGCGTACAACACGTGCAGAGAGTTCTAGAACGTAGCAATACGCATCATCTAATGTAAATACAAAAAGAAAGATTTTTTTTAAACAAAACTAAACAAATATAGGTTATTTACTCGTGGGACATGAAAGTTCAACAATGAAAAATGTATTTCTTTTTAATGCACTAGCGGGAGTACTGACAGTCTTCGGTTTCTATTCGGTCGTGTGTTTTGAAAATTTCGCTCAGGAAGTGCGACTCGCTTTTCTGAACGTCCGGTCGTAGCGGACAATCGATTTCGCAAACATGGCAGTACCGGAAAATACAGCCGAAATACTGATAAATAAATAAATCAGTATTAATCGCACTGTACATTTGTGCTGTGTGACGTGCGATTATAAATCGTAATAGGAATCATTGATTATAGGAATAGTATTAAATGGCGAAATATTGATGAATGTTAGCATCATTAAATTCCGTACTGTATGTAGCAGTGATGAACTCAACACAAATTCATACTCCATATTAATATAATATAATATACAACAATATTACTTTTTACCTTCAAAATTGGCTGTTGACTACATATTACTGAATGTATAATTATTTTTATCGTGATCAATCAGCGGTGACAGTCGACATATTTGAGTCCTTCTTTATCCTAGCCATTTCCCATCATCTGGAGTCAGCTCTCCTTGTGAACATTTGCCATGTCTTTCTGTCCTGCGTTGCATTCTCGGTCAAGGCCAGGGTTTTCAGATCCTTGCTTACAGTTGCAGTCCAGGTGCCTGTGGTCTTATAGGTCTTCTTCTCAGCGTGGTTATGTTGAGGGCTATCTTCACCATGTCGTCCTCATCTCTCCGTGTCACATGTCCATACCATCTTAGGCGGTTTTCCTTTATCTTTTCAGGTATGGGGGCCACCCGAAATGATCCCCGACATATTTGAGTAAACAATATATGAATAAATCTACCAAGAAGTGACCTCTTTCAAAGGTTATCGACACTGAAATCTGGATTGATATCAATTTAATGTTTTATTCAGGACTTCTACGCTACTGCTCTTATTATATATTTTTATACATTAAGCATTTACTTTGAGAATGGTTTCATATATAAAATTTAATAAATACTTTTTACATTGCTTCGAAATGACCGTGACATTAATATTACTCTTAATCAGTTTTTCAGTTTTATAATTGTGCTCCCATTTAACATTCTTCCATTAACAAATGATTACGAGTTCCATTTAGAATCAAGTACAAGAGCAGCTTTTTAGCTTATAAGACACTCCATAGAACTGCACCAAGCTATTTGACAGAACATATCAAGCTATGATAAGTGCGCGAGGAACGACACTGCAACACCTTGCAATTGACGAGAGGTAGTCCTAGCATGGTTTCAGATCTTTGGCAATCGTAGCTTTCGTTTCGTTGAACCAATAGCCTGGATCTCGCTATAGGAAAAAATAATACGGCTATAATTAAAGTCATTCTTCAGAAGCAAATTTAAGACCCATATTTTTACCTAGAAAGGCAAAGAAGCTCTTTAAGGATGGCCAGTTGGTCATAAAAATGCGCTTTATAAATGCTGATATTTTGATTCATACTAAAATACGATGTTTAACAAATAACACAGCATTTGAACTACACTTTCCTCGTCTGTTCGGATCGTCTGCGTGGAACATATCGTATATTCCACGCCACTGTTACCATTCAACCCTTTCGCTGCACGCTTCCAATTTTCACTGTCCCAGTTCCGATACATAAATTCAACGAATTTTACACTGGCTCTCGCAATGGCTTTTTTGAACGCAATTGAGCATGCATTTTGTAGACACGTCCCGTTTTTATGCGATATGCGCGCGATTGTTGCTTTAAAATTCAATTTGTTTTGGCAGCCCTATTTATTTCGCCCGAGTCAATTGTTAGTCTATCCGGAAAATGTAAATGACTTCCCGATTTGAAATAACACACCTAAATCAATACTTAAAAAAACCTCTGTACCTTATTTTCTATAAGTATATTTTACAATAATAAACGAAAATGATTGAATAATACAATTTATTTGGTGTTAACCCTTTCGAATTGGTTGTCGTTGACATCGGTTGAGGTGATATATCATTTTGCTACTTTCTTATAATAGTTTTTATGCAATAGCTGATAGCTAAAGGATACAAGAACCAATATGATGTATAAAAATAGACCAGATAAGTATATTTATGCTTCAAATACTACTTTTATAGTTCACAGTATAATTTGTATTCAAACCGATCCGCAATGAAAGGGTTAAAGCAGTTTCTTTTCAAGAAAACCTTGGTTGTAAAATACTTAGTTTTACATACAAGTATAATATATCGTCGAAAATAAAAAGGTATATTATAAATAACATCTTCCTGCCATATCCGTTCTATGTCTGGAACATATGACCACCACAAATTGCTGCTAATTAGTTTTGTAGGCTTCCATTGTTCATTCCTCGATTTAAGACATATTTACACCTGAAGGTCTACTTGGGAATTAATGTGGTTCTCGACAACCTCCAAAGAAGTCTGAGTACTTGAAGAGGAGGCAACTGAGTATCTGAGGCATATTTTTAAGTAATTTTTTAATCGGATTTTAAAAGGAAATCAGATTATAGGCCTGACACTCCCAAGATCTGGACCATTTTGTCGTAAGGAGTGGGTTAATTCAATTTTAACTAAAATAAATTAACAAAAAATATACAAAACTAATCACAAACAACACTCTCTTAAATGACAATAATTTTCTTTAAAAATAATTGAAAAATTGAATAAAAATAAAGAGCAGACACGGGCATTCAAATTACGCTACGTTCTACAATATCCATTTCATTACCGAATGCGTTGACCCTCGGTCACTTACGCCGCGTAATCAAATCGAAATAAAACCATAATACATACTTATTGATTTTTAATTATTATATTTTTATTTATAATCTAGCTATGTGTGTGTTTTATCAAAAAATTATTAATTTAATTTAATATATTTTTTTCTTTTTTCACAGATGATGTGTCAACTTCTTTAATCAGCGCTTTTGTCGGGCACGCTGCGCACCTACCAGCGCGCTGCCTGCGACGAGGAGTCTGTGACGCTAAAGTGTCCCCGAGGAACTTCTATCTCCATACAAGTGGCGCAGTACGGGAAAGCGACTCCAGCGCAGTCTCTATGCCCCACAGACCTCGCCCGGTACACGCCGACCATCGTGGAAGTAGTCGGGAACGCTACATGTCTCTGGCCGAGTGCTTTGCAGGTGGGCGGCTTCCCTCACGGACGGGGTCAATTTTACAAAGAACAAAGCGATGCATACTAAATTTGAAAAGTCTAAGTATATAACATATAGACATATTATTTACAAAGAGTGATGAAAAAAATGTGTTATTTCAGTATCCAGCATTTACTTATAGTTCCATTTCAAACGTAGACAGCCAAAGCGTTTGCTTTGAAAGCCAAAGGTTTCGGTCCTCGAAAGAGATTAAAAAAAGCATTTTTCTTTGATTTCTCAGCTCTTAATTCCCCCTGGTTGGTCTGAATTTGATCCGTCAACCGTAAAATGCCAGTCACAGTCTATTAATCAAAATTGATTGTAGACGAAAGTCGTCCCGCGAAGACAACCCATTCATAGTAAATTCCTGTAATAATAATGATGATGCGTGAATCTCGGGCTGTAGTCTATGACGTTGGCGGATCAACACTCCACATGCAGCGTTTAGCCATATACACCATGGGAAGCGTCATAGAATTCCACAGATAAGACTTTAGAATTACTATCACCATCTGTCGGTATTCTACTGTACGCTTTGACCATTGACCTATACCCGCCGGCGCGCATGCGTATTATAAATTACCTTCATATAAGTATTCAGTAATTTAATGTAAGCAACTTTCTCAAACGGATGTACGATCTAAAATATTATTACAACAAATGTGAGAATATTTGCTGAAAAATAGAATGAAACAATGTAAGTACATTCCACATTTTGCTTGAAGGTTTTACGTGGAAAAGCTCATAAACTTACCAAATGCCTGGGTGACTCGTCAGTCAAGTATGCTTCACTGTGTTCTTTAGTAGCTTGTGTTATGGCTTTCCGAAGTAGTAAATTATACAATGTAATATTAATGCTCGCATAGAGTTAACATAAAATTAATAAATATTAATAACGATACAATTTCCGCATTCAATGACATAAATTTATGCAAAAAAAACTGCGACAAACATCTGTTGTGTAGTTGTAAGAGGAAAACAATGATTTTGTTATCACATCAGCTCAATATAGCCATAGCAGGCTGCTGCCGAAAAGCTTCGAAATACAATATTTCGTCTTTTTTTTTGTTCGCTCGTCGGACACGAATGTGTCGCCATATTGTTTGTTTTAACAGGTCTAGTGCTGTAGATCGCCACTTTATTGATTGCGGTGTAAAAGTCACCCAACGAGAGTTTAGTGGCCAGTCCAAGCAGTAAGCTCTGTCACGGACAGATGACCGAAACTTTGTCAATATTTATCTAAATCTAAAATTATATTTAAATGTTATTTTCATAAAGTTTTTTGTGTTGCTCATCTGCCCCTTATACGCGTTCTTAAAACTATCCCGGCGACGTGAAATCGTTTATTTTTGTAATGGTAATGTTATTATTCGATTATAATAATATTGTCGAGTTAGTAACAGACATGTGAATCATCGATGTTTTATATTATCAATTAATTTGATGTAAAATATATTAAGCGAGGCTTAATAGTTTTAATGTTAAGCAAAAAACTATTTTATTACTCAAAAAGAGGGAAAATATTTACGTAATTAAATTAAAATAGCATTATATCAAAGGTTCATATTCTGTTTTTCGTTTAAATACTCGTATGAATATGGGAATATTTATTATTTATTTATTTAAGGCTTCTTTATTTAGATGTGGAATTTTATAGTAAAATAATTGCACATTGTACTTTTATTAAAAATACGCGTCAAGTTTATTTTGGGCATATTTTTTATATAAAAAACTTTCAAATCCGAACTATTTATTCTACTATGTTGCTTCTACTATTGTATATTCAATATTTGAGGTGAATGTTGACAATACCTCAGTATTTTAAAAACCAAAATGACACATTTCTTGATGTCGTGGCTTTTGGGTTGAGCCGGTCGTGGTGAATTTTTTCAACCAATATTTCGACAACAGATTGCGAAGGGGTTTCAGGATTAATTTATTTAGTTTTGAGTTGGTTTATTTAGATTTTATATTTCTTTTATAAGCGTTATTGAGTAATATCTCCATGGCAACTCAAGTTTCATTACGAAGTTTATATTGGTCATATTTTTATCAAAGAATACGGTAGGTATGTTCAAAAAAATCGAACGAACGTTTCGGACTGTGGTCGTCTTTGCTTGTCTGTACAGGTTTTAGAGTATGTGCTAGAGGTGGAAGCCATGCTGTTTTGAGAATCAAGCCGTCATCTCTGTTGATGTTGATGGGATGTCTTTTGATTTCAATGGCTTCCCTGCAATGACGGTCGAAATATTGGTTAAAAAATGTTCACCACACACGGCTCAACCCAAAAAAACATATTTATTATTTGACACATTTCTTGTTTTCAGTATTAAAAAAGTATTTTTTTGGCAAACAAATAGACAAAAATACGTTTTGTTTAGATAATGAAATATAAATAATATTTATATTTGCAAGATTTTACTTTCGCCGCGAAAAGCTGTAACGATAATAGTCATATTAATTGTTAAATTGGGCCCATGCAACACTGTTACAACGTTCATAAAATCATTAAGATGGCTTTGTTGTATGTAAAACATTCACAGTGTTTGTTAAATACTCGTTAAATTTCCATGCCTAATTAGGATTGATGTATTATTAGCATGCTATGTAAACAAGTAATTATTTTACCTACTCTTCATTACGTGATATATAATAACGTACATTTATATACACACATGAAATATATTACACGGTCGCTTAATTATTGGTCTTGGTTGATGTAAAAAAAGTCAGAAATTTCGCATGAAATAAAAAAATCCTTTTTTGTATTTTAAATGCTCCATATAATTCAAAACATGTGTATACATTACCCAGGGCTTTAAAAATCAGAATTTAATATTTTAAATATTTATAATATGCATAAATAGCCAAATCTTCTTACGAAATATTAAAAAGACATAAAGTTTCATAAATTAAAAAAAAACACACATTTTTTGACAGATATTATTATAAGTATATTAGTGTTTGTATAGCGCTCTTTTATGACCGAATGATCATTCCAAAAGCGCTTCTTTGCCTCTCTGAGTAAAAAGGTGAGTCTTGAGTCTGCTTCTGAAAGATGCCTCCGCTTTAAGCTCTCTTTGCTCTCCGGTAGCGAGTTCCAGGCCATTGGTGCCGCGTGCAGCTGAAAGCCTTATTGCCAAAGACCGTGCGAGGACTACCTCTCGTCAGCTGCAGAGTGCTTCTATTTGCTCTAGCTGATCTGAGTGTCTCTCCACGCGTGCTTATTTCTGAAGGCTTGATAAGTTTTGTCAAATAGCCCGATGCAGTTCCGTTGAGTGCCTTATAAGCTAAGAGACATAATTTATACTGGATTCTAGCCGAAACTGTCAACCAATGCAGTCGGTGTAGATATATTCATGACAGTTATATTATTAAGTCCAGTTACTCTAATAATTTCTAAAACACAGAGTAAAACATTTATTGAAAGTCAAGAGTAACTCATTCGTCTATATCTGCTCTCTAATCATATGCTTATCATTATTTGTGCCTCAAAGTTGTGTACTTTACCCACCTCACACCCGCATCATACCAGAGGACAATTAAGTCTCTTTGATGATGCGCTCATTCCAATTTATGATAATTAGTCTATTGGTAATGGACTATGTACAATAGTATTCACTGTGGTGAAAAATAAAAATAATACACGAAAACGATTAGAATCACAGTCATAAGGAAAATAAAAAATTAATACGATCCACGGAGAGTAATGTTATGTCATATCTTACTCGTAAATCAATGATCGGTTAAAACTTATTATTTGTATGATTTTAAATGAGTTATTATTTTGGTGGTTGATGATATGTCAATGTTAAATTGTACTCTAATGAATAAGAAAGTCTGGCTGTTAACTTTTTTTAGGAGTTCATAATGAATTAGCCTAACGCTTACTTAATTGAAAGAATACTCTGACATTAAATTAGCAAATTGCTTCCCGCGCTAATGAAAGCCTATCATTCGTCTCATTGAAAAACAAACAAAGACATCAATACAGCCTCATTTTTAAAGTGGCCTTACCGTGGAACTTTATTTTCCGCTTAATTGAACTACCAAAGCTTCATTGCGAATACCGGAGAAGCTCTGAAACAGCAGCCTGTTGATAGCTAGACTTTCTGAAATTTCAGCGACGCTAGATTTTTTATGAACTTTTTTATTTAAAAAATAAAATTAAACATCGGTCTGTAAAATCAATTAAATGAATCTGCATGGAGAGCGTTAATTAGCGCAGAGCTTTTATCGGAACCGGCATTCGTTTTTAATCCGCGAATAGAAAAACATTTCATTATAATTCTGCATACACTTCTTCTTCGTAGTATCAATCCGGTGGATTGGTTTGCAGCAGCAGAATCTTGCATCTCGATCTCCATTCCTCTCGGTCCTCCGCAACCCTTTTCAGCTCAGCATAAGCGCTACAATTCATGTCCTCGAATACTTGCTGTAAATACTCCCGTCTAGGGCGCCCTCTACAGTTTCTACCCTCAACCATCCCCTCCACAATATCGTGAAGAAGACCATCGTGGCGCATGATGTGACCAATCCATCGGGCTCGCCTCTCTGAGATGGTTCTTATTAGGTGCCTATCTTCCTTGATTATCCTGAGAACCTCATTGTTCGTGACGTGGTCTCTCCAGGAAATTCCGAGAATTCTTCTGTACGACCACATCTCAAAGGCCTCTAGTCTTTTTATCACTTTCAGATAAGCACCATGTCTCACAGCCGTACATTAAGATGCTCCAAACAAGTGTTTTGGCAAGTTGCTTGCGGAGCCCTAAAGTAATATTCTTTGACTCAAGAATTTTGGCTTTTTTATTGAAAGCTAGCCTTGCTTGATGTATTCGACTGTTGACTTCTCTTTTTGTTCTGGAATCCCAGGTAATCGTACTTCCAAGGTATACAAATTCTTTTGCATCTTTTAGGGGTACTCCTAGCATTGATATGTTAATTTTCTGCTGCTCATTGCGGCTTACTTTCATGACTTTGGTTTTTGTGCTGTTTATCTTCATATTGTAGTTGGAATTAAATATGTTTTCCATGGATGTCAGCGCTTCAGTGAGTTCATCTTCAGTTTCAGCAATCAGAGCAATGTCGTCAGCAAACCTTATCATATCAATCTTTTGGCCATGTATTTTAACCCCCTCTCTATGGCCCATTTTTTCCCTGATGTTATTAATTGCATTTTGTATGTATACGTTGAAGAGTACAGGCGACAGAGAGCATCCTTGTCTCACCCCTTGACGTATTTTTGCTTCCTTTGGACATTTCAAGTGATATTATGGCAGCTTCTTCTTTGTAAAGTGAAAATATGAGTCTTCGTTCTTTGTATTTGACTCAATTTCTTTCATAATATCGAAGAGCTTCTCCCAATCTACTTTATCAAATGCTTTTCAATGTCCACGAAGGCAATATATGTATCTTGGTCTACTTTATCCTCTTTTCCAAGATCATACGCAGGGATAAGATTGCTTCTCTGGTTCCCATTCTTTCTGAATCCAAATTGATCGCTAGTGAGACTATTTTCTATTTTTGGTTCAATTCTACGTAGGATTATGTTGGTCAGTATTTTGGATGCATGGGATAGAATACTGAGTGTTCGGTGTTGTTCACATTTTGTTGTTCCGGGCTTCTTTGGCAGAGTTACAATTAGACACTTTTTGAAGTCTTCTGGCGCTATTCCTGTATTATAAATCATCTTTGAACAGAGCATCTAGAGTTCCGGTTCCTGCCGACTTTATTAGTTCAGCTGGTAGGTCATCAATCCCTGGTGTTTTTCCATCTTTGAGCTTTTTTAATGCGAAGTCAAATTCCTCTCGGATAATTGGGTCTCCCAAATCATCGGCGTCCACATCAGTTTCGTTTTCTATCACACTCTCAAAGCTGGTATCATTACTTCCGTTGTATAGTGTTTCCAGGTACTGTTTCCATCTCTCCCCTATTTGTGTATCCTCAAACAGTATTTTCCCGTTCTCTGCTTCTATCGCTTTGCCTTTTCCAATTTTCATGCCAAAGAAATCCTTTACTGACGCATATGCAGTTTCAATATTTCCTTTTTTCATGTTGTCATTGATTTCTTTGCATTTTCTCTGTAAGAATGCTTCCTTAGCGATTCGTGACTCTCTGTTTATTCTGTTTCTCAGTGCTTTATATTCATTCTGGGCCTTGTCATTGGGGTTATTTTTGAGTAGTCTCCTTTTTCTATCATGTTAACGATTTCCTCTGTTATCCATTCTTTCCTTGCCTTAGGCTTATCTTTGCCAATGACTTCTTCTGCTACATCTTTAATTTTTTATTTCCTCCCATATTTCATTAACATTTGTCAAATTTTTTGTGGCGCAATCTTGTGTTTTTTTCGTGTATTCTTCTTTGACATCTTTGTTTTTTAAAGCTTTAGTGTTCCATTTATAGTTACTTTTATATTTTATGCATACACAAAGCGGATAAATATGATTAATTTTATTATTTTTCAATATGAAACAGAGGTTCAACAATTGAAAATTCGTAACGTATAGTATTTTGAATCTGTTTAAAAATTTATTGATTTTTGGTCTATTATTTCGTGAATATTTCAATAAAACGTGGTCTCTTATGGTCGTATATTTGATGGTTATAGAGTATTTATCATCTTAAATATAAATCGTTTCATACTTAACAAAAATACAGGCATTATAATTACAGAAAATTATAAATATATTCCAAGTATTTGTCGAAAAGTAAGGTGATTCTTCTTTTTCTACTTTTGGTCAGCAACGTCAAATTTTTTCTTCTCAATATAAGACAACGTCGATGGCCTATATGCTGCCCAGCATTAAGTTTTGGGATGTGCAGCTAGTCAGGCACATGAGGCAGGTGTGAAGCGGTCGGAAGGTAACATTAGTCACACAGCAGTGATTTTCCCTGCGAATATAAAAAAAAAATGTTTGTTCAAAACTTTCAAGTAATCTACAAACGAAGTATCTATTTAGTTAATATTTTATGATGTTTAAATTGTTAACATTGAATGCGAAAATTTTGTATCTTGTACATCGGGCATGCCTTAACACAAGCTAACCAATATCGTGGTTCACTCACCACTCAGTGGAACAGGCGATCTGACTGAAGCGCCGCAGTATTCTTTGTTGCAGACGGTGGTGGAAGCTTGCCAGAAGAAGCCCCAGTGCAAGTTTCACACCAGTCCGCGGGCCTTCGGGGGAGACCCCTGCCCGGGAGTCAGGAAGTACGTGGAGGTCGCCTACAAGTGCCGCCCTTGTGAGTACAAAAGCCTTAATTATTATTGTCATATGTTTCTATTTATACTTCAATTATGCTTTCGTATAAAAAATGAGCAAAGGTGAGAAAATAACATGTACATTTAAATATAAGAACAAGTAAATATGTCAGGCAAAAGTTCACATAGTAAAAAAATCCATATTTAATATCTATAAGAAAAAATATATATTATTAGTAGTAAATATATCGACACAAGGAAACTCATTTCCCACCCAATGCGATCTCTGCAAACCCCAGTTAGAATTTTGATTATTCAACATCAACGATTTTATTGATTACATTATATTATTTACTCGTATTTACTAAATAAAGTAATAATTCAAAAGTAATCTCTTTCAAGGTTTATTTGTTAACTTAGATCATGTGAAGTGTTTATTTCTATCCTGTGACGACTCCCTCTGGAATTACTAACTTATCTGAATCTGAGTGAGCGCATCATCAAAGATACTTTATTTTCTTCTCATATGATACGGTTGCAAGGAAGTATAAGTTTGATTTCCAAATTGCAGCCTACTCTAAAAATTGAAGAACTTAAATAAATGTACACTGGTTTCTTTTGACTTCAAAAATTTAAGGAATTTTAAGTGTTTTTTTTTACGTTTGATTATTATTGCAAAGCTACTGAAGGACATTCACCACGATAAAACTTTTTAAAAAAATCTTCGAACTTCAGAATCTCGTCGTTTTGGAGTTCATTTTCTTCCTGGTCATGAGTTGTTACTGTTATATGTTTCGGAGTTGAAACTACTATGGTATAGAAGTATAAAAGTACCTGGATTGAATAGTCTATGTGACAAAACGATGTCATAAAGTAATGCTAGCTGCAATAAAACTTGCCTCCACTCAGGTCAGCTCTTCGAAACTCAAGTACTCGTATATTCAATGTATCGTGCAAGATTACGAGACGCTGCAGGAGTTGAAGGAAAGGTAGTTGTAGTTAATTTAATAGCAGTTAATCAAAATCGCGTCCATAAAAACGACAAATTACTCTAAAAGCTTGACTAGAGCTTTTTAAGGCATTAAAAGCAATTATTTGGTTTATTTAAAATGTAATTATAAGTCACAGAACACATATTTTTTCGATAGAAATTTAAAATGTCTAGTTCTAAGCATTTAAATTAAAATATTTACCTCTCAATCAGTTGATTTTATCCAAAAACTATTAAATAATCCAGCTTTATAAACTACTTGTTATGAGATGTTGAATCGTTATGAGATATACTCGTAGATTGACATTAACATTGTGACATTATTGATCGGTAAATAAGTTTGTTTTTCTATGGATCGATTATTTCATGTTATTACTTAAATATACATATACTATACATAAAATTCTTTTTTCAACGCGAAGCGGGATGCGAACCGCGGACCTTGGAAACCAACTATGCCCAGGTATTCATACCGCTCGGCGAATCGCGCCATTGCTATGCCCAGACTAACTTGCGATGAAACTAGTATTTATATCATTATCGTACGACAGATGTCGCCATAGTATATATTCAAAGTATGTATATTTTTATTATTATTCTATCAGTATTCATTTATTCACAAGCTTAATATTATTTCTTTCCGGCAGTCTATTTATTTTAGTAAGTACCACTCGGGTCTCGAACCAAACTATAGACTGAATGGATGTGAAACGACTACTTATAGTTCCGACTCGGACTTTATAACCAATCATTTACCTGTGTTACTGATGGATAATTTTTACCTTCTTGATATTGTCTCAAGGAGACATTATTAATTAATATTTTTTTGCAAGTTAGTCTGGGCATAGCAATGGCGCGATTCGCCGAGCGGTATGAATACCTGGGCATAGTTGGTTTCAAGGTCCGCGGTTCGCGCTTGGATTGACGCGTTGAAAAGAATTTTATGTTTAGTATATGTATATTTAAGTAATAATAATATTGTATAGTCAATGATCTATAAAAGTAGATTAGAATATTGAAATAATAAAATAATATTCTAATAAAAATTAAAAAATTAATTGATTATTTCATGGCTTATTTTTTTATATTATTAGAAATATTTTAATAAATTTAATAATACAAATATCTTTTCATGGCATTTTTTGTTTTGTTGTGTTTAATATTGAGCATTTTGTTGCTTTTTGCTACATGTAATTCCAATAAACTACATTCTATCGCAAGTTTGTCATTCTAGCAATCTAATAACAGTTTCCAATAAACTTACATTTTAATTACGGGTTGTAAAATATAAGAACATGTCCTCCGGCATAAGATCATAAGTCACATTACATTACAATGTTTCCTAGCATACTGATAATTTCATTAAAATAATAAAATCAGAAATTAAATTATTTTATCTACAGGAAGCTATTTTTTAAATTTTAAGGTGCGCCATAAAAGCTAATAATGTCTTTCAAGGACTCTGATGAAATCTATAGAAATGAGATTAATGACAACTCTTAATGCATAGTCGTTTTGCTTAGTGCAGTCATATTCAAACTACAATGTTGACAGATTTTACGAATAAGAGACCTGTCCTTGCAAATGAACTAAATAGTGTGTTAATGATGCTGAGATTTGGTGCCTTAAGATGTGTCGAGAAGTATTTTTCATTTATATTTTTCTATATGTAACTACTAAACATTTAGGTCTGAATCTTCTTAATTATTAATACGCCTTTTATTAAATTGTTTTGGGTTAGAAGTAATTGACTTTTGCAGTCTAGTAAATTCATTCATTTTAAATTTATTACAAATGTTTAAGTTAACCTCGAAGGTATAATAGAATTTAAACTTTCGAAGAATAATGGCATGTATTTATGGTCTTAATAATTATTATCTCGTGAAAGCTTTGTTCTTAAAACAAGTTCTATTAAAAAAGTAGTGAATATTATTTCGATAAGACGTTTTTGATACAAAATATTTATTTTATCCACCATTTTTATATTCACACTTTTGGGAGGAGTTGATTTTGAAGTCAATAAAAAGCAGTTATTGTATGCAAACGAAGTACTAACAAGGGTCGCAGAGTGCATGAAGCCATCGTTTTATTGCAGTGATAGTATGAAATAACTTTTAAAACTCTGCTTACGAGACTTAATTTTTAAATACATGCTTAAGATTACTCAAGTAATAACTATCATGCGGTAAATGTAATTAAGCAAATATGCGATCCAAGACAATGAAGGTTGACAATAGCTGATTTAGTGGGAAGATATTATCACATAATGCAAACATTGTTGCAATATTCTACGTTAATTTCACTTGCAAAGACTAGAACTAAATTATACGACGCTTCATATGCAAATTGAAATTGAACTGTTATCGCCCAGTTCACGGGGTAGTAAAAAATACGTTTTAATAGCATAGAGCATTGCTATTTTAAGGCTTTTCCTTCGAGACGTTGAAAATATCAATTTTTATTTATCATCCGTAGAACACATTGTATGCGTGAATAAATTAAACATACCATCAAAACTACATTAAGGATCGAAAAAATAAATATGACCACGCTTAAAAAAATGTTATCCTCAACTCACGATTATTAATGCAATATCTGAACTTATGATTTATCATAAAAATATATTCAAATAAATTTATTTCACAAAATTAACATAAGTGGTCATTCGTAGTTTCTTTCTCATATTTGGAAATGCGGTCCGGCACAAATTAACGCCACTCAGTTGTTACTTTCCAAGCCATCATCCATATGCCATGTCTAAAAAAAATAATTTGTACACGAAGGTTAGACTGGAAATATATTATATATAGTTCCCAACGACTTTGACACTTGAGTGATGAGATGGTGGGTGTAGAATCCAAATCATACTTTTGTGTGATTTTTTAATGGCATCTTTAAAGACCCCGTCTCTTTTATCGCCTACATCGTTTCGTCAGCTCAACTAACAAAACTCAAAAACAAACGACACGTGGTGAGTAACGAGGCCATCAAAGCTTTTTTGGCGTAAATTTGAAAATACAATATATAATT
Source organism: Glossosoma conforme (assembly GCA_022606575.1). Lineage (NCBI taxonomy): Eukaryota > Metazoa > Arthropoda > Insecta > Trichoptera > Glossosomatidae > Glossosoma > Glossosoma conforme. The sequence goes on from JAGTXR010000168.1 coordinate 517,028, forward strand.
AAATACTTATTATCTATTCATTAAAATAGTAATTTATCCAATAAATAATCTATACCTCTCAACCAATTACTATATTACTGCTCACATAATAAATCAGTAAATACAAAAATTCATTTCAAATCGTTAAATTCGTCAAAAGCGAAATAAAATATTGTTGTATTTATTGTTTCAAATGTATCATAGATTTAATAAACTTTTTAATATATTTTACTAGTTGAAGCAAATGAAACAGTTATTTAACATTATACACAGTCGATTACCGTTTTCAAAACTAACTACTAAAATATTTCATGTATTCAAATTTGAGTAGCGAGTTGAATATTTTCTATTTAAATTCTCCAAATATGAGTTTAGATAACAAATAAAACGAAACGGAAAACAATTATTTATCAACACAAAACACACAAATTTTCTCGAGCTTTCGTAATTCTAAACGAGTTTACCGCCGGTAGATTAAAGAAATGTACTTAGTTGAGGAATTGAGTCGTACTTCTTGTTAAGCGCAGAGTTATATGACGATCATTAAAATAAATTTAACATCAAGATGTTGACTTAAACACTTTGAAACGGAAAAACAATGTTGAATTATCCTTCTCTAACTATTTTCCGCATCTAGAAATTTCAATCTTAAATTTTATTTTTGATGTCATTTATTAATAGAATATCTTCACCAAAAATCAAACATATGGATATCACAATCCAATACAAAAAAGTGCGCCTACATAAGGGATTGTTATGCGCGTTAGGAAGTGATCAATGGGAATACACGAACACGAACATTCCGAACATAAAGAAAAGAAATAAGAACACGGTATAATGTCTCGGGAAATTTAATATAGGTAAGTAAGTTAGATTAATATTTACACAGAATTGAAGGTTGAATGATTAACGGAATAGTTACAATAGATTTAATCAAATCTATAAGGCGTAAGGATAAATATCAGGTATCTTCTAAAATTCTAATTCACTAGAGACGAAATACACTCAAAAGTTTTTTCTCAATACCCGAGCTCTTACCCATTTTTTATTACAATATATTGTTATTCAAAGCATTGCAATAAAGCTATGTATTCTTTTCATTAGGATATCTTCAATCAACATTTTTTCTCTGATGACTATAAGAAATATTTTTTTCTCATAACTCCATAGATATGTGTTTTTTGTATTACACTAAAATATGAACGAAGCTTACACGTGCCGATTGATAATGTGATATTATTATCATTTATCGTTAATGAAATCACAAAGGCTATAATAATATCGATTAATTAATTTTAATTATAATTATGAATTAGTTTGAAATGTCAATTGACTTAGAATTTTACTTATTCACTTTTTTAAGTACATTCTGAGCGTGATAATAAATAACTGTTTAATTTAGGCACTTGGATTAATTCGAAATTCTAAAAAAATATATTTCAAGTCAGCCCACATAATATTTCCAGGGAAATAAAGACCGATCTTTTGATTAAGGTTGGTATATATTGCGAATATCAGACAAATATCTTAAAAAAGATTTATTCTCCTGTATTTGCTTACATAAAATATATATATGTAAATATATAAAAATATTACCACAAAAGAAAAGGGATACGTGTTCAAGTACGACTATTTTACTTTTTTTTAATTAGTGAATGTAACTACAACATTCATAGAAGAAAGAAAAACTCCAACATTTGTCAGACTAGATTATATTTATTTTCGTTCGATTGGTTAAAATAAGATTACTGTATTATGTCCAATGACATGTCAATTTGCGGCTCACTAATATACAATGTAGATATATCAAATATTAAAATGTACACGAAAAGGCCTTCTGTCAGCAGTCAATTTAGTGTCTGAAACGACACGTGTCTGTGCGGATAATATAAAGCGACCGCCATCCACGTGTTCCGTCGTCGGAATTATGAATCGTGATTAATCACTCCCACGCCAGCCGGGCCTCTGAGGGAGGCTGAGGTAATCCGGGGCGTTAATTTATAGCGGGAGGCACCTACCACTTAAAATTTGGAAGCGCCTTCGCGATGGTTATACGTGATTTATGCGCCATTAATCAGGACGCTAGCAGAATGATCTGACTCAGGAATCCGATTCAACCCTGGCGTAGATCTTCGTCCGCATGTAATTATAATAAAACCTTAATAATGTTAATATATGTTTATATCGGTCATCACCATCTTGCCTGGCTGACGAGAGAACAGTGTGGTTCTCTGTGGCACCGCCGAAAGAAACATCTACCGGTAGCGCCACTAATATATAGCAATCGGGCGAGGTACCACTCTCCACGTGGCACGATAGTCTGACGCTTACCGCGCACGGAGCTGGTCAAGGTTGAGCCGGTCCCGCTTTAGGACCGCTCTTATTGGCCGTGATGCAGGCTCACGGTATTTGTATTAACGCTTGCCATAGTTTTAAGTATTTTTTTTTTGTATTTTTGTTTATAAACCAGAGTAATTTTTAAGTATTGGCGTTTAGTTAACCTAACATTTAGTTAACCTACCAAAAAAAAAACATTATTGCTGTGAGTGCTATGAGTTTTGAGAACATGTTAGGTTAGATAATGTGTTGGCGGTCATAGCTCAATGGTCAAAGCGTTTGCTTTGCAAGCCAAAGGTCGTGGGTTCGATCCCCCACGGAGATTAAAATAAAAAGAATTTTTAATCGATTTATGAGCTCTAAAATACCCCGGTTTGGTGTGAATTTGATCCATCAGCTGTAAAATGCCAGTCATAGCCTATTTATAAAAATTGGTGGTAGACGAAAGTCGTCCCGTGAAGACCACCCATTCATAGTAAATTCCTGTAATAATTAAGGATGACGCCTGAATCTTGGGCTGTCGTCTATGACGTTGGCGGATCAACACTCCACATGCAGCGTTTAGCCATATACACTATGGTAAGCGTCATAGAATTCCACAGATGAAACTTCAGAATTACTATCACCATCTGTCGGAATTCTCCTGTATATGTTTACATAAAAAATGTATATTATTGTGTTTTTAATGGTTTATACGTATAGATACGAGAAATTTAATTAATAATACAAATAAAATATACGAGGTAAGGGAGTAAAATACACGACAGCTTTCAATTAAACAGACCCTCTGGAAAGAAGGTTGTCGAAATCTGGCTAGTAATTTATTCAAGCTTCCTGGGTATTTCTGTCCTGAAAGACGGTCAGGAACTATGTATAATTTAGATGGACAAACTAAATAATGAGAAAAAGTAAATGTATGAAGTAATTATCGCTAAATTATTTAATTTTGAATTTTATAAAAATTATTCGAAATTTAAATAAAGAGAGTGTGAAACTTTCAGGACATTCTTTATACCAAGCTAAGGATCGACGAACTTTGGATCAGATTAATACTTTTATTAAAATATTTTATTATTAAATAATAATTAATACCACTAGACAAATTCTATTAGTCTGGATACAAAAATTGATCAAATCGCACATGTATCCAAAAGATAAATCCCTTATCATGTCCGATAATCGGTACAGATTTTCTTTTTCAACTCGAGTATATTATTCCTTTTTAATTCAAGATTTTTGTTTATTTCAAACATTACAAAATTTATAATAACATTTTTACCAAAATAACAATCTTAAGCAAACATCTCTTCATTATAATATATGTTATATGTATAATTTTTACAATTAACGAGCTTTTTTATATTTTTGCAAAGCTTCAATTACCCTTTCATAAACACAACAAGTTGTTCAAGTGCCCAATTAAATAAGCAAAAAAAAAAACAATAATGATCGTACAAATAATATTTTCTCTACAAGTGTGTACTTTGGCACGAAACTGTTGTTATGGTATAAAATTGTTGTTGGTAATATGAAACTATGTTTGTAAGTGTAATGTATTGAATACTATTATCCAACACGCAATAGCAGGAACGTATAACTTTTCAAGTCTCAGAACATTTTTGTTCAGTTATCTACATAATATAAATATAATCATTTTAAATATCTTTAACCCTTTCGCATCGGTTGTCAGCATATGCCGTCAAAGATTCCCCGACCGTTGACATCGGTTGACATGATATATCGTTTTGCTACTTTAAGTACTCATCGGGACATCTACGATAGGAAATTGGAAGTGCAGTCATTCCCTTCATCAACCTACACGTATTCTTTACAGGAATCTGTAAAGCATGTAAATAAATATCGTGAGGTTTCGTCACTGGAGCGATTTTTTTGTAAGCCATATGTGTCAATGCCACCACATGTATGAAGTTACATAATGAATGCTTTTTTTTAAATAATTATTTTTTATGCATCATCTGATAGCTAAAGGATAGAAGAACCAGTGTGATACATAAAAATAGGTCAGATAAGTACATTTATGCTTCAAATACTAGTTTTAAGCAAAAAAAAATGCTTTGAAAAATTCACGCATTTGACAGTATTGTATTCCATCGAGCCGTAACGAAAGGGTTAATAAAACATTTGCTTAATCATTGATACTTATTCATACTTATGTTTATGCATATGACATCTGTTTTCAAACGTAGTGTAAAATAAGAGTACTTAAAAAAAACATGTTTGCCTTCTATTTTAGTTACTCTATTGTCACCCATTTTTCTCCGGTAAAAGTGAACAAAGTAAATTGTGTCCGTTAATAGTTTTAAGAATAAAATCTATAATACTTTAAATCATAACTTGAAATAAATTACCATACGTACAGTACACTATTTTCACAATGCCGATTTTTTTCATGGCTTACTGATTCTTTATGAATAATTAGGTGATTATTTGCATTTTTCTATTGGTAATAATTGGCAATGTAAGTGAAAGAACAATGGTATAGTTCTGCAAATATACCAGGCTACAAACTGTTAGCGTTTTGTCTGATAACACAGAAAATAATGTTATATGTTGAATATAAATTCATGCAACTTATTTGCTGAGCCCGGTATTGGTTGTTAATTCGTAATGGTACACAAAAACACGTTTTTTTTTTTAACATAACCGTTAATGTATTATTTTTTTATCAGACATCAAATATACGTCGATTGTCAAAAAAAAAATCTACGAATTTTGAGATACGAGATTTAAATTGGATTAAAAAATCATGCAAATCATGCAAAGTAATTAAAATATTTTTGACAATTGCTAAATAATAACTAACGACAAAATCATTTTTTCGTCAAGCTACTTTTATCGCTGCTTACCTTATAATTTTCAAATCCTGGTGGCTATATTTTTGGTATTAAATTCACAAAATTCATTTTTTGGTGTTGGAACCGTTGATACTCTAATGGTAATTAAAGCGACTAAAATGAACAAACGACAGATTTTTGACTGAATAATAAAGCCCCGATTTCTTCTCACGTCCGTTCAAGATGGGAATATCGTAATTGACAATATTATTATATAGCGAAAATGTTGTTGTAACAGGGAGAGACATATTACATTAGTTTGAATTATGAGACGGTTTAGATTCTAAGAAGGACTTAACACAGATACGAACAGATTGAACAAAAACCTTTATGTGGTCTTAAAATGAGCTGCACAATCTTATTTTCTTAAATAATGATGTACAAATAATTTTCGTATGATCTAAACGTGTTTCACGAGACTTAGTGGTATGTAGGTTACAGCAAGCTTGTAAATAAAAGGCAGCGCCTATAAAAAGGAACTTTTTGTTAACAGTGTCTTCTCCATGTTATAACAATAACCAGAAATACTACTCGGAACTAAAGTGAATGTTAGTATATAGTCTTACAACTAAAGCAGATTGACACCCTTGTGCATCGTTGACCCAAATTGCAATGGTAATCCTCACAAAATAATCATATTTCTTCCACATCTTCCGCTACTCTTTTGTGTGCTTTTATAAGACATAAAAAAAACCAACAGCTAACTAGAAAAAGCTTGTTACGTAAATTATAGTGGGTTGTATGTAGGTTAATATCACTGGGTTTATAATACGAGGTTTTCGGCACACGGAGCTTCGGCTGACGTACCTACCACAGCAGGAGCAACTTCCGCCTGAAAGCTTTCCACCGGAAGCGGCCCGCTCGACCAAGACGGGTATTATTCAAATATAGCCTGAAAAACGAACGTGAGTCTACGGGGTGTGTAATAGACGGGAAATACGGCCATGCTTCTCACTAATTCATAATATTTCGGATGGTAGATGCTGCCAGTGTGAAATTCGAAATGATTGAATACGGAAAGGGGTAACCTTTTTCCGTATATTATTAACATATATTAAAAAGTAATACTAGAAAACTCTTATATCGGGTGGCGAAGTATAATATACAAGATCTCATTCATTTGTAGTTAATTAACAAATAATTTATCCATTTTAAATCCTAGCATTTTATTTTTAAGAACGTGTTGCAGTGATTTTAAAAAAATATATTTATATATTTTCATTTAGTAACAATCAAGTAAGAATAATAATAAATACAATGAAATAATATTTGGTGGGTTATTTTTGTAAAATAAATTACTCAACTAAATATATTAAATAATTACTTAATAACTAATACTAATATATAATAATAATAACTAGATAATGTCATACAAGAATGGAATACAACAAGAAAGTAGATATGATTTTGTTTACAGTAATTATTATTTCTTTAATATTTAGATATTATTTAATATTACTATGTTATGCTTATTTGCGATTTATATATTATGTAAAGTTAAATAAAAATATTCATTATAAAATAATATCTTCTTCTTCGTGTCAGCGACGTCAAATTATTTTTTCCCAATATCTGGCAACATCGATAGCTCGTGTGTTGCCCAGCATTAGGTCCTGAGATGTGCAACTTGTTGGGCACATGGAGCAGCATCGTAGGTGTGAGGCGGTTTGCAGGTCTCCACAGTCGCACAATAGTGTCTCTCCCTGCCGAAGCATTCCCCACCGCTCGAGGTTGTCCTTTGTTCTGCCAACTCCGGTTCTCATGGGGAGCATGAAAAAAATTTCCACGCGGTGCCCCCTGGAAACGGAATTTCGGACATCCTCTTCCGGCCAATCTTTTCAACCCAGCGACAACAAAATAATATCATAATAATTAGTCTAATTAAAACTACAATAAACAAAAACAAAAGATTATTTCATATTTTTTGTATCAAATAAGTATTTTATTTATAAACTAATATAAGATTTTATTCTAACCTTGATTAGTATTGAAAATATCATAAAAATATTTCATTCTATAGAACAGGTAAAATAACGAATATATATTTTTTGTTTTAATTCTATCATACTTTTTTATTTTATTTCATATATGAAATACAATAAAATTCATCTTTAAAGGATAGGAAAAAAGGTTAAAAATGTAATTTATACTACAAATCGTAATAAAGACTTTTTCGTTCTCTTGTAAATTCAAATATATATGACATTCCCTTGTTGTATTTTACAATTCTGGCAAAGAACTTTGGCATTCGAAAAATGAAAACCGAATAAACGTGAACGTTTATTTCCATGTCGTTCTAGCAATATAATTTTCAGCTAAACTGTCACTTCAGGAACATACCCTTCTGAAGATCGATGACCTAATAGTTCAGTTTTATTTCACATTAAAATGAATATTTTTTCAAGCTTGACGTATTCCGTTGCGAGTTATGCTAGTTCGATTATATCTCGAAGGAAAAATTAAATTTAAGATTAAATAAAGAAAGATTAAATTAACAGTGAATCTTAAATATGTATATCGTATTATTAATCACCTGAACTATATTTAATAAAATAATTTTTTAGTATATAGGAAAATATTAATTTAATTTAATTGTAATATTTTTTAAATTATAAAATTTACTTTTATTCAGCATATATGCTACTTTGTTTAGTGCCTAATAATTATTTAAGTTTTCAAGATGGTTATCAATTATTTTATTAACATTTTAAGCATTTAATTTACAATACAGTTACAAAATTAAATATAGAAATAAGATTACTTAACGTATTATATTAAAACTAGGTAAAAAGTATATTTCAATTAAATAGATACATAAATATTCAAAAGTTACGCTAAATTTTCTTAAGTATAGACACTTTATTTACAAGTTCATATTTGAACTTAAAATGGAATGTTTTTAAGAGAGAAAAAAACACTTATTATAATGTTTATTTGGTTACGTATTACAACGGCAACAAGCATATATTTTTTAATTCAATAAAATAATGTTTCTAAATAACAAAATCTTTTTGTTGTTCACAACTTTAAATTTGTTTATTCATGAAAAAACCACGTACTGTGCCCCATGGAGCTTTCTTGAAAAGCTTTTCATGTCAGAGTTCAGATTATCACGCTCATAGAACTTAGGTCTGTAAATAGGCCCTGATAAAACGTGTTTTATAAATCATAGGATTTAAGATGAAACCAAAACCAGTATGTAAATATCATTTATAACTTTTTATGTGATGTTCTTTTCCGTATTGCCTTAATATATAATTAAAGCATACATAAACTAAAACAAACATGAACCTATTGATAACTATTAGCTAAAGTTACGGACTACGAGAGGTTACGTTGTAGAACACAACACTAAAGACTTGCAATTTTTAGTATATTGAAAACATACTTCTAACATTATAAACAGTTTGTTTTTCAATGATCATAGTGTCATATCTAAAATGTTCACTTTGTGAGTTCAGTCCTCACAAAAAAAAAGATTTTTCCAAAAATATAATTATACAATTTCTCAGCAAAACTGATTCTCAGCCATTAAATAGTCCTATCATTACTTATTTATACAAATTAGTGATGCACAAAAGTCGTTCTGTAAACACCACTCACCAATCCATGAATATCAAGCAGTATTATAATTACTTTACAGCGCTTATTCATATTCATAATCTTAATTAAATGAAATTTAAAATGGATATTTCTATGAAAAATAAATGTTATCAATACTAGTCAAAATTTGTATTATTAGTAGTGTATACTTAGATACATATATAAAAATCATCACAGCACCTTTTTTGTGTGTAAGCAAAATTATTATTATATTATATTAAGACTCTTTTAAAAGCAGTGAAATATTCAAAGAACAATGCTTTCTATTAAATCTCAAACCTCGACGTTTTTCGCAAATAAAATAACGTTCTTGTGTTTTTTTTTTATTTCCTTCGCCATAATTGCTAATCAACTAATGGGCCAATATCGATATTTTTGCTTCTAAAAATACGACACAAAGAGTCCATAGCATCTAGCCACAGTCGCCACAGAACATAATAAATTAACAGATAGAATGGTAGAATAGTTAATCCAATTCGAAAGATAAAAGTTCAAGTTCAAGAGATTTTTTTACTTTATCGCGTAATTTAGTACAATGGGCTTCGTCCCTTGTACGCTGTGTTCACGGCCCCGAGGCTTTCTGTGCTGGGAATTCGTTTGTTTCGCCCAATACGGGTACTTTAAATGGAAATTGTGGCAAAATAAAACATCGAAATAGACTGGTGTTGTTATCATTATAATGTAGGCTTTCACTCGCTTAATGATGTACAAATATTTATGTACAGATCATTGCTCGGTTTTTGCGTTTCTGTCAAATAGATGGCGTTGCAAAAAAGGTAAGTTATTCCGAATTGGCGTGATCGAAGTTTAAATGGCTCCTACAATAATATAGTAAACATAGGTCATACGTACGTATTTGAATGATTTTCTTATACATCAATGCTTACGTGTAGTTGTATTTTCATACGGATAATTTCGACTTATTATCATAATTCCAAAAGAGCACTTAGTAAACAGTAAATTATGTTCTAACAAGTATTCAAAAGAAATATATCAATGAAACTACTGCCTGTTATGATATACGAAGTAGAAATATTGACTTTCTCCAAACATACCATTCAAAAACTACAATAAGCTAAAAAAAACTATAAATTTCAGGCGTCTTTATAGATTCGAAGGAGATAAAGAGATGCTGACATAGCGTATGTAATTGCACAGAAAAATAGAAATGTGCCAGTGATGTATCCAGACAAGAAGATAAGCAGGTAGGGAAAAATGTTTGTAGAATGGTGACCAAGAACTGACAGAGAAACGTTGCCCGATAACCGACGAGATGGGCCAACGATATCGCTAATACTACCAGAAAGAATTGGTTTACGAAGGCTTAAAACCGTATAATTTTGAAAACTGAAAATACGTTTTGAATAAGAGATTATGATATGTTTCTATAATTATTCGTAAAAATTCATTTAACTATGAAAATTCAGGTTATTGCTCAAATAAATAATTAAAATACAATGATTATGTTCCAACTTCAGCAATTTATTGACACATGATTTTATTTAATATTTTCCACCTAAGATTACAGTATTTAAAAAAATATGTGTAAAATATATATAATCATTTTTGATTTCTTTAAATATAATCGTTCAAAGTAGAAAATTATCTAAGTCATGCATTAAGTTATTAGATTCCTTTAAAAGTAACCAACTACGAAATCCCTGCCACAAGAAAATATAACATTATTCGGCCCAAGCGTCTGAATAATAAAAGTGAAAATGTCTTGCAGACTGAAAATTACTTAGTTAATGAAATACTTCCACTCTTGAACGTTATCACGTGATTAACTTCGACGTAAATATACTGCTTTGTATAAATTCATACATTGCTTCGAGTTAATTTGATTAAAAATATCTGAACAGAAGACTGGGTGAAATACTCGTATTTTGGCCTAGAAGCTGATAGAGCGCTCGATTGTCATTCACAATGTTCCGGGTTCGACTGCTTAAATAAATTAAATATATAAAAAAAAATCACGTCATAAAAATTTGATAGCTGGATTATTATTAATTATTCGAAAAAAATCGATTTATGTTCAAATATTCTGTGGTCATGAGTTTTACAAAAATGCTTGGAAAAATTACTCTTCTAGTTTGTTCTAGAATAATACTTTTTTGTTTGCTATCAAATGGTATCCTGTATACTAAAAACTTAAAAATAAATATGTAAGCAATCACCATACTGGTACGTTTCACTACTAATGTTGCTTAACTTCGGCGATTAGACTAGAACCAATGTCAAAACATGATATTGTCGAATATTATAGATACAAACTCCTGATTGGCGTGCATAAGTAACCAGTAAAAATGCCTCACTCAAAATATACTACAAAATGATTGACGATAATCGGTCGAAAAAATAAATATTTTATTGGATAATGTAACAGACCCTCTAAATGCGTTAAGTGATCATGAAAATCTTCTTCGACAAATTGTTTTGGCCCAATATCTAGCAAAATCGATGGCTTCTGTGCTGCCCCAGCATTGGTATGTGCAGCTAGTCGGGCACATTGAGCAGATTCTTAGATGTGACACGGTCTGCGGATCTTCACAGTTACACAGCAGTGACTCTCCCTGCCGAGGCACTCCCCACTGCTCGAGTTTTTCTTTTGTTCTGCCGACTCCGGTTCTATTGTAAGTCTGTTCCTGTGGGACTTCTCGGTCAGCTATTCTAGCGTCTTGCCGTTGGGAGGCTTTCTTTTGACATAATCAAATCTGTTATTCCAATTGATAACACTAAAAACTATTTATTTAAACACTAGTGCCATAATCAAAATTTTACATACAATAATTTCAAGTAAATAAAGAAAAAAACAAAATTTAAATTAAAACCAATAGAAAGAAAATACAAATCGGCATGTACACATACACCACATTATTATTATTGTACTACTCAGTGATTGGAGCGCCGAATCCCTTCTGGATGACCACGTGAAGGCGCATCCAGTACCCCTCCAACCGTGAGTCCCATCTATCCGCCTACACAGCGACCATTGCATTGGGACTGCCGCGAACGCGCCCCACAGAGAAGCGCAACGCTTTCTTATTATGGCATGGTAGCCATCCACTCGCCCCTCCGTCAACATGCCTGAGGCACTGCAGTATCGCGGCAAACTCAACAACATTCGGAAGGCGTTGTTTACTGGACCCGGAGTTCACTGTAGACCTTCTGAGTATAGTCAGCCCATAGGCCGCACGTGTAGAAAGATTGACAGAAGGCTTTAAAAAGCGTCAGGTTAATTTAATTAATTTCACATTTTTTATTTATCTCCGTTTAACAGCATAACTTGTTTGCGTCTACGTAACAAGTCTTTATTTCTTAGATGTGAAGGCGCGGTATACTTGTGGTAGATAAAATTATTCCTCGCTATGAAATGTTGCGTGATTTGAGATAGTCTTATATGAAATATTTTTATGTTACCCGATATTATCATTTTCGACATATCAAATGTTTTTATTTGGGAGAAAGGAAACGGATAATAATGATATCTCATTTCTGATACATTTGTATAGTAATATTATGTGATTCGCCGGCCGATAGTAATAACAAATAAATCTTTTTGTATAAAAGGCCACTCAATATTGTAATATTAATTACTGCTGAATGAGGGCAGAAACCACGATAACTGATCACTTTTAGAATCTAGGGTTTATTTTCATAGGATTTATGTTTTACAAATAATAGTCTATACTTTCCATAATTCAATTAATGTATTTATTACTATAATAGTAAAAAAAAATGTTTTTCTTATGTAACATACAGGATAATACCGACAGATGGTGATAGTAATTCTGAAGTCTCATCTGTGGAATTCTATTAAACTCAACATGCTGCATATGGCTAAGAGCTGCATGTGGAGTATTGATCCGCCAAGGTCATAGACTACAGCCCGAGATTCACGCATCATCCTTAATTATTACAGGAATTACTATGAATGGGTGGTCTTCACGGGACAACTTTCGTCTACCACCAATTATGATAAGTAGGATATGACTTGCATTTTACGGGTGAGGGATCAAATTCACACCAATCTTTTTATTTTTAATTATTGTGGTTGTATTAGAGGTATTTTAGAGCTCAGAAATCGATTAAAAAAATATTTTTTTAATCTCCGTCGGGGATCAAACCCACGACCTTTGGCTTGCAAAGCAAGCGCTTTGACCATTGAGCTATACCTGCTGGCGGTTATTTATGATAAGTTGTCAGATTGGTGTGTAGTCCAAGTGTTGTGATCTGTGGATTTCTGAGAAGGAATTTTTATGCGTGTTAGGAAGTAATCAATGGAAATACACGAACATTCTGAACATAGAAAGAAAAGAAATAAGAACATGGTATAATGTTACGGGGAATTTATTTTCAGTAAGTAAATTAACTTAATATTAAGTATGGAAGGTTTAACAGAATATTAACATTATTATATTAGATTTGAGTTAAATTGATTTTTACGAGATTTTTTTTATTAGCAATTTCTAAGTTATTTTTAGGATAATGAAAGACTACTCGAATGTAGTAGTAACTTGGTCGGTGTAGAGCGGGCACGTTACACAGTAGCGTCTTCGGCGGGTGGCTGAGTGATTAATAATTTGAATGTTAAGGTTCTCTTAAAAATGACAATGAATTGTATATTTCTGAATTATTATGATTTTACTAAAGATTAACCTACAATTCACATTAAGCTTGAAATCTCACTTTAAAATCTAATTTTACAATATTTATTAATAATACATATTTTAATTTAAATAACTTTACATAGAAAACCTACCATTTTTATATAATAAAATGCGCAACGGGACACCTTTATATTTATAAAATTGTGTAATCCAGCTATCTTAAGTCTCTTGTGAGTTGAATTCGAAAAAGTACTCTTAAATGCAAATCGTTCGAAGGTTTTTTTCCAGCACATGTAGGAAGGCTCAGATTTGCTTCAGCACGAGCTTTGAAGAAGCCGAAATATCTCATTCGGTATTCTGTTTAGATACAACACTAAAATAATGCTTAGAAAGTTAAATAAATCAAAGCATTTACTTTTATTCTCCAAGTCTTACTTTGTAAGCTCGACGTCCTTGAACTCATAAAAACGCCGACACGTGTCAATTATTATTTTCATGATTTGTATGTAACAATTTCAGAGTAAGCACCATTTTTTTCGTATCTTTTAATTACCATTATTAATTTTTATAATGCTTTGAGAGAAACTTCCATTAGATCGCTAAAAATAAAATGTCTTATTTTTTTTGTATTCAATTGTAAGGATAATCTCCATCTCAAGCTTTCAGCAAACGTTCATAAATAAGCTTTTTTAAAACTGAATAATATACTCTTAGTAAAAGTTCTTTCATAAAAAAATTATATATGGAACAAATAGTCACTAAAATTTGCCGGCAATCAGTTTTCTTGGTTGCAATGCCCCATGACATCTTTGCATCCGAAGGTCGTCTTAGGAATATATGTAGTTCCAGACAACCTCGATAGCAAGACCCCAAGAGTTTGAAGATACTACTAACATACTCCTCTCTAAGTTCGTTATTGAATTGCGTGGTAGCGGGATGAGGAGTAGAAGAACAATACAGACTTTTACAGAAGCAGATATATTTTCAGGATAAACTTTACGAATTTCCGGCCCTAGCGGAATAACATGCCGGGCTGGCCATAAAACGACCTTCTTGCGGTCGGCCTGCAACTGACTGGGCACCAGGCGCTGCGGTCGGTGACAGCCAGCGTCGCAAGTGGCAATCTATATAACTAGCCCTCCTAACGGCATTACAAAATGGCAACACATGCGTGTCCGATGATTGAACGAAAATGACAGATAAAATATTGTAAATCGAGCTTTTCGGTACCAGTCAGCAAGGGCTATGTGATGCTGATGTCACTACATATATAAGGGTTATGTTATAATCTGAAAATTAAAGAATATCTTAAGTTCCTTAAGCTTGGACCAATTGGTCGGTCTCAACTCTTGTAAGACTAAATTACTGAAAATTTTGATGTTGAAATCATATTTATTTGAAGGAAAAAATATTGAAATTACGAAAAAAATTTTTTTATTAATTTCTAATTATATTGTATATATTTTATCTTTAGCGTATGTATAAACACTACATCATGTGAAGATACGTGAACACATTTGAATATTCCTACTATATGCACTCACTTCATCAAATTACGAGTACGTATTTTATTTTATTTTTTATCACGTGGAACATTGACAAAATTAATGGATTCTTTTGGCATTATTTTATGATCTTATTGAATATCTACTTAAATAATAATTTTTGTGTGATTTATTTATCACCGTAAGGATTTTTTTTTGTTGGTAACGAGAATGTTTCGTTATTCTTTGTAGCATAAATAATAAATGAGCGCGTGTGTGGCTAGTTTTGTACATGGATCTTTAAATAAATTATTAACAGTGTCTCTGTGGAAATAACGGACCCAATATTAAATGGATTCCCTGAAGAAATCACCGGGTTTCACTTTTATGGCCAAAATAACAAACGAAAAAATATACCGAGCTATAAAATATTATTTGGTTCATTGGACACAATAAAACTCCAAATACAATGTTTATGAGATTATAAATTTTATATAAATTAATTGAACTAAGAAACATTTACAAATTTTAATGCATTTAACATTTAAAATCAAAACGTGACATAAATAACTAAACCGTGAAATTAAATGTGCAATCCTGTAAATGTGCCGAACTATTTGACTTTTGCAGGAATTTCGTGCTATGTATACACCTAAAAAAAAAGTGGTAAATGTCAACAGATCGTCAAGAATCGAAGGTGGATTAGGCTGGTATATGTACTATGTATGCTGTAGGAGAGCATTAATTAATGTTGCCTTTTCTTCAAGCCTCCGATCGCACTGTCTTGATGGGTCATCGGGAACTATACAAAGAATATACTCGGCGAAGCTACAGGAGGCAGAGTTGAAATGGGATGAGGCGATTACAAAGGCAGCTGATAGAGCTTTGTGGCAGTGACTCGTGATGTACATATGCTAACAATTAAGAAAACCGACAAAGGACGAGAACCGTAATGATAAAAATATCAAAAATATTAGAAGCCCCATTTCATTGATAATGATTTGACGCTATTAGAATGTTTCAAATTTTTAATATGATGAAATGTAATTTGTAAGATATTTTATCAATTCAGTGATAAAAGTAATGGTTTTCTAATACATGATTATTTCAAGCAAAATATACCTTGAAAAATATATGAAACATTTATTATTAAACATATGTTTACTTTAAATAATATTTTAATAATTTCGATTATTTAAATCATTTTTTTTCTGTTGAAATTCTCACATTTCCACATTTGAATTGTAAATGTCTTTTCGATGAAATCAAAAAAGTGTCATTACAAATACAATTGAGGAATTCATACAAAAATATCAAGGAGCCGGGAAGTAATAAATCGGATTTATTATACTTGTATTACCGAAAAACCTAAGGAAGTAAATATGTGTTATAATCCAGATTTATTAAAATACATTTTTCTGTCTTTTACTGAAAATCTGAAGTCGTCGATCCGGAGTTTCAGTTAAATATTTTCAGGCTGAGGTTTGATTCAGAGAGACAGAACAATGATGATTCGATATCGTGGTTGTGACGCGCATTGTCACAGAAGCTTTTGTTTCTTGCGGATTGTGTTTGAAAGCTCGGCATCCAATGACCGGCTGACTGATAAAAATCTAGACCCAAACAATCACACATGCCCACAACTCTATCAAGTCTATCAATATCTATCAAAATACTCAGGAAATCTTAATAACTCTGGTCGCAGAGAACAATGTGTTGATCATATTTAGAATACGTTTTGTCCAATTGTATATTTTTAGTATTTTTTTTTAAATATTCCACTGTTGAAATTGTTCAAATTTTTATCTTGAAATATTTAGTGTCACGTAAATATTCAATTTGTGTTTATATTATTATTACCATTTACCATTTTTAGCATTGTGAACAGTCTCAGCACTTCTTTGTCGGTCTTCCTAATATTAGATATCTCACATCTGTTTATTTTGGACAATCACGTTATTTTCTACATTGAACAGGTAACTGCCACAAAACACTACTATTTTCATATTTGTACTAGCAAAGTCCTGTAAATGCTATTTTTTTAAATTTTAATACATTATTTAAATTTCAAAATATGTATTTATTTACATTGTTTTTACATGGATCACGTAAGATAAGCTCTCTATTCTAGCCTTTCTCAACTTATTATTACTTGTTAAGAGATAACTGAGCTGTGATAGTACTTTACGAGTGGTAAAACCCATTTTATGTAGGAGTGGGGGTACGGGTGTGTCTATCAGGGAATGATAAGAGGGGGAGACAGATAGGGTTGCAAGGTTGGTGGATTAAGAAAGGCTACGAGTTAGTCGAAGCTGCAGTCTCCTAATAGAGAACTTATCATACGTAATCTATGTAAAAACAAGGTAAATAAATAAATAATTACAATTTATAATAGATCTCAAAGTTATTGCTGAAAACATTGAAAAAATCTTTTATATTTATTTCGATTTTTTTGATCGACAATTCTTGGTGGAATTCCATAATATGAATTTAAAATAAAATATTACTTAGAAATAATTCCACAATTATTTATTAGAAAACGATATGTTTCGGCTACGTTGAGCCTTGACAATGGCTACTCAACATAGCCACAACATGTCATCTTTTAGTATAAAAAAAGTGAAATAATTTATAAATATAGATTTTTCTTACTTAAATATAAGCAAATAATAATTGCTAATATTTAAAAATGTTGACTACAATGTAGTCAGTAATTTTACAATTTTCTCTAAAAAAGCGTTCCCAGTAATCTTCTTCTCTCAGATTCATTTAATGTACGCACATACAGGAGAATACCGACAGAGGGTGATAAGATTTATTAATCTCATCTGTGGATTCTATGACGCTTATTACCCATGTAACATATGTCTTAGCGCCGCTGGAATATTGTTGATCCGTCAACGTCATAACCAACAGCCCGACATTCACTAATCATCCACTTGTTACGGGAATTCATTATGCATGAGTGGTGTTCACGGGACGACTTACGTCTACCAATTTTAATAAATAAACTATACACTGGTGTTTTACGGACGGTGGATCAAATTCACACCAATCGGGGCTGTTTTAGAGATTAAAAATCGATGATTTTTTTTTGGATCTCCTTCGAGTATCGAACCCATGAACGTTGATTTGGAAAGCAAACATTTTTACTATTATGATACACACCAGCAAATAATTTTGCCTTTGTAACTTCATTTTATTGAATACTCAGGCTAAAAGAACAAACAAAAAGGAAATTTTGCAATGAAACCCTGTCAGCTTTTGACTTAAGCACAAGACTCAAATTGCATATACTTAATATATATCCCCACTAGATAATTTATACGTTCCTAAATAATAAATATTCACTTCTTCTTTGTAGTATCAATCCGGTGGATTCGTTTGCAGCAACAGAATCTTGCATCTCGATCTCCATTCCTCTCGGTCCTCCGCAACCCTTTTCAGCTCAGCATAAGCGCTACAATTCATGTCCTCGAATACTTGCTGCAAATCCTCCCTTCTAGGGCGCCCTCAATATTCACTTACATCACTGAAATTATGAAAATCCACCAATAATTATCGAACAAATAAATATTAAAATAAATTTGCTTAATTTCCCTTTATCCATTACATTTCAATTTTAATATATTATTTTGCTTCACCAGAATCTTAAAAATATAACGTCATTTACTTTAAATAATATCAAAATAGAATTTAACGTTATAAAACAGTAGAAGTCTTACCACTTGACCGTCACCCTCAAAATCCCATTTTCATAAAAGCCATTGTGTCTCCCCCGCGAACCCTCACATTTTTTTCTTATACCTACCATATTCCGCCCGCCGGGCGCGTTCGATTTATTTTTTTATTTTTATGAAGTTGGCAGCTCTTATTTATTCTTTCCCGCGCAAGGAGCGCGCCGGGTCGTCGACAAATAATGGCGGATGACAGCCCAGAAGCCCGGGACAATGATAGTCCTCGATGGCCACTGGAAAAATGTACACGCATTATTTGCGGGATATTCTCGTCATTCAATCCGATCCTTTTTTTATCATGCGAGATGGGATATGCGGAGAAGGAGTAAAAAAATATATTTGTTTTCGGTGTTCCGTAATGCCTTCTGATCTGCCGCCTGCGTGATTTGGGAGGATGTTGATATTGAAGGAGACTGCAAAGATATTCGATCAATAACAATGCTTTGAAACTGTCTTATAACTCAACTGTATGTTGTAACCACTGTATAACAACAATGGTAATATGTATGTTTTAATTGTTTAAATATCTTTGCGCTCATTCTGAAACTATTACAGTTAATAATTTTCAATTTTATTTATTTTATTTCTTTCAGAAACATTACAAATTTTATTTAATACGATCTTGAAATAAAGCATCAAACAATTTATGAATATAGGTATTCATGATTAGTAACAAAAATTAATAAAAAGTCACGAAGCTTGCCATACAGAAGACTCCACGAAATTACTCTGATAAATAAATTCGTGGAGCTCATGTCGAAACTGGGTTTCTCTCAAGTGGAATATATCAATATTAGAGGCGATATGGTTTAACAGTCTGATCACTATCCTAAGAGGCATAGTCTCTGGCAGGTGAGTATTACCTCTAGGAAGAAAAACCAATCTGTGCCTCCTTATCCTTGAATAATTGTCAGGGATATGCAAACCGATTTCCAATTGAATATCAGGATTTCTGAACACGCTGCACACTAGCCGAAATAAATGCATACTCAAGCACACATCTCTTCTATTTCTCAACTCATTGTATGCCAATATACCCCGTATAAAATTAGATGGTTACAGCCACGGATAATATCCATACATCCTCATTTTTTTTTTTTTTATGTAAACGCATGCAGGAGAGCACAACCGGTCAAGACCAGTGCACTCTATGACGCTCAGCCAGGGAGGCTGGACGCTGCATGCGGGAAACGTGTGTTGTGTTCGTGTTTGTGTGTGGGTTGGGGAGATTGCAAGTGTATATTTATCTGTTTCTTGAAGAGATCCAGATTGTAGGAAGGAGGAAACACAGACGCTGGAAGAGCGTTCCATAGCTTACCGGTGGCATTAAGGAAGGAACTTTGGAAGCTGCCAGTTCTTGGTCGACATATATTAACCGTGTATGGATGTTCGGCAAGTGTAAGACGAGTTTGTCGGCTGTGAGTGGGTGCAGGAGGAATTAGTTCTTTAAGTTCCGAAGAGCAGCGACCGTGGTAATAACGGTAGAAAAGACTAAGAGAACCAGCATTACGTCTGTGTTCCATTGATTGTAGATTAGACGTAAGGGTGTCATTGTTTATCAAACGAATTGCTCTTCTTTGAACTGAGTCAATTAAGTTTAGAAGGTATTTTGGGGCTCCAATCCAAAGGTGACTGCCGTATTCAAGGATAGGTCGGATTTGTCCTTTATGTAGAAGAAGAAGTTGTTTATCGTTGAAATACCGACGTGATCTATATAATACACCTAGTTTTTTGGAAGCGAGACCGGCTTTACACTTAATTGACTCGTAATATTTGACATTATTCGATATTAATAATCCAAGCATGTTGATGGAGCTTGCTTTTGGAAGAGAACAACCGTTGAAAGATACAGGATCCATAGCAGTCTTCTTGGTGGAGAAAGTACATGATTGGGTTTTTGAAATGTTGAAACTGACGAGGTTGAGGTCGCCCCATCGTGAAACCCTTTCAAGAGACATGTTCATCTTCTTCACCAGAGATTCCCTAGCAGCAGATAGTTCCGAATGTTTCGGAGGTTTATGGAAGATTATACTCTCATGGACAGTGCTGTCGTCGGCATAACAGTGAATGTTTGCGCATTGAAGCAAATCATTCACATGCAGAAGGAAAAGAGTGGGCGACAGCACAAAGCCCTGTGGAACTCCTGAGTTGATTTTATGGCAGGAAGAAGAAAAGCCATCTACGACAGTGATGATGCTTCGATCACTCAAGAAGTTTTCAATCCAGCAGCACAGGGAGGGAGTTAGTCCATAAGACGGTAATTTATTCACCAGACGGTAATTTATTCACCCGAGCCCATAGTAAGTATTCTTAATATGGGCTCGGGCAGAAATGCCTCAAAAACTCAGCAATCGTACAGTCGAATACGTCAAAACTGTTCGGTACTGTATAATTGCTAAACAAAAAAAATTTAAAGAAACCTCAAAATTTTCTTTTGAACTCTCTCCAACATTAGATCATATTTATGCTCGTGGGGAGCCTAAATAATAGATCTGCTCTCAAGTATGCTACGAACCAGTGAATTGTAAAATACGATCACTCCTTTAGTGCTTGAGAAAGTCCTGGCACTACGCAGAACAAATCCTTACATCTTCAGTGCCCTTCCACACACAGCTTCAATGTGAGCATGAAACGTTAGCTTGCTTTCAAAGAATATGGCAAGGTCTCTGATGGATGATACTCGCGGGATACCAATACCACCCATACTGTATCTATGGTATACCATCTTATAATTACGAGTAAACAATAAGACGAATAATGAGCTTTATAATAATATTTACTATACATATCTAAAGCGTTGATTCCTTTACTAATTAAGATTTTTTGAAGTTATGTATAATAAAGATTATATTAATTCGCATTTTGTATACATTCTTTTGACTTATACTACGAGAACTTTAAAAAACACGGGCACGGGCTTGACAATCACAGGCATTGAAGTACACTTCGAATAGACTAAGTATTGCGTTTATTAATTTAATTGATTGCAAAAAGAAAAACGCTATGATTATTCATTGATAATACTTGAAACTGCACGATTATAATTTTATGTTTTTTTTATGTAAACACATACAGGAGAATACCGACAGATGGTGATAGAATTTTGAATTCTGTGGAATTATATGACGCTTGCCATGGTGCAAATGGCTAAGCTCTGCATGTGAAGTGTTTATCCGCCAACGCCATATACTACAGCCGAAGATTCACGCATTATCCTTATTACTATAGGAATTTAATATGAATGGGTGGTCTTAACGGGACGATTTTTGTCTACCACCAATTTTAATTAATATGCTATGACTGGTATTTTACGGGTGAGGGTTCAAATTCACACCAACCGGGGGTATCTTAGAGTTCAGAAATCGATAAAAAAACCCTTTTTTTTTAATCTCCGTCGGGGATCGAACCCACGACCTTTGGCTTGCAAAGCAAACGCTTTGACCCTTGAGCTATACCTGCTGGAAAAAGTAAGTGTTTATAAAAAAATAATAAATTAAATAAATTTACATCTACAACTATTTTAACCATCATATATTTTTAATTAAGATTAACTAACAATTATAATTGCAAAAAGAGTTTTAAAAATATTTCTTCGAGTTACAACATACTTTGTGCTATTTCAAAATCCACTCAACATGTCTTCTTTACATCAAAGCGGATATTTAAAACTTTAAGCGTACAATGTTAATTAAACAGTCTTCCAGTAAATTGACCTTATCCTCTCCTGAAGAGATGACAGTTTTTGTCATACCTTCCATCTTGCCTACTTCTTCGTTCCTTGTCGCTCGATACTCGCGACAGGTAACTTTCTAATTAAATTCTTTTGATAATTAACCATGCGATGTAAATGAACTACAAGAAAAAAATCACTTGATAATGACTTGGGTAAAGTAGACTCTTTAATTATTTTTTTCCAATTTCAATTTAAAAACTCAAGTAAAAAAACTTTTTTTAAATTGATATTACAAAACAAAGACATTAAAAATATAACATAACTTTTCCAAAAGCCCAACATTAAAAATCATGGTCATTTTAATATTTCAGGTTTTTTTTAGAAATTTAATAGATTCTGAAACTCTAAGCGTTTACGATATTTGTGTAAATCAGTGTTTCCAACCTTTGTTACTCCATTCAAATATTATATTCACCACTTTTCTGAAAATAATTTACACCTTAAAGTCCCAGAGGATCATTTACCTTATTCACTCCATCCCATTATCTTCTTGTAATTTTATATTTAACTTCCAAGGGACGAAATATCAATAGATTGAGAGCCACTGGATTAAAGCCTCATTTCCAAATGATTTATGATACTCAAATTTATCGGGCTTATTTATTCAAAAACCTTTAAAATTTATCTTTCAAAATTTTTTTTTTTCTTAAAACTAGTATTTGAAACATAAATGTACTTATCTGAGCTATTTTCATATATCACATTGGTTTTTTTATCCTTTAGCTATCAGATAATACATAAAAAACTATTATTTTTAACAAACGTTCATTATGTTACTCCATATATGTGGTGTCATTAATACATGTGGCTTACAGAAAAATCGCTCCTGTGACGAAACCTAACGATATTTATTTACATGCTGTACAGATTCCTGTAAAGAATACACATAGGTTGATAAAAAGAATGACTGCACTTCCAATTTCCCGCCGTATGTGTCACAATGAGTACTGAAAATAGCAAAACGATATATCACGTCAACTGATGTCAACGGTTGGGGAATCTTTGACTGCATATATCGACAGCCGATGCGAAAGGGTTAAATATTGTTTTATGATTTAAAACGCGTGTTTTAATAGTACGTAGAAATATTCCATAAATAGATTCAAAATGTTAAACCATATAATTTTGTACATTGTCTCGGAGAATGAATTAAATTCTAAGCTCAGTGGGTAATCGGATATTCTACGAGACGTTACAACTATTGCTGGAAACAAAGATAGTAGAGTCAACCTATAAACACGCAGATACACGACCATATAGCAGCAGAGAATGTGACCTTACGCACCCAAATTTCGTGCAGAGGTCATCATAGTACACACCTAGGTTTTACACGAACTGAAAAAGTAGTTTTCAGGATTTCTCTAATATGTTAACACCCTAAACACGAACGTGCAGGATGTATAATGTGAACTCATATTTTGTCGCTTTCGCTTACTTCAGAGGGTATAGTGAACTCTAAATGGAAATGACTGTATGCAGCTGATACAGTTCAACGACTGCTTATATAGACGTTTATGGCTATTGCACATATTAAGTCTGCAAGAGAAAAACTCAATAAAAGTCAATTTAAGTGTTACTATACCTTATATGAGCATTATTTCTACTCAAAATAATATAAGCAGTATCATTGTTTTTTTAATAATAATATTGCTTTTTATGGGACTTCGTTATTAAATATATATTTTTTTTAATTTACATCTAAATTTCCTAACGTACAATGCTTTCATTTACACTACACGAATTAAATCATATACCTATCTTACAATCTACATCCACCTACTCATTCACACCTTGCCCTATGTAATAGTAAACACGCACACTTCTTTGCTTAACTAACTTGATGGCTACCAGACGTAGTCTAAACATGTCGTCCAGTATTACTACAACCTTGTGTAATAATTTAATTTTTTTTTTGATATTAAAGAATTATCGATTGTAAACATCTAAAAAAACATGCCATTAATAATTAATTATACACGTAATTATACAATGTGAATATGGTGTTTGTTTTTATTCCTCGAAAAGTTTCATTGATCAAATACTGTAATAATAAATATTCATTGAAATGATTATATTATTATACGAATACTTAGAAATACCACTAGCCCTTAATAATTCCTAAGAAGGGTTAAAAAAGCTTTCTAATTAAATTTCACAGATTTATACCCACGGCTTATAAATTAACGTATTTGGTTATGTTAAACCTTATATTATTGAATTAACATTAGATTTCTATAAAATTGTTTTAACTATTGTACTTATGTGCGCTATAAGCAAATGCATTAAATGAGTATATATCATAAGTTCTATCACTCTATGAAAAGTTCATGAACCAGTCACACCTTATTTTCGCATGAACTGAAAAAGTAATTTTCAGAATTTCCTAATATATAATGTCTCCTATTTATAGCTAGACGAATGGTTTCAGATATGAGCACACTCTTGTGGTAGTAATATGCAAATACCTTTATCGGTTGAATAAAAGTAAGGCAATATACAATCTGCGAAAATACAGCCTTTGAGTGTGGTTAACGTGTATTTTAATGATAATACCAAGCCTCGTCGAGCAAAACACATAAATATCGCAGTTTATTATTAGCAAAGTATGTGAATGCTTGCAAACTCAAGTTTATGTTGCTTCTCAGAAAGCCCACATTTATTTATAAATATGTACTTTCTTAATGAGAAATAATATTTGTCACTGTTAATACGAAACTAATAAGAATATTTCATGAAATTTTAAATTTTTATCAGAATATTATTTTATTATTTCAATATTCTAATCTACTTTTATAGATCATTGCCTATATTACAATATTATTATTATTTAAATATACATATGCTATACATAAAATTCTGTTTTCAACGCGTCAATCCAAGCACAAAAATAACGGCAGAAGCGGGATGCGAACCGCGGACCTTGGAAACCAACTATGCCCAGGTATTCATACCGCTCAGCCAACTGGGCTATTGCTATGCCTAGACCGACTCGCGTTGAAACTAGTATTTATATCATTGTTATCATCGTACGATAGATGTCGCTATAGTATATATTCACAGTATGTATTTTTTTTATTTTTTTTTTTCTATAGTTTGGTTCGAGACCTGAGTGGTTCTTACAAAAATATAAATAGACTGTCGGAAAGTAATAATATTAAGCTTGTGAATAAATGATGACTGATTGAATAATAAAAAATAAAAATATACATACTTTGAATATATACTATAGCGACATCTATCGTACGATGATAACAATGATATAAATACTAGTTTCAAAGCGAGTCGGTCTAGGCATAGCAATAGCCCAGTTGGCTGAGCGGTATGAATACCTGGGCATAGTTGGTTTCCAAGGTCCGCGGTTCGCATCCCGCTTCTGCCGTTATTTTTGTGCTTGGATTGAAGCGTTGAAAACAGAATTTTATGTATTGTATATGTATATTTAATTAATAAGAATATTTCAGTTTTATTATAATTATGACTTGTTGACTATTGTTATTTACGTTATAAAATAATATTGACAACTTAACCTAATCTAACGAATTTTAATAAAATGAATGCATCTATATCGTCGTTTAGTGAAAACACAGATAGCAATATAGTCAATTTTAATGTCACTGATTAGAAGTAGTGTTAATATGTGATAAATAATAAAATCTTCAAACAATTGTAACATAGATTTGCATGAGACTTTTTTTTCTTATATATATATATAATCGTGCTGGAAACAACAGGATCAGATCCTGTCTGCCCAAAAGTGGGCGACGTTGATGGGTGAAGGTACTCGGACACAGCGCACACTCCAGAAGGTGTGACAGGGTCTGCTCCACGCCGCAGTCACATTCAGTCGGTCCGTTGTAAAACTGCCAGGCTTTCATTTGTTTCCTCGTCTTGCATACTCCGGTCCGAAGTCTGTTAAGGGACATCCATATATTCCACACCTGGTCGTGCCCAGGGGTGGAATATATGTTTTTTTTATAACGTATAAGGTTTAATTATAATCACATCAATCTCAAATAGATTTTAAGAAATCTGACATTCATATCTTCCTTCTTTTAGTGCCACATCAGGTTTCTCCAGCGTTAACTATGACTCAAAGAAATTTTAATGGCGTATAAATATTCTATTTTGCAAAAAAAATATTTTTCTGAATACTTAAGCAAATATAAATACCTGTTGAAGAACTCTTTAAAATTATTTGTTTTTTTTTCTAAAAGGCTAAAGCTTGTTTCGCCTACTGAACGACATTTTGATTTTATATAAGAATCACTCTTATTTTATGTATATTATATTTCTAGGATCAAACTTGGCGTACTAAGCTAAACTAAACAGTACAAGTAAACCATACTCGTAAAAAATTTTTATACATCCAAAGTACATTCGTAGGCTAAAAGTGATACATTATCAATTGAATCAATTTAATTAATCATATTTATAGCAATACCGCAAAAAATATATTTTACTAACATAAAGATTAAAAACTCAAATTGTACTTTGGGGGGCCATATTATTACGATTTAAATTCATTTCGGCCGTAAATACTTTACTCACGTCACAAAAAAATCAGCTGAAAAAATATACTTTTTGGCTTCAAACCTCATGTGAAAATCTCGATATTTGATTGTAGAATACATTAAACATAGTATATTGTCTATGTACCTAAAAAAAAAGAGTAAAAATAAAGAGATTCAATAATAGTATCAGCCTATCCACTCAGGTACCATTCCTGAGGTAACCAGTCATGTCATCTCCAACAAAAGATCATGTTTTCCTTCCTCCGACGGTATCCTCTTAAAGCACGATCGCCCTTTATTACGCTCGTACCATCTCTTCAGTATCCTCTGAAACATCTTTCTTTATACGTGCCTTAATTACTCATCAAATATTTTTTGCAGGCTTCCTTAATCGTGCCGTAGGTCCGCTATTGTTATTTTTTCATCTGTCCCGTGAATGGCGTAGTTGCAAAATAATAGTTTTGTTTTTAATGACTTTATATATAAGTTTATACAATGTAAAGGTATTTTTTAGAGCAAAAATTAGTGGAGTTAAGAACTTACGTACATAAGACTTATATATTTGTTAAATTTAACATTACTTGACTGTCAATAGATTGCTGGTGCAATCTCCAAGGGTTTTCCTATTTGTAAAATATGCCTTAAGAAAGAAAATTACCATCTCTTAATGATTACTGAAATAATTTCAATGTTTATAACGAAATGTATTCCTTTGTAAATTTAAACTTACCATTCAAGAAAAAACTAAATAACATAAAAAATCATTTTATGAAGATCTTCGTGTTTTTGCAAGATTTAATGAAAAAGCTTGTCTTTGTCGAAATAAAAAAATCTTATCCTGGTGTATTGAAAATCTTCCAGTCATAAGGATCTGTGTATATTCGCTACCCATGTTTTAAATATTTAAAGAAAATGGGCCTGGATTCCCTATTTCTTTTCAGGGTCCGTTAGAGATGGAAAAGCTCCTTGTATTTATCGTTGATATACAACGGTCGTTACGTTTAACGGCGAGCTTTTCGTTACTTTTCCGCAACTATTATCACCCCGTAGTACGTGAGGCTGTAGGCATTATAAGGCCCTTGTCTATCCCTGGCGAGATATGGTTATGTCATTAATATCGCGGAAATTATTCATAAATTCTACTACTCTTCTGAATATTAGATTTTTTTGGTTTTTCTTTCGTTCATTGTTAACGGGTAATTGAAGAGAAATTTATACTACCTGATATTTTTCGTATGATAAAAAATAACGCTTAGTATATTAATTTAGACTACCATAATTAATTGTATATCCTTAAAAATTGGTATCAGCTTGTTATCGCTCTTTTAAACATGCCGAAGTGCCTCTAAAATCAATATTTTGTCTGTTATTTATGTTCGCTCGCCTGACACGCACATCTTATAATGTTAGTTTTAATTTTATTTAAAAATGCACGGTGTGTGCATACGCCATTTAATTTGTTTTGGCAGTTGCTCCATTTCATGGTGGTTCAACTGCCAATTTTACTTTGTGACTTTGCCGCGATAATCTTTGGGACGCTACATGTGACAGTGCCCGTCTGTCACCTCGTGTCAACAGTTTCCGTCCGACCGAGGCCCACGATACATCATGTTACGGTCAGACGGGGAAACGGTAGTATATTGAAAATAAACGCAGATTGTGCTTCTGAAAATATCTTTGTGTTGTTCATCTGCTCCTCATTCCACCTCTAACCCGATCCGATATCTCGACGATGTGAAGTCATCTTTAACGTTAGTAAAGGGGATGTAAAAATGAAATATATAATTTTTTAAAATATAAATATAATCGTGTAGGAAACAATAGGGTCAGATCCTGCCTGCCTAGAAGTGGACGACGTCGATGGCGTTACTGCCGGCCATCATCAGGTCTTCCTGCAACTATTCGGGCACAGCGCACACTCCTGAAGGTGTGACAGGGTCTGCTCCTAGCCGCAGTCACATTCAGTTAGTCCGCTGTAATACTGCCAGGCTTTCATTTGTGTCCTCGTCTTGCACACTCTGGTCCGAAGTCTTTCTAGATA
Source organism: Glossosoma conforme (assembly GCA_022606575.1). Taxonomy (NCBI): domain Eukaryota; kingdom Metazoa; phylum Arthropoda; class Insecta; order Trichoptera; family Glossosomatidae; genus Glossosoma; species Glossosoma conforme. Next base: position 545,918 of record JAGTXR010000168.1, read on the forward strand.
TTTTTCTAGATGACACGGTTAATGACTAATGATAAATTTTTCGGATACTTTTTGTTGTAGTACTGAAGAAACATTTCCACTACAATATCTAAGAAGTCATCTGTGCATTCTATAAAACATGCTTTTCTTTATTGCTGATTCGTCAATGCCATTAAACTTAATTCCCCGCATTCACGCATTTCCTATTTTTATAAGGATCATTATTGTTGTCCAGAAACATAGTGACAAACATGTCAACGTGTGTAAATGAACGTTAGCTTTAATATCAATTAACAAAGAGGGAAACTATCATCAGAAAACTTTCATTGATTTAATATAACTGGATCATTTACGACTTAGAAAGCTAATCTTACACCTCTCTAGGTTAAAGAGTATTTGATGAAAATTTCGTAGCTTTTCGTAGAACTACCCTTGTTTTTAGCCTTCGCGTTTCGTCCCGTTGAACAACTTTAGATTGAGGCTTGTAAAGCTCCCGAGGCGTAACTTAGACGTCAAAGCTTTTCCCACGCAGCAATGATAACAGATAGCCTTCACTGAAATTATGTCTAGCTTTCAAGAGTAGCTTTTGAGAAATATTTATATTGTAATATACAGGTTTCAGTTAGCTACTTTCTATACAATTTTTTGACATTAAATATTTTAAATACATAAACTACAATTTTATATTTAAACCGTAATGAACAACGATAGTTTTACAGTATAAAATGTTTGTTTTTCCTTTTACCGAAGTTAAGAAATAAAAGACGCATACCACAACATTGATATTTTGCTAACTGGTGGATAATTATCTAATCTCTATTACTCAAATATTGAAACAAAAAGATTTGGATACTACACGTCACGAACAATGAGGTTCTTAGCAAAACTAAGGAAGATAGGCACTTAGTAAAAATCATCTCAGAGAGGCGAGCCCGATGGATCGGTCACATCATGCGCCACGACGGTCTTCTTCACGAGATTGTGGAAGGGATGGTTGAGGGTTGAAACTACAGAGGGCGCCCTAGACGGGAATATTTGCAGCAAGTGTTCAAGGAAATGAGTTGTAGCTCTTATGCTGAGCTAAGGAGGATTTCATAAAATCGAGAAGAGTGGATATCGAAATGCCAAACCAATCCACCGGATTGATACTACGAAGAAGACTACAGCAGCTGTATCCAAGTCTTTGAGTTTCCGCCCTGCAGGTTGTCGGTTTGACTCTTGACTTTGACTCTAGGCTTGACTTTCTGTTTAATGATGTTTTAGTTCAAGGTGAATAAAATACAAATGCGCAAAGAAAATGTGTTTTAACTTTATATGGAACCGATATTAAAAAAAACACCAAGAAAATAAACTATAAACTTATTGAGTAGAAATTAAATTAAAAATAAAATAAATATTTAAGAAAATATTTTCCATCGATAATTAAAGTTTATTTTGTCAAAATTAAAATCAAAATAATAATGTACTCAATTTTATTTTTAATAATTAAGCTATCTTCATTTTAGTAAAAGATACATGGGCGATAAAATATTTTATTTTGTTAATTTAAATACAGAAAACAGATTCTTCATTTTCATTTTGAAAACTATTAAATAACAATGTTGTAATGACTTTGTATTTAAATACGCTGCAAAGGTTTTACTGTCAACAAATATCAGCTTCAGCGTATTCGTCACCATAAACCATAAATAAGCTTTGTACATATTTCAAACAGTGGACCTTATTATTTCGGACCACATCTGAAAACAAATGTAAATATTGTATCCAGATCTTCAAACAAGAGACCTTTATCAATACAATTGATAAAACGAAACAAAATACAAATATGGGTCAAATTGGTTTCTGGATATAGACCTAAAAGTTTGCCATATAAAATGTACAGAAAATGCAAATAACCGTTTTCTAGTCATAGAAATAACCACATATTTCAATTTAATATTTACCAAATATGTGCTTTATTAAAATTAAGCATTATTGTTCATACATCATTATTAAAATTATTTTATCCATAAATTGTAGGACAATATAATAAAGATGAAATTTTAATAAATGTATTTTATTTTACGATTCATTATCGATATTTTTCTTCTTCTTTGTGTCAGTGACGTTAAATTATTTTTGCCCAGTATCTGGCAACATTGATAGCCGTGTGTTGCTTAGCATTAGGTCTTGAGGTGTGCAGCTTGTTGGGCACATGAAGCAGGCTCCTAGGTGTGAGGCGGTCTGCAAGTCTCTGCAGTCGCACAGAAGTGACTCTTCCTGCCGATGCATTTCCCACTGCTCGAGGTTGTCCTTTGTTCTACCAACTCCAGTTCTTAATATTTTCAGGGACTTCCAGGTCCGCTAGTAAATGTTCTTGCCAGTTGGGAGGCCTTCCTTTGGAGTATTAAAATCATCTGATGTGACTTGTTGCCAGAGCTGCAGTCTCTCATTTTCAGGGCCGGATGTGAGAGGTTTTGTGGATCTCAGTAAGCTGCTTCGGGACTTCGGTCTGGGTGTTAGGGGTGTCTGATTATACAAGCAGTGGGATGGTTGGTTGATTGCTTTACGTATTTCTTCGGCGCATATGATTTTGCGTCTTATGTTTGGTGGTGCAATACCAGCCAAGGTGTATAGTTTTAAAATGGGTGATGGTTTGAAGCAGCCTGTGACGACTCTACATGCATCATTCAGGGCAGTATTCACTTGATAACAATGGGCTTATAGACCCCATCCTGGTGCCTAAGATTATTGATATTTATCTTAACCTATTTTATATGTATATACCAATGGGTAAATTGACTAAAGCCACGACTTGAGATTACTCTCGTTTATTTATAAAAAAAACAATAATACAAAATTGAACTTACAAACTAAGGCATGCATTCTTGCTAATGCTTAGAGGATAATTACCCTCCTGACTGAAAAGGCCGCAAGGAACAAGTGCCTCCTTGCGCCGCCTGTCTATGCCGAGGGCGCCACTAAAAAACAATGATTCTTTCGTCGACCTATGATAATAACGGTGGCGTTGTTGACGCAAAATGCCGGTCGTCGTAATAATATGATGAGCGGTGTCAATGTCTTAAAGTTATAGAGCTGATTCTTACACTTTACAATATTGATAGTGTGTGCAATGCTTTCAAATCACAGTAACGAATTTAAGGTCGATTTTTGTTAAACGAAACATAAGCATAACGTAACTGAAAATTGTAATTCGAGGTTGATACAGTGTTTCATTTAATAAAACAGTACATCGTGTAATACGGTATATTACATAAAACAGTACAAATGTAATAAAATAAAGTACACGCTTACGTACAATGCAGAGACCGCTGTCCGGGTTTGAATAAAGTTCAATTCACGGATTGTAAAGTATTGCGGTAAAAAAGGTTTATTTGTCTCTTTATACTGGGCCATTAATTGTCTAACAATCTGCTTCTCAAACTGTGACACACAAAAAAATGCTTTTGTTATTTCAATGAAAAAAAAACAACGTTGCTATAATTATGAGCTTTCGACACTGTATGCAGATCATACGAATTATAAAGTAATTATTTTAATTGCATAATATGAGTCGAGCATATGTGATCTTTGTATAAGAGATATAAATTATTTATTAGTTTACTCATTGCATGGATAAATATGTGAGAATGAAAACTATTATTGTAGTAATGATGCACTGGAATATCAGTGGTTTTTATTTAATAATTTGGAAATTCTCGTTTATATTTTTTCTTTTATCTTCTTCATAGTATCAATCCGGTGGATTGGATTGCAGCAAGAAAATCTTGCATCTCGATCTCCACTCTTAGATCCTCTGCAACCCTCTTTAGCTCAGCATAAGAGCTACAACTTATGTCCTCGAACACTTGCTGCAAATACTCCCGTCTAGGGCGCCCTCTGCGGTTTCTACCCTCAACCATCCCCTCCACAATGTCGTGAAGAAGACCGTCGTGGCGCATGATGTGACCGATCTATCGGGCTCGCCTCTCTGAGATGCTTCTCACTAGGTGCCTATCTTTCTTTGATTATGTTGAGAACCTCATTATTCGTGACTTTTATATCGGCACAATAACTTGAGCAAATAGTCACTTAACATTCTTTGTAATTTTCGAAGTACTGTAAAATACATTTATCCATATCTTGAGTTTAGCGTCTCTACGACGGTATCAAGGATCAGAGACCAGAAGCTTGAATATAGTTTTTTTTACAGCATATGCTTTGGGTTTCCTTTATTTTAAGATGAAATTTTTCAGGCCTCGAGAGCATCGGGTTTATGATCCGATGTCCTTAAAAACTCCCTCTAACAATTCACTTAAACCTTACTGTCATATTTTCAAGTCCTTAAGCTCATCTCCTGGAGGTCGCCGAATTTTGATACCTCAAATAGTTTTCGAATACTAGAGTGTAAAGATCTTCTTAGTGTTTTCATCTGATAAAATATGCACCGGCTTATATATTTCCTAGTATATACATAAAATTTAGCGCAAAAAATATATGAATATCACCTAGAAATCGAAAATATCATGCCATTTTTTTAATATACGTTTTATTACATAATTCATGTCAGATCGCTAAACAGCACCGATTTGATCTACCATTTACGAGAAAATGAAAAACTTATTAATGTTTAAAACATTTTTTAGCTTCGTCGGCAATCGATCCAGAGAAATTGCAGATTGAAGTTGAAAGCTCTTTTCTCTCGTCCACTACCATTGGCAATGTTATTCACAGCTCATTGCTTGACGTTCTCTGGTGTAGAAAGTTCTGGTGATCCTTTGCCCTTTTTGCGGCGGCCGGGCAAGTGAAAAACTTCTTCATCAAAAGAGACTTTGGCGAGCCGCGGTCACTGCAGTCATTATGGACCGAGCGACATTTTTTCGAGCGCTTTTCTTTACTTATGCATGAATACATACAAAGCTTAACTTTATAAGTTACGAAGTCAATACTGTAGATTTTTACCCCAGAACAATATTTTTATTAGATAGATTCGATCCAAAGAATGACAGTTTGTGTAATAATATTTATATCAACTCGATATAGCCCTTGCAGGCTGGGACCAAAAATCCTTGATATTTATATTTTTTTATGTAAGCACATACAGGAGAATACCGACAGATGGTGATAGTAATTCTGAAGTCTCATCTGTGGAATTCTATGACGCTTACCATGTGTATATGGCTAAGCGCTGCATGTCGAGTGTTGATCCGCCAACGTCATAGACTAAAACCCGAGATTCACGCATCATCCTTTATTATTACAGGAATTTACTATGAATCGGTGGTCTTCACGGGACGACTTTCGTCTACCGCCAATTTTAATTAATAAGCTATGACTGACATTTTACGGGTGATGGATCAAATTTACACCAACCGGGTGTATTTTAGAGCTCAGAAATCAAATAAAAATACTTTTTTTTTTATCTCCGTCGGGGATCGAAACCACGACCTTTGGCTTGCAAAGCAAACGCCTTGACCATTGAACTATGACCACCGAATAATATGCAATGTGTCGTCTTTTATTTTAGTTCGCTCGTCGGACATGCACATATAAAACTGTTAGTTTAGTCTAAGTTTTACATTTAAATAGTTAAAGATGCGGCTTTTGCATACATTTTTTTGCTTATTGTGTTTTGACAGTCGCTCCAAGTCATTTGGGGCGGCTAGTTGTATATATGGCTGCTATGTGGATTTCGGCGCAGAGACTGTCACTGCCGCTGGCTGTCTGACTCTTGCTGTCAAGTAAACACCATTTTTGTGTCCCGGCCACACGACCGAATTTTGCCAGTATTTTAAGGTAAAATTAATATGTTTCTCGACGATTACTTTGCGTTAACCTGCTCCTCATCCATCTACCGAGCATTCCATTTTTGAAACAACGGCTATAGTGAAAGTAGCGATAGAAAATGACAAAAATTCGACTAGGCGTCTGTGTATCGGAATAAAGAATGAAAAAGTTTTTTTTTTTTTAATTAACGTATACGTTTTCAAAGATGATGTTTTCCCTTCTTACAGATGAGTTCCGGAGCAAAGTAGGCTGCGAAAACGATGTTCTGCAGATGACCTGTAATCCTCATTCGAGGATTGCTGTATACTCGGCCAGCTTTGGGCGGACTGAGTACGAGAGTATTCAATGTCCACAGCCGCAAGGGGTTCCAGAAGAAAGTCAGTATCAATTGCATTATTTTTGCGAGACTTAGATATTATAAGCCACTGAAGATTTAAGCCAAATATTCTACAACCGATACACGTACACATTCACAGTAAAAGTACGTTCTTTAATTATAATTTTAGAATTAATTTTAATTAAAAAATTAATAAATTAAAAATATTTAGTTTTGATACATAATTTATTAAATAAATTATATATATATATATATAAATATATAAATATAAATATAAATAAATTGTGAATCAAAAATTAATTCTAAAATTATAATTATGCAGTTTCACCAAGTATTGTCAGTTGGTAACCTTAATGTTACGTTCTATAAATGAAATAAAAATTAACAACAGACGACAGGATATTTTTTTACTGCATGGGCACGCCACACAATCAAGATATAATGTTTTGTTATTTTCGGCACGCGGACCCAAAAAGGCTCGCCACACCTGTCATAGAAGATGATGTTTGCTGTAAATTGGTATGTGTTTTGTGTTTCGCAGGCTTATAATATATATATATATATATATATGGGAGAAGCATGGTGTTTAAAACAAATTTGGTGCAATTTTTAAATAATTCAGTTTATTTAAGCTTAAGCATTTCTTAAGCTTAAATAAACTGAATTATCCGGGAAAATATTTTGAACTTGGCGTAATGCATTGGAGGTTAAATATGGTTAGTGGACCGCAAGTAACTACGTTAGTTAACAAATAAATAATTTTAATTTTCATTGTTTCTTGATTGTTTTTACAACCATTTGCTTTAAAGTTCAAGCAAATTCACCCACAATTTTTCAAAGGAAATTCAAACTAATTATTAGATAATATTTAAATGACAATTAGGTAATGATAAAATGTGCACTTTTCATTCATTTATATATAAAGCGAAATTTCTATGGGATCTAAAGATTTTAAGAGAATTATTCGATTATGCAATTCAACAATAAAATCGCTGCTAGGCAACACGCCTCAATATTGCTAGGTTTTGAGCTGAAACAAATTGACGTCGCTGACACAAAGAAGAAGGAGAAGAAAAAAGTGTTTTTTATTGAAAATGTTATAAATATAATTCGTTTTAAACATCAGTCTTACATGCTTAAAAGGTTATTTACACCTGGGAGTTAGATATTCAAGGAATTAAAAATATATTCTTTGACATTTTTCCTGAGGTAGATTATCAATTTCTCATAGTAGCTATTAAACAAAAGCTCGTTATGAATGGCTTACTTTGCCTAATTTTGAACATGAATAATTATTATTTCCTTTGATGTCTCTCGTCCCGTGGAGTAGTAATCAAAGGCTCTCCTCTGTGACGCCAGAGATGCGACTTTAAACATTTCCCATCGAACAATTTAATATTTTTCGTCTCAAAAAATGATTAATCAAAACTTTATATAAAATAATTGAGTGCTCTTTCATTAATTATCACCCTTTTCGGGAACGCGTAAAAAATGTTTCCCGCCGTAATATTTGTGAGTTTCAAAAGCGTTTTTCGCCCCACACTTTGGGATATCCAAAGTGAAAAATGATTATTTTATCAAACATTTTGATATCGTCACGTCGTTAGGCAAACCCCGAGCTTAAAAAAGCTCATAAATTCGGCCTAGAACGTTTCGCTACCGCTGTTTCAGTCCAACTAAACATGATATTTCTCCAACAGCTGTATTTTAGTTTACAAAAAACATCCACAAGAGAAAGCATATAAATAGTATTACTTACAACAACGTGCTTCATGATACCCTTTATTTTTTACTATCATAACATTTTTTTTGAATGAATATTTCTTTTCGCTTTTTTTATTAATATGATAAAATAATAAATATTGATATGCTCGTATACTAAATCAGTTTCAAATTTGTGAATGACAAAAAGTGGTGCGTTAAATGAATCTAAATCATTTTAAAAAATAAATATAAAGCTTTCCCATATGCGTTTCGAATCTAAAAAACATAGTAACCACAAATTGTGAAACAAATCTTTCAGGTGAAAATATAGTCGTCACTAAAATTTACTGAAAAGCTTTGTCACGCGTTATAGTATTCACCTCATCTCATATTAGTTTTGTCTTTCTGAGCTCTGAAGAGTACACTCTTAGTCTTGAAGAAGGACAAACAAATCCCTTGATGATGCACTCGTTCAGATTTTGATCAGTTAGCAACTGATGTCCCCTCTGAACTAATAAAGGCAACTGTGGTTTATGCTTTTCTACTGCAACTGAAGTCCCATCCAGCTCTACATTCGTCTTTTGACCGACTGTTAGATGGAATGTCGGGAGGCTGCCGTGTCTTCTACTTTGCTGTGTCATACCTTGCAGTGTTTATATGTCGTACAATCAATAGTATACTCACATATTCTCAAATATCCATTAAACTTATTTTATATTTAAAGGAAATAAATACCAAACAGAATACAAAGACATAATCAATACCTAAATTGATGTACAACATATATGATTGAATTTCAATAACCTTGCAATAAAGAATATAAATGCATCAATGATATATTATACAAACAATATAAAATAACAATGTCGTTCAATTGTTAATTTTTTTAATTTGTATAGCAGCCAATCACAATATTTAACACTTTAATCAGAATATATATTATTATATTAGCATTTAAAATGGATTTAACAAATTATTTGTTTCCTTTGGTAAAACAGAGGATCTTGAGTCTTCCTCTGAAGAATGCCTTCGTTTTCAGCTATCTTATATTTTTCGGCAACGAGTTTCAAGCTGTTGGTAACACGAAACTGAAAGCACGATTGCCAAAGAACTAACTTTTGTCAGCTGCAGGGTATTTCTACTTCCTCAGACTGATCTCAGTGCTTCTCTACGAGCAATCATACTAATTAATCGCTATATTTTCTGTGATTTACGCAACTTATATATAAATATATCAGCAAGTACACAAAGTCTAATATCAGAATGTTTCAATAAAAAACACATCAACTAACAAGAGCTTTTCATCAATATCATCAACATCCTGTGTCCGACCACTGTTGATTGTAGGTCATCCCACATGATTCTCAATCCTCGTCAATCCTCTTCTACTCTCGCTTTTCTTCTGATGTCCTCAGTCCATATTGCATGGGGTTGGCCAACGCTCCTGAAATGAAATTATACACCTGTCATTATTATTATTTTATTCATTGATAATGTTAACTTGTTCTTATCGTACAATTACTGGTACCGAAACGACCATCTAACAAACGGCCGATGCTGAATAATTCTCTCTCGGCTGAAACTGCGCTGATATGAATAACGCTTTTTGCGGATCTAAAGAATTATAATGATAATATCGTCGTCTCTCTCCCCCAGCCTGCTTGGTGAGCTATGCGACAGAGACAGTGATGCAGCTATGTCACGGGAAGCGACGATGCGCCCTGTCAGCGGACTCCGCAACCTTTGGGAACCCCTGCAAACCAGACTCCAGAATGTACCTGAAAGTAGTCTACACGTGTGGTAAGAAAACTTTCATTCACCCAAATTCTAATTCAAATTGAGTTTTTAGATAATTGATGACACTAAGGAAAGATGTTTTAACTGACAAAAGTATAAAAAAAAACATAATAAGATATATTTCATATTAAATACTTAGTTTTTTCTTTGCTTTGGATCCCGTAGATACGTAGAGTACACTTGATACACAGTCAAAACTATTTCATATATCATATTTAAAAGCATTTAATTTTATCAATTAATCAGATAAATATATGAAAATGCCTGCAGAAGCTTTTGCCGGCCACCATTAGTGACCTATATACTAAAAGCTATAACAATCGACCCTCTTAATTGTTTGACCCCCGCTTGTAAGAGCATGATCTGCATCTCTACAAGAGCCGTTGAATAATATTTTCACCATTTATTTGTATGCTCAGTCACATAGAGTTTGCAGTACAATCTCTAAACCCTGCAATCTACAGATGACTCTTCTATGATAACATTGAGTACTAAACAACAACCAGATATGTTTACCACTTGATAAAACTATTTAAATAAAGATTATTGTAATAGGAAATTTAACAATTTTATTTATCTTCTTATGTTGCAGTTCCTCGAAAAGTGCTAAAAGAACGCTATGAAGGCCCTCCTGAAGACGATGAGGTTGCTCTTCATGAAGGACATAGTATGAATCCCGACGCGGAAGACTTTTATGACACTGGTAAGCCATATTCACTTTTCTAATTTTATTGGTAGGTTTTGAATTATTTTGGCTCTGTTTTTTACTAGGCCATATCCTGTTAGAATTAAATATTCACCACAGCCTATTTCAGGGACTTAACTAGAGACTATATAAAGGAATAAACTACGAACTATACGTACTAGTTAATATATTATAGAGCTTTATATCTGTCAAACTTTTATTCTACCCCAATCAGTTTGACATAAAGATTCACTTAATTTTCTTGACTTAAATTTCACAAAGTACTCGTGTATTATATAATCTATATTCCAGGACTATAGCATTCGTACATATAAGTGGCATTTTTTCTCATTTGGAAACTAAGCCCAAGAAAGAGCATACGGTTATCACAATTGATAGAAAATATCGTAATAAAAATTATGTGCAGTATAATTATACACATAACGTAAAATTATGACCAGACGATATCACCAATACTACCAGAAACAAATGGTTTTGGAAAGCGCTGAAATATAAAGTTGGTTAATAATCAAAATTGGTGATAGATGAAAAACGTCCCGTGAAGACAACCCATTCATAGTAAATTTCCGTAAAAACAATGATGATGCGTGAATATCGGGCCGTAGTCTATGACGTTAGCGGATCAACACTTCACATGCAGCGCTTAGCCGTTTGCAGCATGTTAAAATGTGAATATTTACAAATAAAGCGCATAATGCTATCCATGTTAAACCAAGGTATGAAATTCTTATATATTTAATATGAAAATGGATCGCAAAATTAATGCTTAAAATGAACATGCATACTCAACTCGGTTAGGTTAGGTTAAAAATATCATGACGTAATCCAAAATCCACGAATTCTGGCATCATGAATATTTGAAACTCTCAAATGAACATTCATACTCTTCACTCGGTTAGCTATTTGAAGGTCGCGTCGCACAAACGGCTGAACTTCTTTATCTATATCCTCCGCTTCCTTCCTGCCTTTGTTGCCGGGGCCAGTAAACAAAGGTTTCTATTTCCTCGCTCCTGAAATTTAAGTAAATTTACGGCTCATGGGTTCAATCTCTGGCGGAAAATATTCCTCTTGCCAGCCTACCATTAAATTGTGAAGTATTTATACAGGCTTGCGCGTAATACCACTATCTTATTGTGTATAAGTATAAGAGAACTGTGTTGCAAAAGAATATCTTATTTTTAGTATTACTAGTGCAAATAAATAGATGTTTTTAAATCTTAAGTTCTTGGGGATTTTTTTCAAACGTAAAAGAATACTTCTCAGAACACTATTTTTGCCACATTTATAGATATATTTTTTTACGTAAACACATACAGGAGAATGGTGACAGATGGTGATAGTGATTCTGAATTCTCATTTGTGGAATTCTATGACGCTTACCATGGTGCATATGGCTAAGCGCTGCATGTGGAGTGATTGATCCGCCAACGTCATAAACTACAGCCCGAGATTCACGCATCATCCTTATTATTACAGGAATTTACTATGAATGGGTGGTCGTCACGTGACGACTTTCGTCTTCCACCAATTTTAATTAATAGGCTATGACTGGAATTTTTACGGGTGAGAGACCAAATTCACGCCAACCGAGGGTATTTTAGAGCTTAGAAATCGATTAAAAATCGATTTCTGAGCTCTTCTCTTTCGATCCCCGATTAAAGTTGGAGATCGAACACACGACATCTGGCTTACAAACAAACGCTTTGACCATTGTGTTATACCCGCTGGTATGCTATACCCGCTGGTAGTAGACCATCAAAGATTTGATAAAAAATCCTAAAAAGCTAGTAAAATTCTGGTTAAAAATGTAAGCACGTTTATGCCATTCGGTGTTTTTTTACGAACAATACTTGTTGATGGAAAACATTCTCATTTGAATGTTTCACCTTTATACACCACTGATATCAGCTTGATATAGGTATTTTAGGCTCATGCCGAAAGCCTCGAAAAATGATCTTTTGTCTCTTAATTTTGTGCGCTCGCCTGACATGCACACCAATAATGTTAGCTCTAATTATATATTATAACACGGCGCTTGCATACGCCATTTTATTTGTTATGACAGTTGCTTCATTTCATGTCGGTGCAACTGTCATCTTTAATTTGCTTTTTTGCAGCGATCATTGGCGGCGCTGCATGTGACAGTAATTCCGGCAGTTGACAGTTAACCTCTTAAGAAAGGAAATCAAGTCTGTAATAAAAATAAACGCGAATTGTGCTTCAAAAACAAGTTATTTGTGTTGTTAATCTGCTTCTGCATCCTTCCTCCACGTGGCCACGTGGCGAACCCGCGACTTGTTGTCTTTTTAAAGACGGGGGATGACAACACGAAATTCATAAATGTAATATTTGTATAATAAAATAATGCTTAAAAAAAATTTGGGTATGCATAATTTATTTTTATTGCTCTCCGATGTAAAACCATTGCTTAATCTAGCAAAGCATCAAAAGAAAAGGAAAGAATTCACAAAATGGAATTTTTCGTACAACTTTCATAAACTATGTGACGCAAGTTTTATCGTGAATATTCAGAAAGTCATTAAAAACATTGAGTATTCAGATAATAATTTTTTTTCAGCGATTCATTCTGGATATAAGTTGAGATTATTCAGCGGGAATATTTCAAAATGTTTTAACTTATCCGTCTTTAATAGTAAGGCTTAAAGTAAAATTAACATGAATTATTTAAAAGGCTTCAAAAATGAAGTCATTTAAAAAAATATATATGATTTTGCAATTCAGATGATAAATATATATTCTACTAACGTCGCGTTAAACAGTAAATCTATATTTAATTCTTGAATTAACAATCTTTTTTTTTTTTTTAATTAAGTCTTACAATAAAATTTTATTAATTAATGCATTAACTGCGTATTGCATCAATTATAAATTTGCCGCAATTATGTGTGAAAATAATATAATGGCTTGAATAATACAGCAATGAAATTAAATATTTAAGCATTACGTTATACTTGCAATAGTTTTTTTTTAAATTGATTTGTGGGTATCTATCGTTGGTTATTCGAGATTAAATCGGCCCTAAAACAACTTAAGAACAACAAAGCCCCTGGAGAAGACGGAATTACATCTGAGCTTCTGAAAGTAGGAGGAACCCCTCTGTTGAAAGAGCTTAAAAAACTATTTAACAAGGTAATAGAACATGGAGAAACCCCGGCGACATGGAGTACGAGTATTGTGATATTGTTCCACAAAAAAGGGGATAAATCACTGCTCAAAAACTACCGACCCATTTCCCTTCTTTCTCATGTGTATAAAGTATTCTCCAGAATTTTAACAAACAGGCTGACGGGTCGATTTGATGAATTTCAACCTCGAGAGCAAGCTGGGTTTAGGAAAGGCTTTAGTACAATTGATCATATCCACACGCTAAGACAAATCATTCAGAAAACCGAAGAATATAATCAGCCACTCTGCCTCGCCTTTGTAGACTATGAAAAGGCATTTGACTCAATCGAGACTTGGGCAGTGCTAGATTCACTACAACGCTGCAAAATAGTCTATCGGTATATAGAGATAATAAAATCTCTTTACAAATCTGCAACAATGATGGTCCAGCTCCATGATAGCACTAACAATATTTCTATAAACAAAGGTGTTAGACAAGGAGATGTTATATCTCCAAAACTCTTCACAAACGCCCTAGAAGATATTTTTAAACTGCTATCCTGGACAAAATGTGGAATAAATATTAACGGAGAGTACATTTCTCACCTCCGATTTGCAGATGACATAGTGCTAATAGCCGAATCACCTAACAAGCTCCAAGACATGCTCTACGACCTCAATGAAGCGTCGAACAAAATTGGTCTGAAAATGAACATGGATAAAACAAAAGCCATGATTAATAGTCATATTTCACAGACCTTTGATCCTATTTCCATTGGAGGAACAGAAATAGAGGTTGTAAACGACTATACCTATCTGGGACAAGTAATACAACTAGGGCGAAATAACTTCTCAAAAGAAATCGACAGGCGCATACAACTGGGATGGGCAGCATTTGGAAAACTAAAGTACATTTTTAAAGCGAAAATTCCGCAATGCCTTAAAACTAAGGCGTTCAACCAATGCGTCCTCCCTGTATTAACTTATGGCGCAGAGACGTGGAATCTGACAGCAAGTCTTACCCATAAAATAAAAAGTCACCCAGCGTGCTATGGAGAGATCCATGCTCGGAGTGTCGCTAAAAGATAGAATCCGAAACGAGGAAATACGCAGAAGAACTCAAGTAGTGGATGCTACCCAACGAATAGGCACACTCAAGTGGCAATGGGCAGGTCATATCTGTCGAAGAGACGACGGTCGATGGGGAAGAAAAGTATTGGAATGGCGCCCAAGAACTGGCAAACGAAGCATTGGCTGACCCCCTACAAGATGGACTGACGATATAAGAAGAATAGCGGGAGTGACCTGGATGCGGAAGGCGGAGGATCGAAGAGGATGGAGACTCATGCGGGAGGCCTACGTTCAACAGTGGACGGACACAGGCTGATGATGATGATGATGATCGTTGGTTTGAAATTCGTTATTAAGATTTATTTTATTATTTATTCGATGACTAGTTGGAGCATATCGCTGTCGCAAACTGGTCCCGCAAAGTTTTGTGAGCCGCCATGAGACTCCCTCGATTGCATGCCAGCTCTGGTTTCCAGATCTTCATGGTATACGAGTATTAGAACTGTATGCAAAAAATACCGGAAAATTTTCAATTTCAAGTTCGCGGGTTAAGTGATTCGAATTAATCTATTTCATTTTAGGTTGGCACTACTGTCACAGACATCTTTTTTGCCAAACCACGCGTCATAACATTCATTAGTGTTGTAAATACCCGTTCATTTATAAACAACTAAGAGTGGTTTTTTAGTTTTCTTAACAACGCAGTTCCAATATTTTTTTTGTGCGGAATGAAATTTCTGAAAATTTTCATCAATTTCGGAATTTGTTGAAATTTAAAAAAAAAAACAGAAAAAGTGTAATCGGTTAAAAATGTTAAATTTCGTTAAATGTTATATATTCCGGCTAACAACGGGTTGAGCCGCCATTAAAACGAAATGTTTCAGGTCACGGAAGCGTCAGGCTAGTCATCCAATTTCCTTTAAACATTAAATTTAAAAATCCTCCAAAACTATGCCTCGGATACTATAAGATACCCCCTGGTCAAGCAATCGGAATACTGCTCTGAATTTTGTCGAGATCCGTACTTTCCCAAGAGGACATTCCAGTGCAGATATGTCCCAGAACGAAGAATGTACAGTAGAAGCTGATATAACGTGGTGGTGGCAATTTGTGGTGACAATATGTTCCAAATATAAAACATTTAAACCACTAAATTAAGATTTTACTTTAAATGTGTTTTTTTTTACACTCACAGATCCTGGTGAAGATAACTGGTACAAGGAGTCTGCTGCCATTCCTCCTGCTCCGAAAGTAGCAGCGGGTCCAACTAAGGCCGCCGCAGAGAATGTCACCAGACCTGGAGGCTTGGGACCAGGGCTCTTAGGGCCCTCAGGGGCCGGACCAGAGCTGGGCGGAAGACATGCGACGAGGAGGCCTCCCTATGTTGGGGGACCACAAGGAAGAGACGGTAAGACAATCAATCTATTCTATAAACACTCCTCAATCAAATAATCGATCAAAACATTATCAAGACTACATCGTTATCCACACCTTTCTGTTAACATTCACAACGCATACCATTATAAATCCTGATGAATTAAGTACGAGTAGATACATATTTTGTGCCTTAGTTTTACATGAATCACACTGAATACTGTTTAATCACTTGCTAGAAGACTTTTTTTTTTTGGGGCCTTAGGCCCCCGGGCCGGTCGTCTTGTACCTGCGCTCCTTGGGAGCACTTACCAAGGCATTGTTTTCAGAGTACATTCTCGTTATACAAGTAATGGGTTTTGGTGAGCAACACCACACATGGGTGTAAAAGTTAGTAGTTCAGACGTTAAAATTTGGACTTTTAGACTTCTTCGCCGAAGGTCACCGCGAATACAGAAAATGCATGGTAGTTGGGCTCCGTAGATATGAGATCGATGAAGAGAGTAGATATTGCTAGAAGACTGCAGTTTCACGTAAGTTTTAAGTATACTGACGTGTAAAGATATTTTTGTAAATAGGGTTGGAATGCATTTAATAATAGGTGCTTAACTGAAATTTTTCAAAAACAGATTCACACGTACAAATTAAAAGAAAACATCATCTCATAAGATTCGACACTCATGAACAAATTGAAGAAAAATAGAAAGCCGATGCTGGAATATGAACAACGAACCTTTGCAACCATGCTTATTTCATTACCCGTCGCAAAAATTTTCGTTACTTAATTTACGTAAGCATAGTTCTCGTTGGATCGAAAAAACTGAGCCTTTATTTATTTGGACCAAAACATTTATGTGTGTTTTTTTAGTATCCAAAGACTAAAAAACGACGCTAATCATATGATTTCTTTCAAAATGCTATTAAGAACACACAAATATGTCTAGGGTGTTACACAAGTCATCGAGCCACCATCTCCGAATTTGTCGGAAATCAAATACGAGTATATTCCTAGGACCTAGGAAGGTTTACTAAATTAAAAACAAAATCTTGCATCTCGATCTCCACTCTTTTCGGTCCTCTGCAATCCTCTTTAGTTCAGCATAAGAGCTTCAATTCATGTTCTCGAACACTTGCTGCAAATACTCCGTCTAGGGCGCCCTCTGCAGTTTCTACCCTCAATCATCCCTTCCACAATGTCGTGAAGAAGACCATCGTGGCGCATGATTTGACCGATCCATCGGGCTCGCCTCTCTGAGATGGTTCTTCCTAGGTGCCTATCTTCCTTGATTATGCTATTAATATTAAATAAGGATTACGTTACATCAATTATGTTACAAGAAAGATTAATTATCTTCATTCTTTCCATAATTGAATAATTGGCATCTATTGAAATGAATGTCTAAAATTAATAAATAAAAATGTCGTTTCCACAAACAAAAATGTATTGGATACAGAAATATGATGTAATAAAACTTTTCTCGCGTCTGTCGTACAGATATCCAGATTTATTTTTTCGGAACACAGATCAGCCACACATATTCATAAAGTATTTGAATCTTATTGATTTCATTCCATTGAACTTTCGTCCGCATCACGAGCCCATCAATAATTCATAACTTTCAGTTCATTCCTCGACTCTGAACTCATCCATTCATGTCATTCCACCCAAACTCCACTGGATTCTTCTTTTTTTCGATTGCGAACAATTTCTCATTACATCATCGAAATCAGCCAAAATTTCATCATTCATTTCTATTCATAGAAATGTTAAGACACTATCAACGAATCTTCTATTCATATTAATATTTTATTATCAGCATGTTCTTCATGTTCGAGGTCAAAATCACCACCCTTGAATTGTTGAAACCATCTTCTGCATGTTTGTTCCGAACATTCTATGCACCTCAGCTGCTGTTGTCTTCCGGTGGAAGTAATGTAAAAGAATTCCCCGCAAAAATGGTTTTGTAGGCATGAACTCAACCATGTTTAAAATTTTGGATTAAAACGTCCATACACTACGGCAGTCAAAATTAGACTGATGTTTGCAGCCTAGGGTTTAAGCTTTCAGGTAAAATTTAATTCAGTCCGATCGGATATTTACCTGCCGAATTATGAAACTCAATACAAAACGCTTATATATATATTCTACCGCTTACTAAACCCCTACTTAAAAAGACGAATAGTCAGCACATATCGTTATATAGTTCATAGTTCTGTCAGATAGCACTATCGTTATCTCGTTCCAAGTCATATATGCGCCGAAATTCAAATGCTATTTTCAACGTTATCTAAGGTAAAAGTACAGAAAAAGGCTGCTATAGTATCGGGCGTTTTTAATTAAGCTGTCACATGAGACTTCTCAATGCAACCAATGACACACAGTGTTCCTTAATGGTCATTCATTGAAGGACGATTAGTACTCAATGCAGCTTAAATTTAAAAATAGTACAAATAAATTTTTCTTACGTGTTACGGCTGTTGATAAAAAAATCATATTTATTTCTTGCTAGTGAAAATTTATTTCAAAAAGTTCATAACGCTTACGTAGTTTTCAATACGTGCCACCAATTATTCACTTATATTTTATTTTGAGTAATTTATTCGAAGCACTTAGTTTTCAATTATTTAAATTTTAACCACTCAGTTTTAATTGCACTTCAAATGTAACAAAATCATACAAGGTTTTAACGGGCGAAAATTATTTAATAATTCATTCATTATCAAATTATATTATTTAAATAAATAAATTTTTGAAAAGGTTGAATTGCATAATGTACGAATAATATTTAAATGAAAAATAAACCAACGTCAATAAAACATTAAAAGCGAGGTTTTCGTTAGATCGCCGAAGTGCAACATTGGAGACGAACTGAAACTGGAATATGTTACTGCGACTTCACGCATCATCTTTATTATTACAGAAATTTACTATGAATGGGTGGTCTTTACGGGACGGCTTTCGTCTACCACCAATTTTAATTGATAGGCTATGAATGTCATTTTACGGAAGAGGGATCAAATTCACAACAACCGGGGTATTTTAAGGCTCAGAAATCGATTTATTTTTTAATCTCCGTTGGGGATCGAACCCACTACATTAGACTTATTAAGTTAACGCTTTGATCATTGAGCTATACACATCCACTTTCTTACTGCATGTTGTTGTTTGAGTTGACTCGCTTCTTAGGACAAAATGGTTCCGACCTCGAAAGTTTCCTTAAAATTTCCGATCAAAAAATCACCCGAAATGTGTCTTAAAAACTCGTACTACAGCAGTCATTTAGTCCATACAGACTCAAAATCGTCGGAAATCATATATGTTCCCAGGTGGACCATTCAGTGCACAGGTGCCTTGAGATAAATCATAGACAAGATGAATATATCACAAATAAAAATACTTGGCGGTTATTTATATTATTAAGAACCAGAATTAATAATTGCAAATCTACATACGCTGAAGAACAGTGCCATCTGTGAAGTAAATATTGAATTCATTTTATTTTTTATACATTCAAATATTTGTTCTTACCTTAAAAACTCTTACATTATTGAGCGCCAAAAACATAAATTTATTTACGTAAGATTTTTATCTCGCCATGTTTATTAAAAACCCATTTCTATCCCCAGCACGCCTTTTCGAGACTCGGATTTACATATTGAATCCGGAATGAATTCGGTTACTTACGTGGAATGGAAGAAATTAACTTGAGCCATGAATTATAAATATCCAATCCATCTTTATTTCGGTACTTTCCCTACACGCACATTTTATTAGCACACGATTCTTTACAAATTGAGCTGACTTTTTTTTATATTAAAACAAACTCGATTACCAGTAATTCATGTATTTTTGCTTAAGTAATTCGCATTTAGTCGCTGAAAATACACTTTCGCTGAATATGCCTTACATTTCTTACTGAATGGTTCTTTAAAGCTTTTTTCATATTAATATTTCATTTTTAGAAATGATTTCAATGCTTGTAATGAAAAACATTTCGCCTTAACTAATTTTAAAAATCAGGTCAGTGAATATTGAAAATGCTTATATCTATTATAATTAAAAACAATTCACTCAAATTCTGTCAAATTAATACTCATAGGATGCTACTTTTACTAATGTATAAATTTTCAGTTTTCATACGAGTATATAATGAAAGAATAATCTATTTTTCTATTTACTTTATTTATTATTTAAATAATTGTCATTTTTTAGAATTTGTAAAGTTTTAAATGCTTACATGAAATAATTAATACAAGTAGGTAGCTTGTATCTACTCTTAGTGGTTTTTTCTTTCTTATTTTAATTTTTATATAAGCTTTAATTCTAGTATATACGTATATAATTTTACAGTTAAATTGTCAGGGATAGTTTATTTTATGTAAACATATACAGGAGAATACTGACAAATGATGATAGTAATTCTGACGCCTCATCTGTGGAATTCTATGACGCTTACCGTGGTGTATATGGCTAAACGCTGCATGTGGAGTGTTGATCCGCCAACGTCATAGACTACAGCCCGAGATTCACGCATTGTCCTTTATTATTACAGGAATTTACTATGAATGGGTGGTCTTCACAAGACGACTTTCGTCTACCACCAATTTTTATTAATAGGCTATGACTGACATTTAACGGGTGATGGATCAAATTCACACCAACCGGGGTATTTTATAGCTCAGAAATTGATTAAAAATCCCTTTTTTTTTAATCTCCGTCGGTGATCGAACCCACGACCTTTGGCTTGCAAAGCAAACGCTTTACCATTGAGCTATGACCGCCGGAAATTTTATTAGGCGAGTAATATTTTTTTAATTATTGATTGTTGTAATATTTTAACAGTTTATTGAGAAGAGTGTTGTACGAAATAATTAAATATACAAATACAATTATACATCAAATTTTATACGCATCAATTCATTCAGATAAAATATCGGCAGACGTGGGATTCGAACCACGAGCCTTGTAACCTTTGCTCCGTTCTACACACCACGCAGTCCCCTCGACTATTTCTCTGCCTGAACATCTTTCACGTATCTAACGTGAAAGATGTTGTATTCATACCATTGTTACAGTGGTATCACGATAGATGTCTCTATAGTATATATTCAGAGTATGTATAAATATTTTTTTTTATTATTCAATCAGTCAACATTTATTCACAAGTTTTTTTTTATATTATTACTTTCCGACAGTCTATTTATTTAGTAAGCACCACTCGGTGTGTGTGTTTTACGTGTTATTATTTGTAAAAACTTTAATTACTAGCATATTTTTAATTACAATATTATACATAAAAACATCAGGAAATAATATTTAAAAAGGTTATGTATGTTTTTAATTAAATATATATTTTTTTCATCTTTTCACGCAGATTATATAATATTTTGTTTCGTTTTTACGGAAAGACACGGAAAATAATACATTATCAATTATTTGTGTTTTTCAAATTGAAAACTCGCATTAAAATAAATAAAACGTTATATATATACACTTTGCAATAAATGTCAAGTTTTATTAAATACATAACCTTTTAAAGTTTTATTGTTATGTATGTAAGTGGTAGGACAAAAATGGGATATTTAAAATTAACGGGTTAGCCGGAAGCCAAGATTTCCGATTATCTCAAAGTTTCTCCAACCCTCAAGTTTACGTCAAAGATTATTTTGGCAGACTATCCCAAAACAAGCCAGTTAAGAACAATTGAGGGAACACTAACATCTAGATAATGCTATCATATCACTCGTTCCAAACAACGCTGTCTAAAGATGAACTTTAATTGTAATCGTTAACTAATTAAAAAGTTGATATTGGCAGGCACATTTAGATTTTCATTCATTAAAATACAAAATAATATTATTATAAAACCTACAATTAATAATTATTCTTTAAGTATATGATTATTTATTTTTATGCAAGTCTTCCCTCACTAATGCATTGACTGTGTCAATATATCAATTACTAAAAGCTTGTATTTGAGACATCGCCGCCTCATAATATTGTGAAGATTTTTTATAATGAAACATTCAAATATTTTAAATAAAAATATCTGCTGCACGAGAATATTTGCACAAAATATTGCCAGGTGGTATAAAATTTAATTTTAATCTGTGTATTACTATTTTCTTAACCCTTTCGCATCGGTTGTTGGCATATGGCGTGATAAGATTCCCCCGACCGTTGACATCGGTTGACGTGATATACCGCTTTGCTACATTCTTAGAATAGTTTTTTATGCATCATTTTATATCTAAATATACAAGAACCAATGTGATATATGAAAATAGACCAGATAAGTCTATTTATACTTCAAATACTAGTTTTATAATTGACAGCTTAATTTGTATTCAAACCGAGCCATTATAAAAAGGTTACATGTACAATAATTTTTTAAATTGATAAATAAGAATTAACTATTTTTTATTGTACGTATTTATTATAATCATTTATAACATGAAAACTACCAGATATTTACTTCAAGGTAGATATTTAAGTTTTCTATTGAGTTGCTTTTGAAGTTTCTGTTTTTAATGTAATCATTTTAAGAAACTGATTAACACACGCCTCAAATACAATATACCTCTCGGTCCCACTGTCTCATCATCACTATCATCAGCCTGTGTTTGTCTACTGTTCCGCCCGAACCTTTGCCCTTGATGAAACTTCAGTTGCATAGATGACTTGAGAGAAGTCTATTATTATCTCACCTGAAAAAACAATGCCAGATGATAAATAAAATGATTAACGTAAGTTATAGCACTTTTTAAGCATTGAACTACTATTCAAAATTTAAAAATTCTCGAGTGTAAGAGTGACAAAGTACCCCTCGCGGGAAGTATCAATGGGCGCATATTGAATGCTCCCCGATTCATAAATAAAGCCTTATCGAGGGCGCGGGTGTCCGGAGGCGATGAATTATTTCATGAATATAAAGCGCAACTCTGCAACTTTGTCCTGAAAGTTGGGTTTCATGAAACTATGAATGCAAGTTCATCGTGTTTCAGGCATAAATTCACACCGAAAACAGACTTGAGCTTTGTGATTTAAAAGACAAATGTTGCTAGTATTAAAATATTCTTCTGAATTAAAGTAATCGATTCTGACTCTTCAGATATTTTTTTGTTATTTAAACATTTATACATATCGTCTGAAATGGTTTATAATACTTCTCTAAGATCTTTTTTAAATAAAGATAAAGTCAGATTTATTTTATTTTTAGAGTTTTCTCCATTAGTTTGCATGTATTGATTGAAATATAAAAAAGTTCCTTTTTTTAGTTTAATAAAAGTATTACCATCTTTCTAGTATTATATACATTTTGTTTAGATTCTGGTAATCTTCTATAACAAAAACTAATATTCTCAGCATAAATTGATTGAATCCTTGGAATAAATATTGTTTAAAAAATAATAATTTAACTAATTAGCTGCCGTAAAAAAATGATTGGCATTCCCTGCACGCCACATATAATTTTCGAAAAAACCTGCACCAACGACATCTCTGACGTGAAAGTTGTAAATTTGTCAAAATTGTAATTAATTCGATTGTGAAATCAATAACTAGTAAGGTAATTTTTTTTTAACATTCTCTTAGATTTCAGCATAATTATTATTTTATTTTTGTATTGACCGTATTACTGTACTTCCGAGATAACTCGTATCTGGCGAAGCGAACTTGGACCATATGACGAGTTATCTCGTATCTGGCAGTGGTTGGGTTAAAAGTTATTTAATGTCCTTATTCTAACTTGACCTTTCAAAGTGATATTTTTTATATTGATAAATACTCCCATTTGATGTGATCTGATCGTCACTCGTAAAATTGTTTAAGTCAATCGATCAAACTTATATGATGAGTTCTGCAAAATTTTACGATTCATGTCATAATAAAGATAATAATAAATTTCAAATCAAAATCGTCCATTTCGCTTACCTTTTTATCACCTCGATCGTCGCTCAAAATTAAACGCTGCGTAACATCCCCTTCACTATCAATATTATTTCCGTTCATCCGCACAGTCCCTAAGCCATCACGTGTATTCTCAAGGCCCGCCCGGCGTTCTTCTTTGGTCAGGGATCGGAGGCCACAGAGGCCTAACAAAAAATACCCGCCCGACTGGGAGACCTTCCACCCGGATTTACGAACCAACGATTTATAATGCATGGACAATAAAAGTGTCTGTCACTGTGGCGATCGTTGTTTGGTAATAATAGAGTTTTTGATACGAATTAGTAGGTGTATATGTATAGGACGTGTGCGGATATTGATAGGGGGCGTTAGGTATTTTAATTAAATTTTGTTCCGAGAAACATATATTATAATAGGCTTAACGCAGTGACGTCATCGTTATGGTGACATTTTGGCGATTGGAGAACATTTTCGTACAGGCCGGTCATAAGTAATCATAGTTTTGCTCTGTTTTGCTGAGCTGACGTTTGACAACGTGCGCCATTTTCTGATGCCTCACGTGACTAAAAGCGTTTAGCCAAAACACCATCTGTGTGATGACTTTGAAATTACTTTCACTGTGTTAACTGTCATTATTGTAATTGATAGGAGCAGTTTCAAGAACCACCTTTTTACTCAAAGAGGTAAAAAAGCGCTTTACAAATACCGATATATTAATAATAATACAGAGACTTAAATCATTTTTAAGCTAAATAAATATTAATTAGAGAGTCAATCTTATTAGTATTATAGTTCAATATGTTATCAACAAAAATGTACGAAACAAATCTACTTCATATTAAAAAAGTATCAACTTTTATTTTATATTTACAACTATTCAATTTCAATTACTCTTCACGAAACAGCATTTTACAATATGGATTTTAATATTACATTATCCTTGTATAACACTGCGCATAAATACTCATATATGCCTTGCATTTTTCCATTCAAAATAAATAATGTTATTATAATATTATATTACATATTTACAGTTATTATATTTATATCATATTAATATTAACCAAACTTAAACTTATCTTATCTAACCTAAACTTACTAAGCTCAAGAAACTAACCTTAGTAATTATGTCTTAAATTAAAAATAATAGTTTTTTTTTGTACTGATTAAAAGTCGTATACATAATTTAATATCCGTTATGTTGTTTAATCATTAAGTTACCAAAATATATACCACGCTTCATGCTTTGTTAAAAAAATTTATAATCTCATTATAATATTACAATTACATTAATATATTATTATTATATTTGTACACAAATACATAAAAAAATGTTAAAAGCGAAAATGTTTGTCTTTTATTTAAGTCCTCGGTATGTTTGCTATACCTTATAATAATTTTCTTTAATACAAATCTTATTAGCAACATCTCCATGTTTTCTTGATTGTCGATAAGTAACCTAAGCATAGTCAAATTCCAATGATTCCATTTTGGAAGACTGTCTAAAACACATTTTCTGGATGAAATTCCTAGGTTATGAGTTAATTTCCAACGCAAAATTTCTAACAAGTTTAAAAGTGATCTTGGTGATCTATATCGAGAAATTATTAGAGTAAGGGTGAAAATGTTTTCATGCAATTTTCAAGACCACTCTAAAGACTTATTTTTCATTACAAATTTTTCATTTGATATGGATATGGACAAAACAGTTAGGTTTTTCGTTTACAATATCGAAAAAATATTCAAATTATAGTACTATCTGAATAATTATTTGAAATTATTTAACGGTTTTTACAATTGATATGTTATAAAAAAGTAAATCCTTTTATCTGGCTTTTACGTAACTGAATGGCTCCAAGGATAGCGCAAAATCTAGTGGATTTTTTGCTCCTTTCACATGATACAATGATCTCGTTCCTGGCTTTGTCTATAAATGGCACAGTGAAAATATTGAATCCTAAATGGGATTCGGATTCCACATTTGGAAATGAAAAATACCCGCAAAAATTCAAAGGCCCGGAGCTGTGCGCCGATCTCTTTATAGAAACAAATAAAAGGCTCCGCGAGTATTGAACATGTATATTCATGCGTGGAGATATTGAAATTTCAATTTTGTTCAATTTCTCGAAACGGCAAAGCCAGTCTAGCGAAGCTATCGACAATCTTAGACATGCGTGCCATACAATATATACCTTATTGTAACTCACAGCAAATATCCATTATACAATTCTATAAGCTTAAGTATCATTGCTTCGTCTCAATTTATATATTTACCAAATACAGCAAGGACGAGAGCCAAGGGGCTTAAAGTGTACTATAATAGCTACTTTCCTTCAGAACGATTAAATTAAGGAAGCCTCAGCCCTCAACACACCTCAAATCTTAAGAAATATATCTGTAAATGGGTGTTTAGTTGGTAACCTGAAGTCAAGGAATGTCTTTGTATGCGGATGTAAGTTCTCATTAAATATCATTGGCGGATGAATGCTTCTAATTAATTATTTAGCTAAGTTAAGTAAGCAAATCTTAAAATAATTATTTTACTCATAATGTTGCATATTTATGGCCCTTTAAAATCCTTAGCTTTCACCAAAGAACAACAACTTTTATATCCCTTAAATTATTATTGTTTTTGTTTTTTTTTTCGCAAAAATAAATTTGTGTACATTTACAATGTCTGGCAAGCCACCAGCTTTACTTATGAACATATTTGATTTTCTCCCTACCACGGTTGTCTTTAATACTATAAATAAGACATACTATATACATATGTCTTTTGGTTATGATGGCTAAATGCTTCTACTATATATGAAGTGGTTTTGTAGAATGATGTAGATTGAAAAAGCATTCCATTCAAACGACATAGATCTTATCACTTTAAATTCAGTAGATTAAAAAAGTATTTGACATAATTATGTGATATAAATCTCTGCTGTATTTGATGATGTCTCTACAATTTGGATCCTTCAATCAGGATTTCTTCAAGAAACAGATAAATATACACTTGCAATCTCCCCAACCCACACACAAACACGAACACAACACACGTTTCCTGCATGCAGTGTCTAGCCTCCCTGGCTGAGTGTCATAGAGTGCACTGGTCTTGACCGGGTGTGCTCTCCTGCATGCGTTTACATAAAAATAAATAATAAAGATCAGACTATTTTCGTCCAATTTTATAAAGGATGTGAGAAATGCATGAAAGTTCTGAATCGCTGGTATAGTGCTTTAATAAAGGGCTTTTTAAAGCTCCAAAATTTTATTATGTCGGTCTCGTGTTGTGAAATTCTCCATGATGTGATATTCACAGACAGGCGAGGTCAACAGGCACCCGGCTGGTATCGCAGATTTCATTGTACCTGAGCAAATAAATTGTTTATTAAATTTTCCGAACAACTACGCGAATTGAAAATATAAAGTATTGAAAACAAATTGTATTTACAGCTATGTTTACTCGTATCGCATTGCTTGTTTAACGAGCTTCATTTCAAATGATATTGTTGAATTAATATAGAAAAAGATAAGTACAAAATTTTAAACTCACATTTTTAATGACAAACATGTAAATAAATTCGTTTTATATAATAATTAAAACTACAATACTCAATCGTATTACTTAGCCATCCCGAACAATTTTCATAGAATCTACAAATAAGATTTCTCTATTAATATTTGTTAGTTTTCTTTCTCCTTGTGTCATACAACATAAAAATATTTTTAAAAATTTAACTCTCCAGTAAATTAACTATTACTAACATACTTATACAACTTATTTGTATATACGAATATTTAACAAAAATTATGGTTATTACTCAAGCAGTGAAGGCTACTCAACGAATAGGCACACTCAAGTGGCGTTGAGCAGGATATATTTGTCGAAGAGACGACGGTCGATGGGGAAGAAAAGTGCACCCAAGAACTGGCAAACGAAGCATTGGCCGACTCCCTGCAAGATCATTTCAATTTTATTTTTTATTTATTTATTTGTTACTACAGAACATTACGAATTTGAAAAAAATCAAATCATTACTGTAATAAAATCAAGAATCATATACAAATATAGGTACTTATGATAAAGTACTTAAAACAAAGCAATAAAGACAAGCAACAGAAGGTTCTAATGCTCTTCAAACAGACGACGCCAACAAATCATTTCTCCAAAAAAAAAACTCGTAGAATTCATGCGTGAATTGAGCCTCCCTTACGTGAAAAATGGACTGACGACATAAGAAAAATACCGGGAGTGGCCTGGATGCGGAAAGAAGGGGAACGAAGAGGATGGAGACTCACGCAGGAGGCTTACGTTCAACTGTAGACGGATACAGGCTGATGATGATGATGATGTGTTAGTCGCTTGTTAGTACTCTCCTGTATGTGTTTATTTATATAATATATATATATATATATATTTATTAAAATAATTTAATTAATATTTTTGAGGCTTCGTATATATTTGCGACATATATTTGGCCGATACATATGTTAACATGTTATTGTAAAAATAATTGTCCCTGTTCTTATTCAAATCTGATAAAAAAAGGTAAAATAACAGTCGTCATATAATATTATCATTTGATTTTATGCCTGAAGACTATAAAGCTGTTTCTCTCGCAAGATAAGAGAGCTTTGGATCATGTCTTTCAACAGTTTACATATAACACATTTTACGGTGGCCTTTTGCATCTTTTATTACAATTGTCATTAAACTCAACATGACGTGAAACGATACATATCATAAAATAATAAGTGTTTGTCCAAAAAAATATTTAAGTAGCATGTTTTACGATACATTGTTCGTGGTACAAGGCTGTAAAATATCATGATATTCAATACAAGACATACGAAAGAAAATCGTCCAATATACTTCGATGCTTCAAAAAAAGAAACATAAAATAAGCAAATAAATCATGAGCCGTCTCGCCTTCTGTACACATTCAAAATATAATCAAACATAAAAAATACCTCGGATCATATTTCACTTCACTTAAAAAAAAGGAATGTTTTTTAGATCAATATCTAGAGTAAATATTAAACTCGTAAAAAATAATCTAAGACATCGCATAAAAACTTTTTTTTCTTAATATAAAATATAATGTTACCACAAAAGTGAGGTAATTTTATTATATAAAAACGAATTAGTATATGTATGCGCCATTTTATTTCGGTAATTTACACATAAATGGCCTTCTTTTACTTCATCGTATCAGCGACAACAAATTTATTCAGCCGGATAACCTGTTATTGTTGTTTTGTCATCAACCCTGACACAAAAACATCAATCCTGAAAAAGACGCCTGCAATGGCGGTTGAAATATTGGAAGGAGATAATTCGCCACATACAGATAAGTCCAAAAGCCACAATACTAAATCTGGCCGTGAAAACCAAAAAAGTGATTCAGGTTATGTGTTAAGCTTATCTGGAGGGTAGGATGATAATGACACTCAACGTTAAGGTATCATTTTTTTAGCTACTAATCATAAATCAAAATTTAATGTTACACAAGAGAAAAATGTACAAATTCTAAATTAAAAATATAAATGTTTTCATTTTTCTAAGGCTAATTCTACTATAAAAAAATATTGTGTGAACATAAAATAAAAACGTTAAATTTGAACGAAAAATAATACTCGTACTTGAAAATTCATTAAATGGATTGTTTATTGTAACTCTCCTGTACACAGTTTAATTTAAGCGATTCTAACCACAGTAGTAAAAAATGTTTCAAACATCGAAAAAAAAATCTCAAATATTTACTTTAATTTGGTATTTTTCGCGTATAATACGAAAAAAAATCCCGCTCGTTTTTTCCAATAACTTTTTTCGGTCCCGTTCAATCACATCTCATGTAAATATGACGTTTTTATTTCTTTGACGGCGGCGCGGGGAGCAATATTTGCTAACTGGTTACTCATATTTCATATTGCGCTGAAAATCTTTCAGGAAAAATAATTTTCCGATCTAGCGGCCGGGAAATCCTGCGGCGCGAGGGGCTTTTCAATTTGCACCGGGCACCGAGGATGATTACTTGTTGGTACCCGAGTGAGCCTCGCTTGTTAGCTTGAGGAATATTGAAGCCTCTCTCAGGGGGAGGATGGGAAACTACTTTGAGCTTTTAAAAAGCACTAAATTAAAAATATAATACCGCGCACTGTGATTACGGAAACCGAACGTTTAATTTGTATATTTTATTACGTTTATGTTTATTCATCTCGGAGTGAATACAGTTTTTAATCCTATTTGGAAATTAAATATTGATAAATACGAGTATATTTTATGATATTTAAATAACAGAAAAAGATTACAAAATTGTCTCCAACTGTTTTCAAAATATTATGTTGTCTGATACGTTTACTCATTACCGATTTTAGACCATGCGGCGTCCTTGGGCAATTTATTATCTGTCGTTCCAAATTGCTTATTTTTTTAACAATCTAAGCAAGATTTGTTGCCCTCAGCGCCCCTTGCTTATTCGACCCCCTGGGGCACCGACCCACTTCGCCACCCCCTAAAGTCAGCACTGCGTTTACTCCTTACCACTTATACAACCTTTATTAATTTCTTATTTTTTGTTCCAGAATTTACGGACAGTTTCTACCTTTACCTGATCATCAGTGTTGCTGCTTCAGTACTACTTTGCCTGTGCTTAGGCGTGGCCCACTGCGCAGTACGTCATCGTAGCTCCAGCAGAGACGCTAGAACTCCCGATATCTC
The DNA here is from genome assembly GCA_022606575.1 of Glossosoma conforme. NCBI lineage: Eukaryota > Metazoa > Arthropoda > Insecta > Trichoptera > Glossosomatidae > Glossosoma > Glossosoma conforme. Next base: position 576,399 of record JAGTXR010000168.1, read on the forward strand.
AGCGACCACAGACCTGCCAAACGGTTTCGGAGACAACATTTCAGAAGTCGACGGAGACATAGACATGACCACAGCATTACCAATAGCAGCTGTTAACTCTTCACTCAAACCGGACAGGCTCACAGCATTCTCAGACGTGACTCTAGGACCAAAATCAAACGTTTACGGAAGAGCGGTGTCCAATTCAGGGTTCGTTGGAGGAACCACCAATATGTATGGACAACCCGATGAATACGTAGTCAGCATGGGAACTCTCCCAAGGATAGTTGAAGCAGGAACTCTTCGACGAGGGTTGCCTCCTCAAGTATGCCCTCAACAACAACCTACAGATGTCGTGGTCAGCCCGAGGAGCTTAAATAGGTGTTCAAATGCCCAGTATTATTATGGGTGACAAGACGACGCTAGGGGCATGTGTGACGTCTCCAGAACATACTGCTTCTGAGCAGACTGCACCAAAGACATGTAAACTAGAAGTGATTTTCGAATAGACATGCTATGTGCGAGTACCACACGAGTGATATGCTAGTGAAAAAAGTGTGCTAAAAACACTTTATTTAAAATAATAATACTAAGTGATCTTAAGGTATTTTTATCGACAGACATCCTCAGTGTTTAATATAATATTGATTTTTTATTTTTGTAATTTAACGTTTTGTTTCTTATTATCATCTGTTTAAGATTCTACGTATTCCGACCCGTGTAAAACGTATTTGAAAAAAATATAAAATGATAAAAAAAAACGTACTTAAATCACAGTATTTATTATATACTTTAAATAATTTTGAAAAACAAGTCAACTTTATGAAAAATATTTTAATAAATATATTGTCATTATAAAAAAAACAATTATTATCGTCAACATTTTTGTATGTTCAGATTATAAAAAAAATATTTCGCAACGGTTTGTGAAATAAATTAATTTATAAAAAGTATATTTTATATATTTATCTTGGTTTGTATGTATGTTTTAATTATAGTATGAGACGTGATGTACTGTAATATTACATTTTAGAAAATTTCTGAAAATAATGACTTACTTGTTCAGCCACCAGAGCCATAATTAAAATTTTACATATACATATTGAAACAAGATACATAAAAGAAAGAAAACACCAATCTTTAAAATTTAATCATTTAAATTTTTAACAACTACTGACCCTCAGCGAGTGGAGCACCGGATCACCGCTGGATAGCTACGTGAAGGCGCATCCAGTGCCCCTCCAACCTCGAGTCTTACCTATCCACCCACACAGCGACCAAGGCGTTGGGACTGCTGCAAACTTGCGCCCACAGAGAAGCGCTACGCTTCCTTATTATAGCATGGAAGCTATCCACTAATAATATATTTTAAAAAAAAAATTAATTGCCATATGATAAAAATCTCAGGTTGTTATATAAATTAAACTTTTTCAGTACATGTAATACTATCACCTTTTGTATTATTATTATATCAAAACTGAAGTACTTGTTTTCTATTTAAAATAGCATTTCATTTAATTCATGAAATAAATACTTAAAAATAAATAAGATTATTTAGTATTCATTGTATACCATTATATAAATTTGTTTTACAAACTCGATCACAAAATCAAACACAGGGTAAAGCATGAAAATGATAATTTAAAAAAATAAAACGTTATGAACGCAATACTAGACTCTAAGATAACTTTCTTAAATCAAGCTTGGAGTTCATTATTTCCAATACTTTACAATACGAGTACTTATCTAATATAAAAACAAAATCCATTTTAGGGAAAATGTCTTCTATAATGCTACACCCCAAAATACGTTTTTCTATTGGGATTAATCCAACCAAGAAACAAATAGCCCGCGGGTATAGTTCAATGGTCAAAGCGTTTGCTTTGCAAGCCAAAGGTCGTAGATTCGATCCTTGACGGAGATTTAAAAAAAGAGGATTTTTAATCGACTTAAATGCCCTCGGTTGTTGTGAATTTGATCCCTCACCCATAAAATGCCAGTCATAGCTTCTTAATTAAAATTGGTGGTAGACGAAAGTCGTCCCGTAAAGACCACCCATTCATAGTAAATTCCTGTAATAATAAGGATGATGCTTGAATCTCGGACTGTAGACGTTGGCAGGTCAGCACTCCACATGTAACGCTTAGCCATATGTACCATAGTAAACGACATAGAATTCCACAGATGAGACTTAAGAACTTCATCTTTCGGTGTTCTTCTGTAGGTGTTTACATAAAAAAATGTAATAGGAGAGTCTTCTTGGTCTTTGAATAAAGTTGAAAATTATATTTTATTTGATAGAATTTCAAAATGATGTGAAGGCATGAAAATTGATAACTTAAGTTTCTGGTGGCTATATGCTGTATCGATGAGACCCACCCAATTTAAACTCTTATACTCTATGGGCCGCTTAGTGAAGTTCTATGGATTATGACGACCATATAGTCCAACTAAGATGTTTGTCACAATAGTACTAAAAGTAATGAATTTTTCCTATTATTGTCCTATTATTGTCATTTTGGAAAACCGTTGACTACATAATTTATTGGGTGGAATTTCATATGGAGAGTTGATTTGGGACTAATATAATATCTTCCAGTAGTAGCTGGGTTCTGGTGGTGACGGTCATATGGTCTACATCGGGAGTAGTGATCAGTGCAAAATCTTCAGCTATAGGGTGAAAATGACATGGAGAGAGATATTTATATCATGAATCGAATATGTTGTGTTACATTCCACTTCATCGCCACACGTTTCAGTGTCAGCCCTTGAAACCATCTCTTAAATATCTCCAAAACTATCGAAAAATATCGATCCCTTTTGGTTTGTTAATAACCATAAACACATCTTTCGAATATTGCGAAGCGCGCACAGCTGCGCTTATGGCGATCGTCGACGTAGAGCGCACAATTGTGCTTACGGCGATCTTCGGGTTAAATGTGAAACAAAAACATTTCCAGTGTAATAGTATATCCATTTAAATAAAATTAATGCTCATATCCCATTAAATAATGTTAAGTAAATCTTGTTTTTTTCAAATTTAATACATTTCTTAAATTTTCTTAAATAAAATGAATATAATTTGCATTTAATTATAATAAGTTTTATAAAAAAATATATTAAAAATTAAAAATAACATGATTTACTGAAAAAAAGGGTTTTATAATGTGAAATTAAATTAATAGTATATTAATATAATATGTTTAATATACTATTTCTTTTTATTAAATTAACACGAATCAATCGATTTAGAAAATGTAATGTAAAAATTGTACAGAAAATTATGAATAAAATTATTTAATATAATATATAATTATTGGATACTGTTATATATGACATAATTGGGATTCGAGAAACTATGTAATATAAAATGTATCTGAATTTGTAAGATATAGAGAAATTCTGTAAATATGAAAAAAAAACTTTGTATGATGGTTGGAATCGGCACTTAAATATTTTTTAAATATTTAATTGATTTTCTACTATTATTAATTAAATACAGCTATTTTTTTTTACTCAATGCAAGCAAAAAAATTATAATTTAGTATACTCGTAACCTCAAAAGCTAATTCTGAATAAAAATAAATAAATGTTTTCGATATTTGGAGTAAAAATCTGTAACGACTTATTATTCTTGAGCGCTCAAAATAAACTTAAAATTAAAATTTATTTTCATTGTTTGTATAAATAATATAAAAATAATGTCCTCTTTTTTTCACTGTTTTCAGCATTCACTTTGTACTAAATATTAATTATCAGTAATTTTTACCTTTTTTGACATGGATCACGTTGAGTATGGCCCTTGCTTTGGAGACTCCAGTTTCGACTAACTCGTAGACTTCCTCAATCCATCACTGTCAAGAGAATTTTTTTGTTTTGTAATTCACATTATACATTATTGTCAAAAAATAATTGATGTCTCTTATTTACTAAATAATGAAGTGATTAAAATGAATATATATTTTTTAATTATTTCATGGATACAGTCATCCTATGTATTGTATTATTATGTATATCTGAGTGAGTTACATTATTAAAAATATATAAATGTTGGAATGTTGAAAAGGAAATGAACGAATTTCTTATGTAAGGTAAATTGAATTGTAAGAGATTTATTAAAAAATACAATAAAATATATAATATATTACAAGTGACTTTTATTTAAAAACAAAATACCTTGAAAACGTGAATTTGTTGCTTATGAACTTACAACAACAATTATACAAAAAAAAAAAAGTACAGTAAAAACATAATTTGTAAAAATATTGGGTAGCGCAAAGCAACTACGTATGCATGTTTTCTTTGGTTTTTACAGTTTCAAAACAAAGTATATACGACTTTCTTTGGACATGTTGTTTGTAACAATCTACATGTTTCTATAAAAGGTGTTGGAAATCTGGAGAAGGTGTAACCACTGAGTTATTTGAAAAAATTCGAGCAAAGAAGTTGCCTGCAAGATGATGAACAGAAAAAATATATATTCAATAGATTGAAACATTTTAAAATAAATACACATACAGTATTTACAAATAATTTATATCATTAATATAATAAGTGGTAATTTAGACTCGAAATCGACAGGCGTAAACAACTGGGATGAGACAGAATTTAGAAAACCATAGTGCATTTTTAAAGCGAATATTCCGCAATGCCTTAAAACTAAGGAGTTTAACCAATGAATCCTCCCTGTGGTAACTTAAGGCACAGAGACGTTTAATTTAACAGCAAGTATTACACATAAAATAAAGATCACACAGCGTGCTTTGGAGAGATTCATGCTCTGAGTGTCGCTAAAAAATAGAATCCGAAACCCGGAAGACCTGATGGTGGCCGGGAGTAACGCCATTGACATCGCACACTTCTGGACTGACAGGATCTGACCCTGTTGCTTCCGACATAATTATTATATATTATTAATGTATGTGACACATCTTCCTTTATCAATATCTGAAACATGATCACCACAAAATGCCGCCACATAGTTCAATCAATTGCTACTGGTCAAGATATCTCAACACTGCCGATGATCACCGAGGCAGATGCCCGAAGACTTGACAAGACAGCAGCGTTAGTATCTGGAGAGATCCATGCTCGGAGTGTCGCTAAAAGATAGAATCCAAAAAAATAAAATACGCAGAAGAATTCAAGTAGTAGATGTTACCCAACGAATAGGCACACTCAAGTGGCAATGGGCAGGACATGTCTGTCGAAGAGACGACTGTCGATGGGGAAGAAAAGTATTGGAATGGTACCCAAGAGCTGGTAAAAAACGAAGCATTGGCCGACCCCCTGCAAGATGGACTGACCACATAAGAAAAATAGCGGGAGTGACCTGGATGCGGAAGGCGGAGGATCGAAGACGATGGAGACACATGCGGAAGGCTTACGCTTAACGGTGGACGGATACAGGCTGATGACCATGAATTCAGACTCAATCAATCAAAAAGCTAGAAAGAGTGAAAGAATAAATTGGTGAGATAAGTGTGTTAAAAGGAGTTGTTTATAAATGCTATTTTGATATATCACTTATTGAATATATAAACATTTTGAAACGTTGATTCAAGGGCATTTTTTCATTTAGAAATGATTTTGACTTGAGCTATATGTATTACCAAGTATGGAGCACTTTTATTTTAACTCTGCTGAAAAGAAGAAATCGCGTCAACTCCCAGTTATTCGAAATACAATTAAATTACAGAAGAAGGTTTTTTTGTGAGAGCAAAGGGCTTAAATGAAAAGAGACCGAAATCGCAAAACACACAATGCGAAAATATTTTCTTTGACCAAACTTTGTTGGCCGTCGGTAAATATTTGAAGAGGTTTTATTGAAAAAATATTTATGGGAGAGCTTACCTGACGAAATTCGCGGACCTATTCATAAAAATAACTTCCTAAATTTCATACAGTTTGCCCACGTAACTTTTTTCAGAACTGACGCTGTAAAATTGTTATAAAAAATATACTAAGGTTTAATAAAACTTTTCTTTAAGTCGTTGTTATTGTATGCTTCCACCTAGAGTCGTTCATAGAAATAAGTAAACGACTATAAAGCTCATAAGCGCAAAAAAATTTCCGAATTCAACAGCACCAGCAATAAGGAACAAGCATATTCATGTAAAATCTACTTAATTTATAGTATATGGTTAAAAGAAAGTAAGATTAATTTTCATCTATCATTTTACTTATTAAACGACAAAATAAAAATATTTATATATAAAGCAATCAACATAATTATATTATTATCACATCGAACATTTTTTGCAATGGATTATAAAAAAAATATGACGATAATCTTCGAACTTTACACAGTATACAACATTTTTCATTACCACTACGTTGACCACTGAGACATTAAACATTTGACCTATTATATTTGTTAAATTTCGGATGCAATAAGGATGCGAAAGATGGAGGATCGAAGAGGATGAAGACTCATGCGGGATACCTACATTGAACAGTGAAAGGCCACAGGCTAATGATAATGATGATAATTTATAAAGTTACAATGAACACTAATCAGTGATTAGCGGCAAAAAAATATTGATAATGTATCTAACATTTGAATAATACTCGTACACCCATCGTTATACGTTTGATTAAATGAAAAAAAAATCTTATATTTGTACTTATTGTAGTTTTATGTATATCAATACATACTGTGGTTTCTGGAGAATTGGCTGACCAATTCGATCACCGGATCGAATGACGTTTGGTCGAATGTATATTTAACGAACAGACTGTGTGGTGTTAGTTACCGTGGTAGATAAAACATTTTTTTTTATTAGCATATTTGCCGGCGGGTATAGCTCAATGGTCAAAACGTTTGCTTTGTAATCCAAAGGTCGTGGGTTTGATCCCCAACAGAGCTTAAAAAAACAAAAGTTCTTTTTTATCGATTTCTGAGCTCTTAAATACCCTTGGTTCGTTAAAATTTGACCCCACACCCCTAAAACGCCAGTAATAGCCTATCAATTAAAATTAGTGGTAGAGGAAAGTCGTCCCGTGAAGACCACCCATAGTTTTCATTCCTGTTATAATAAGGATGATGCGTGAATCTCGGGCTATAGTATATGACGTTTGTGGATCAAGACTACACATGCAGCGCTTAGCCATATGCACCATGCTAAGCGTCATATAATTCTACAGATGAGACTTCAGAATTATATCACCATATGTCGGTATTTTATGTGTAACATAATTTTTTTTTATATATATTACACAGAACCTTAGTTGCAATGTACAAAATGATAAGAAACAGAGCATACATAAGTATCAATAAATAAAAATATAATAAAATATAAAAATAACATGAATGAAGAAGAATATGACACGTGTCAAAGATCGTAAAGATCTAGGAGAAAAATACTATCGACAAAAGAGGAAAAGCATGCAAGGAAAGGATCGAGGTCTGCTGGTAGGCCATTTAGTAGCGCCATTGCTGTTGCACCAAATTGAGTGCTTGAAGCTCCACAAGCAACAACTGGGATCAAAAACAATGGATGGCTACGAGCACGGGTGTACTTATCTGGAACATAGAAGTTAAAACATTCAAGAATCCCAGGGTTGTTTGTGAATTGTACCGCGAAAAAGAAGTAATGAATGTTTGAGAGCATCAATTTTCCTCCCGGACTAACGAATGGAAAAAAAGCATCCCTAGAAGAAAAAAATTGGGTAATGTTAAATGTAATATGTATATATAAAAATGATTATATTAAACATTTACTTCATTTATATCCTGGTGGTCTCTGAATATTTGGTATCACATAAAAGTGAGTGGTTCATTTCAGTACCGAAAATTTAATGATTTCAGCGCAAACGATTGAGAAGGAGTCTGAATACAATGGCGAGCTTAAATCACACTCGGCTCAAAAGCTCTGTGGCTTAGCTTTGCATACGTTCGCAATAAAATGCTTGTAATCTATCCTGTAAGTACGGTGGCCATGCGCCGCACAATGCTCAGTGCCCATAAATTTGAATGGAGAGGCTGCAATCTCGTGAAAGATTATTGCGTACCTGATTTTATATCATGAACATGCTACCCTGACACTCGTGTTTCGAGTCCTTATGTTTTTAATCATGTGTCTTGCAAATATTTAATTCAAAAAAGCTCATTATCTTTCCTATTTAAATCATTAACGGTTATAATTAATTATAATTTCAAATTAATTATAATTAAAATATTAACAAATTAAAAACGTTTAGTTTTGATTCACATTTATTTTTAATGACTTCATGTTTCGGACTCCCTGGAGACCTTATTGAAAATGTTACACACATATTAACTTCACGAAATTAGGTCAAACTTTCCAAAAATAAAATCCCATTTTCCTTGAATCATCGCAAAATGCAAGTTCCAATATCTTAATGGATTTCTTCCTATACTGTGATAAGATTCCTGATATTGCATACTGATCCCCTTGGACATGTACGGAACCCTGGATTATCCTATCACAGTTTAACGAAACCAATCTGCTCAAGGCAAAAAGGTGAGGTTCGTTAAATGGCGTAGCGAAAATCAATCAGTAAAATCATGAAACTATTTTAAATATGTATGTTATACATATGGTTTTGAAAATCATGACATTTTGTATAAACTCTCCTTGTCTGGTGTATTGAAACAAACTTACAAGTATGAATTTTTTAATTTTTATTAGAATATTATTTTATTATTTCAATATTCTAATCTACTTTTATAGATCATTGACTATATTACAATATTATTATTTTTATAGCGACATCTATCGTACGATGATAACAATGATATAAATACTAGTTTCAAAGCGAGTCAGTCTAGGCATAGCAATGGCGCAGTTTGCCGAGCTGTATGAATACCTGGGCATAGTTGGTTTCCAAGGTCCGCGGTTCGCATCCCACTTCTGCCGTTGTTTTTGTGCTTGGATTGACGCGTTAAAAAAATAATTTTATGTATAGTATATGTATATTTCAGTAATAAACTTACAAGTATTAAATTTACGATGGTTATCCGTACGAAAAGGTTCCCATGGCGCTACAGTCCTGAAAAGCGCTGTTATGGTGGAACCCTTGATTCTGTAGTGTACCTTGGTTCCTCCATTCCAAATCCCATGGAACTCAAAGCGAGGAATACCTCGACACCATCGTCACTAGAGACGAAACTTGGGTGCACTATCTCACACCCAAAACAAAAAAACAGTCTAAACAATGGAAGCACCCAGAGTCGCTAACACGAATCACCGAGCACAGCTCACACCTGGCGGGCGAAGCGAGCGGGAGATCCATCATGTACGGCTGCCAATCCAAGACTGAGCTCCACAGGCAGCTCGCTAGGGAAGGGTGTGTACCAATATACTAGATTTTCAGGCTTAAAAACGTCTGCTGAGTATAAGAATGTATTAAATGCTACTAGAAAATATTTTTATTTATATATTTATGACGTCAAAGGCACAGCAGTGTGAAAAATACTATACATACTTTATATTAGCAAGCTCCATCAACATGCTTGGATTAACAATCTCGAACAATGTCAAATATTACGAGTCAATTAAGTGTAAAGCTGGTCTCGCTTCCAAAAAATTAGGTGTATTAGATAGATCACATCGGTATTTCAATGATAAACAACTTCTTCTTGTATATAAAGGACAAATCCGACCTATCCTTGAATACGGCAGTCACCTTTGGATTGGAGCCACAAAATACCTTCTTAACTTAATTGACTCAGTTCAAAGAAGAGAAATTCGTTTGATAAACAATGACACCCTTACGTCTAATCTACAATCAATGGAACACAGGCGTAAAATTGGTTCTCTTAGTCTTTTCTACCGTTATTACCACAGTCGCTGCTCTTCGGAACTCCAAGAACTAATTCCTCCAGCACCCACTCACAGCCGACAAACTCGTCTTGCACTTGCCAAACATCCATACACGGTTAATATATGTCGACCAAGAATCGGCAGCTTCCAAAGTTCCTTCCTCAATGTCACCGGTAAGCTATGGAATGCTCTTCCAGCGTCTGTGTTTCCTCCTTCCTACAATCTGGATCTTTTCAAGAAACAGATAAATATAGACTTACAATCTCCCCAACCCACACACAAACACGAACACAACACACGTTTCCCGCATGCAGCGTCCAGCCTCCCTGGCTGAGCGTCATAAAGTGCACTGGTCTTGATTGGATGTGCTCTCTTGCATGTGTTTACATAAAAAAATATATGTGTATAAAGAGCTAGAAAGGAGTGTCGATTCACCACACACTATTGATGTATGCATTCATTACATTTAACAGATCGGCTAGTGTATCATACGGCGTTAATGGAACCCCTCGTTACGCTACTGGCAGAGGCTCTATAATTGACGGGTTTCCGGCCAGGCTTGATATATTGATCGTGTCACCGCCAAACACTATTAATTACGTTTTTCTTGCCCCCGACTGGCCGCAGATACCGGCCGACCAGCTGTCTGTCCGTCCGTCTCGCCGAGCTACGCTTAAGCATTTCCGCCTCTGATGGATTCCGAATTTATTACAAGCATAAGATGGATTACGTTTCACTTGTGAAGGCACATTTGTAGAAATCTGAATATTACAAAAATATCATTAAAAAAACACATCTTATTCATATTTTTAGTATTCACTATGAGATCCATTTCAATATAAAATAGATAAACATTTCATATCTTGTTTTGCAAGGTATGAAGGATCACACTCAGCACATCACTTTCTGGAAAACTGCAGCTTAGATATCAATTATAATGTTTATAAGGGTACGTATAAACACGCTGGAACTTATGAAGAAAATGATTAAACAGTGCTCAGTGTGGTATTGTGGCTTTTGAGTTAAGCCATATGTGGCGAATTCCCCAATAACAATATTTCGACCGTCATTGAAAATTATTAATAGTATAAACATTTTTTTTCAATCATTTTTACTAGAAATTCTTCCTGATTATTTGAATCATTCAACTGTTTATTTATCAATAATAATTGAAGGTTTCCAAAAATTTATTTTAAATAGAGTATCAATACAACAAAACAATTAATATTTCATCTATTATAATTATCCTGAAATAAATTTTATATCTATGTTAAGTTATCATTTATTAATAAGTATTTGTTTTCGATTTGTGGGTAAGTATTCCAAATTATTATTGGTATGAAATTCGTAGATATTTCGGGTTTTCAGGAACGTTTTTATTTTTTCAGGTGACTCGCTTCGTTTACACAAAATTAAGATAGTGTTTAATAAATGATGGCTTTGAGTAAATTCAGAGCTTCCACTCCAGCAAATAAAGGAAGACGCACAAACAGGATCGTTAGATAAATGGAAGGAAAAGGTTAATTATAAAGTACAATCCGAGATAAACGTGTATCCCTGAAAAGGACTACAAAGATTGATGCTGAAAACCTCTCGTTGAACCCTTCTGCTAGTGAAATTTGCCAAGGAAAGGGCCTGTAGACCTACACATTATTTTGAGTATTTAAATATAACAACTACAAGCAAGATAACGGAAGCTTTGTTTAGCAAAAATTGACGGAAATGCTTGTGTGTAATAATTTTTGCAAGGTTTACAAAGTTTAGGGATAGCACACTTGAACGAATATATACATTTTTCAAAAAAAATCAATAAAAGTGATTTTATATATAATATAATAAAAAGTATTATTTAATAATGCAACACAATGTGTCTTCTTCGTGTCAGAGACGTCAAATTATTTTTGCCCAGTATCTGGCAACATCGATAACCCGTGTGATGCCTAGCATTAGGTCTTGAGGTGTGCAGCTTGTTGGGCACATGGAGCAGGATCTTAGGTGTGAGGCGGTCTGCAGGTCTCCACAGTTGCACAATAGTGGCTCTCCCAGCCAAAGAATTCCCAACCGCTCGAGGTTGTCTTTTGTTGTACCAACTCCGGTTCTTAATGAAGACCTTGAAAAGAACCTCCACGCAGTGCCCCCTATAAACGGAATCTTGGACTTTCTCCTCCGGTAAATCTTTTTAACCCAGCGACAGCGAAAATGTGTCTAATATAATAAATTATTGTTTAACGAAGAGCACAAAAAAGACAATAAAGGCTAGTGGATGAGAAGATATCGCATGTTTTTAATTGAAAGCATAAAAAAGTTTCGTAGATATTTAAAATCAAATTAAATACACAGTTTTATTGTATCAATAAAAATGATTTTTTTATTTTCGTGCGTGCTTTTTTCATAATGGAAGAACATCGCAGGACATTAAGACGTTAGAGACCGCCTAATTCATTTTCCACTGAATGGAGTGAAGAATTGTTACCGCACAGAGAATAAGATATATTGTGTGTGTTTGATCCCATTTTAACTCAAACAAACTACGCTACAAACGGAATTCATTCTGCGTCTCCGTTTCTTAAAACTCTTTGTGCGTCTCACAATACACTTAATGTTAGATTTTCCTAAACTGAACCGACGTAACGCGTTTTGTTTGAAATTTAGGGTGCTTTTATTTTAACTACATAAAAACGGAACAAATATTAATTTGATCTGAATAAATTGATATTTTTATACGTGTTTCTTTTACTGGATAAAAAAATATTGTCGAAAGTTTACTCACTACGTGAGTCAACGCGTAAAGTTTTTGTATGCGCTCTAAATCTACGCTCTAAGAGACTCCAACAATGTCAGTAAAATGCTTCTTAAAATATATTACATTTTTCAGAATAGAGTTTTTTCTGACAGAAAATTTATGTAAACAATGAAATCACTTAGATAAATCAATGAAGAGTCTTGCAAAAGGTACAGATAAACGACACCACATTTGAGATTGTGACCCAAAATTATATGTTTCTCTTAGATTTTATGTAGATCAAGCGACTACAAAAAGCTATCAATAGCCGTATATATAGAATTAATCTATTCAATGACGTTTAAATTAGAAACAACTATTATTTATGATAGGCTGTGCGAGCCATAATAAGGATGGATAATTTAATGAGAAGTAGCCTGCATCCTAAAAAAGGTAACACTTTCACGGTTTTTGGTAATTGAAGTTTCAATTTTGCGGCACTCGCGGCCTGAAACTTACTGCTGGAAAGTAAAAGAGAGCTCAAAACGTTGGCATACTTCATAGATGGACTCGATACCAATTTTCCATCTAAGCATGTTTGTGTGTGCGCGCACACGTATTATAACAGTACACATAAATTTTACACACATCAACGTAATTAATTATTTAATTAATTACATTATTAGTTAATTAAAATTTATTTTAATTTGCATTATTATATCATTTAAATATTTTTTAATTGACAATATATAGTGTCGATATTTTTTGGTATCTTTGAAAAATATTCGTTTCATTTAATTGGTCTATATAACGTTGTGAGTGGCACCAAAAAATTTAATTTATTCTTAATGTCTTACAGTCAACATTTCTTGTGCACTTATATAAATTTGAGGGAACATTACTTATAATCCATATTTTTCCTTAAGAGGCTAAAAAACGCTTCTTAAATGACCATAAAAAAGGTATCTGTAATTGCTGATAAAATAATAAGAATTGGGTAGAAAAAAATAGTATAACAAAAAAAAATACAATAGGTTCAATATCACGCTCACAACCACTACGTCTTCTTTTCACATGTAAGCTGAGTTATTTGATTAATTGAAAGAAATTTAGTCAACTTTCACACACTCGTACTTTTTGCATGTGTTAATTGAATTTTATGAAACACATCGGTTTTGACTAACTACGTTTTTTTGTATGTGCTTATTTTAAAAAGCCTATTCTAACTAATTTTAATGTCTAATCTTTAGGACCAAATTACTGCAAAGAATTCATTGAACATAAGCGTATCATAAAAAAGCTTAAGTCCATGGTGGTACTAATTGAAAAAGCTCCCGCTGCCTCTCTAGCAAAACACGAGACTCAAACGAGCAAACAAAAACATCTCTAATCCGTCCCTCCGTTATAAAGATATCCTCGGCCGCCCACTTATCGTGCGGCATACACAACTAATGTGCGGTTCTCGGACCACGCGAGCCTCCAGCAAGGGTCCACACAAAACACTCCTTCAGGATTTTCGGGAGCTTTTTTGTACACAAGCTTTCATTACTGAAACGATCTAATTTCAGCCTGAAAAGCACTAACTTAAAAAATATTTAAGCCTATTATACTTCATTGCCACATGATACCTAATGTACAGTATTGATAAATATAAAGGTTGTATATGAAATTTCATAGGTTTGTATAGAAGATAAACCATGAAAATAAAGACGAAACCGAACAAAACGATTAAACCCCTGCACACAAGCTTTCATTATTGAAACAATATACTGTCAGCCTGAAAAGAATAAACCTTTTTTTTATATTTTATATTTCAATTTCACATGATACTGAAAGATAATTAAAGTATTTATATGAAGCTTAAATAAAATCCTCATATAATCCGTGGTCTCTTAAGACCCATGGTCTAACCACTGTACACAACTTATAATTGCTTATATGATATGATGAAGTTCAATGATTTGTAAATGTGTATTACAGAATTTATGTATTTTTTGAGACTATTGCATGGAATTTTTATAAATGTTTATCTGAAGTATTAACACCACGGCATATATATGGTGTATACATTAATTTGTTCCGAGGGATTGTCTGATAGTATGGTGACATAGATCATTCTTTCGAGTTCTCGCCAATTTGTGACGACTATATGATGTAGGCCCCCTAAAAGTACTGCAGGACTCTGCAAAATGCCTTATGATCACAGGTTCGATGAAAGAAAAATCTTGGTCTATCTCCTTCTCGTGGTGGGAGGTGAGCAACAGAAGTCAGCCAATATAGACAGGGACCGATTTTTGACTGGAAAAAACTTACACTCAGCTTACATCAGGTTAAGCTGGTTAGGGCACTCTATTTTCCTAGAGGTAGTAAATGCTCTCCAAAAGCAGATGAACCTGTATGGTCAACAGCATTAAGATGTGGAAATAAAGGGTAAAATACCACATTAAAAGTCTTAAAGACATCCCATGTATCAGCAAAAACGATTGCATCTTATCAAGATGTAAGATTTTGTTGCTGCAAATCAATCCTCCGGATTGATGCTACAAAGAAGATATGATGCAACTAGAGAACATATATTTAAATAAATATGAAAGATAATATATAGAGTGTTTTAAATTTTGACTGTGGTTTTGGAATTCAAACTGTGAATCTGAGCACGTACAACGCACACTCCGAAGAAAGCTCGCCGATCCATCCAAGTCAGAAGTATTAGCCTCGCTTACTTGTCAAAACTCTGAGCGGCCGCTCTACTCAGTCCACGAACACAATTCCCCTTCCTGAAGGACTTCTCACAAAACTTTCACAATAGACTGCGACTAACAAGACTCATCTGATTCCCTTGGTGTTCACATAAACATTAGGAGAATTCATTTGTTTACGTATTATTAAATATTTCTCTTGAGCACCAGAAATCAGGTTAGTTAAACATGATACATGGCGGATACAAATGAGATGAGCAGTATTTAGAAAACTAAAGTACATTTTTAAAGCGAATATTCTGGAATGTCTTAAAATTAAGGGGTTTAACCAATGCATCCTCCCTGTATCAACTGATGACGCAGATACGTGGAATCGAACAGCAAGTCTTATCCATAAAATAAAGCTCACCCAGCGTGCTATGGAGAGATCCATGCTAGGAGTGTCGCTAAAAGATAAAATGCGGAACGAAAATATTCGCAGAAGAACTGAAATAGTGGAGGCTACCCCATTGGGTAGCCTCCACTATTTCAGTAATTAATAGACATACTCAAGTGGCAATAGGCAGGACATATCTGTCGAAGAGACGACGGTCGATGGGGAAGAAAATTATTGAAGTGGCGTCTAAGAATTGGCAAACGAAGTATTGGCCGACCCCCTGCAAGATGAACTGACGACATAAGAAGAATAGCGGGAGTGACCTGGATGCGAAAGGCGGAGGAACGAAGAGGATGGAGACTCATGCGAGAGGCTTACGTTCAACAGTGGACGAATACAGGCTGATAATGATGATGATCCATTCCATATTTGGAACATATGGTCACCATAAACTGCCACCAGTCAGTTCAGTCAGTTGCTACTGTATATACTTCGTTATAGGGTATATCTGCACCTGAACGTCAACTTGGGAACATACGAATGTACGGTTGCCAAAAATCTACACAGCAGAATTCAGAGTGCTTAAAAAGGAGGTAGTTGTAGTATCCAATGAAAAGCGGAAGTGACCTGAATGCGGAAGGCAGAGGATTGAAGAGGATGGAGGCTTGCTTTCAACAGTGGACGGATTCAGGCTGATGATGAAACATAATACGATGGTTTTGTCTGAGAGCTCAAATCCATCATAACATTTGAGTTTTTTTTATTATATTCCATGGCTTACAAAATGTTTAATATATAAAAACAATAAAGCTCTCGTCATCCTAAAAGTTAATCGAGAACTTTACACCAAATTAATATGGTAGGGTTTTGAAATACAAAGTTTCAACTAAGAATGAGACGAAGACCATGACAAAAATTTAAGGCAACAATTCAAGAAGGTCACATGCTCAAGCAAACGAACTTATGTACATTCAGTAAAAATAATGTAAAAAATGGACGGAACACTTGACAAGTACAATATTTCTTCTTCAAGAACAAAACCTCCAAGGAATATTTGTTTATCTGGTAACACCATCAAATACTCACACAAACATATTCCTACAAAATTGTGTATCCTTAAATATTCTCGCATTGTCGTACAATATATCATCAAAAAATGCGTGGCCTACTTCAGCATAAAATAGTCTCAGTGATTGTGAATTTGGTGCCCCCGTAAGCTGGGCGCCCAAACTGGGACGAATACAAACAGAAATACTCTTCAGGCAGTAATACTTAACCATTTTAACAGTTAAAATAAAACTTGTGTCATTGCCGCAGAAGATCTTATCCCAAAATTTATTCGTTTTCTGTGGTGCCATGTAAACGCTGTCCATTTGTAATGAGTCTTCATGATCGCTTGAAACGTTATTGCTGGCCTTGAGTATCTTAATGTTAAAACAGCAATACACTCAAAACCGGTCAATTTATGTTAGTGTCATATACGTATATCATATACGTCATTGTCTAGTGATTTGATTAATAGAAAGAAATTTAGTCAACTTTCACACACTTGTACTTTTTGCATGTTGCATTTAGCTATGTTTTTTCTTGGATGGTTTCATATAAAAATGAATAACGCTATCGAAGGTAAAGAAGTCGTTTATTTATATCACAAAGTTAGCTTCAATGACTCGTTTGACAACTCAAATCCCATTCTACTATCGATTTCCTTTTATCTCGCAAATGTTGTGGTCTTCCTGAAATTCAGCTTCCTGATATTAACACTTATCTTCCACTATCCTCAACACGCTTACAGAACATACTCTTTCCATGTGATCTCATTAATGCTGCTATTTTTTATCTTCCCAAAGCACGACACTTTCGATTTCAAAGTCTTTCTTATTTCAGATAATTGACCATCATATTTTTTAAAATAGTGGTTTGCAACAATGCCTCATATTTAAAAAATATTTAAAATAATTAACATGCTCATTAAGCTTTCTCTTCTACAGTCGATCATAAGACAAAGATGTCCTACGGTTTCGAAAGCTGAAATGGGATGAGGCAAGAACCGTGAAGACTTAGACTAAGCCCATGGACCATTGGTCTAGTGTGGCTGTGTAAGAGGAAGCTAGGTCGACTGGGACTGTTTATGGGGAAGGAAACTTATGAAATTATCGCATTTAATCTGTGAAATAACTTTCCTCATTTGGAGAGTGCGAGACTCGAGGCTAATGCAAAATAAAGCAGCAGTTTATTATGATTATGAGCCGCTCAAAAGGAAAGCCGTAATGCTAATAACTTAGGTATTAAGATAATTAGGCAAAGTGAAAGGTATCGAACTTTTTTAATAAAATAAAAAATATTTATAAAATAAAAATATTCTTCAAATTGCGTGTATGTTACGAGTATATTACGATACGACAAATGAAAAATATGACATTCTACTTCGCATTTAATGTAAAATATGGAGTGATAAATTTTTAAACAGTCTTTGAAAAACTATAATCATTAATTTTTGCTTATAATTAAACGTCATTAACCAACCTAATTAGTCACTACTTGTTTTCTTTATTAACAAATTAATTAATTATTTCTATATCACATGTATTCACCTTAAGGTGACATTGTCAATAATGACTCAAAAATTTTACCACCATTAAAAAAAGTAAATATATATTTATTTACCTTTTTTACATGGACCACGTATGGTCTCTGTTTAGGAAACTGCAGTTTCGACTAACTCGAAGACATTCTCAATCCATCACTATCAATAGACGACTGAGCTTCATAAGTGATCGAAACCATTTTATGTAAGAGAGTGGGTAGGGGTGTGTCTACAATGCAATGATAAGAGAGGGCGACAGATAGGGTTGCAAGTGCTTACGTGATCCATGTAAAAAACAAGGTAAATAATTAAACATTTAATAAAAAGTCACACGAGAAAATATTTAATATAAATAATAATGTTGTATATTTGCATACATCTTTAATACAAAATTTGAAAAATATTTTTATTTTCAATTTAATCCAAATACATCAATTTTCTTAGCAAATATGCAGAAACTTATTTTAATAAATAAATCTATTATATTTTGCGCCATTCAAATGTGTTATATTGTCGAATACTGTTCAATTGATGCAAATCATACGTACCAATAACACTAAGCAACATTTCAATACAAAATGAGATAAGATTTGATGACTATGGCGCCTGAGGTATGTTTCCCAGAGATGAGTTATTGTTAATTCCGTGCATACGTTATGAAGCACTTCATTTCATCGCGAACCGGAATCTCTAGATGTGAACTCCGAGTTATTGGATTAATATATGAGCAACTCTCAAATAATATATATACAATATGCCTAATAAATTTACGCATACTATGAATATATACTATAGAGACATCTATCGTTGTACGATGGTAACGATGGTATAAATACATCAACTTTCGCGTATCTACTCAGGCGGGGAATAGTCGTGTGGACTGTGCGGTGTAAAAGAATAGAGCAACGGTTGCAAGGCTCGTGGTTCGAATCCCGCATCTGCCGATATTTTTTCTGATTGAATTGATGCGCATAAACTTTTTTATAATTGTATGTGTGTATTTAATTACTAATAATATTGAAATATAGTCAACGATCTATAAAAAAAGAATAGAGTATTGAAAATATATTTTAATAAAAATTTAAAACCATATATTAAGAGTCAATTAAGTATGAAGCCGGTCTTGCTTCCAAAAAACTAGGTGTATTATATATATGTATAGATCACGTCGGTATTTCAACGATAAACAACTTCTTCTTCTATATAAAGGACAAATCCGACCTATCCTTGAATACGGCAGTCACCTTTGGGTTTTAGCCGCAAAATACCTTCTCAACTTAATTGACTCAGTTCAAAGAAGAGCAATTCGTTTGATAAACAATGACACCCTTACGTCTAATCTAATATCAATGGAACACAGACGTAAGATTTATTCGCTTAGTCTTTTCTACCGTTATTACCACGGTCGCTGCTCTTCGGAACTTAAAGAACTAATTCCTCCTGCACCCACCCACAACCGACAAACTCGTCTTACACTTGCTGAAGATCTATATAAGGTTAATGTGTGTCGACCAAGAATTGGCAGTTTTCAATGTTCCTTCCTTAATACCACCGGTAAGCTATGGAATGCTCTTCCAGTATCTGTTTCCTCCTTCCTACAATCTGGATCTCTAAAAGAAACAGATAAATATACACTTACGATCTCCGCAAACACAAACACTATACAAGTTGTCCGAATTCAGCGTCCAGCCTCCCTGGCTGAGCGTCACAGATTGCATTGGTCTTGACCGGCTGTGTTCTCCTGCATGCGATTACATAAAAAAAACATTCACATAATATATATTTCATGTTTCATCTATCTCGCCTTTAATCAGCCCTGACTACTGAAACACCGCTGAGTACATTCTATGTACAGTTCCTCATGGGCTTCCTAAACGACAAATACCTTCGTTGGACAGGTTTTTTTATATAAACACGTACAGGAGATTTTTTTTTTATGTAAACACACACAGGAGAATACCGACAGATGGTGATAGTAATTTTTTAAAGTCTCATCTGTGGAATTCTATGACGCTTACCATGGTTTATATGGCTAAGCGCTGCATGTGGAGTGTTGATCCGCCAACGTCATAGACTACAGCCCGAGATTCACGCATCATCCTTTATTATTAAAGGAATCTACTATGAATGGGTGGTCTTCACGGGACGACTTTCGTCTACCACCAATTTTAATTGATAGGCTATGACTGACATTTTACGGATGATGGATCAAATTCACACCAACCGGGGTATTTTGGAGCTCAGAAATCGATTAAAAACCATTTTTTTTTTAATCTCCGTCGGGGATCGAACCCACGACCTTTGGCTTGCAAAGCAAACACTTTACCATTGAGCTATGACCGCCGGCCTGAATACCGACAGATGGTAATAGTGATGATGAAGTCTCATCTGTGGAATTCTATGACTGGCATTTATACGGGTGAGGGATCAAATTCAAAACAATCGGGGGTATTTTAGAGCTCAGAAATCGATTAAAAATCCATTTCTTTTAATCTCCGTCGGGGATCGAACCTACGACCTTTGGCTTGCAAGCAAACGCTTTGACCATTGAGCTATACCCCGCTGGCTTGAGCTATACTCGCTGGCTGATAATGATGGGACTTTAATTTTAATTATATTTATATATTTAAATTTTTAACAACTTAATGTATTTTTTTTTGATATCATAAAGTTTTGTATTACTAGATCGTACAAAATATAGTAATTTTTTGGACATTTGCAAATTATAACACAATGAAATTTTAAAGGTATAAATAATTCTATTGAAGCCCCTACAAGATGGACTGACGATATAAGAAGAATAGCGGGAGTGACATGGATGCGGAAGGCGGAGGATCGAAGAGGATGGAGACTCATGCGGGAGGCCTACGTTCAACAGTGGACGGACACAGGCTGATGATGATGAAATAATTTTATTTTGACAGATTTATGTTTTTTTTGTTTCAAACAATAAATTCATACACAGATGAAAATATCTGCAAGCTGTCAATATATTACGCATTGGGTACATTGGCAAAGTGGTGAAAAACCTTTAATGACATCGTAAAATTCAATTCACAACATTGAAATTGCAAGAATATACCAACAGTTTTAGATCCAGATTTTTTTTATATGTCCTCAGAAATAATGCACATAAATTTTTAAGGGTGATACACACCAATATGTATTTAATGTATGTTTTTCAGATTTCAGGCGTAGTATCCACATCATGTAGAAAATTATAGCTTATTTTCTTTCACTTCTTCGGGAGAAAAACTCAACATACATATAATATTTGTATTCAACCCATGTCATGACATTCGATTAGATACATTTTTCATATAAATGAGGTGCCGGTTTCATTTTTTATGGATCATTTGAGGCATGCAAATTCCTATGATGGACTGTATAAAGCTTGTGTATTCCATACAAAATCGGAAAACTGGATTGTATAATTGTATAACAACTATCAAACCGAAATTTCGTCCCAAAGCTTACATTGAATATAATGCGATCGATGGGTTTCCGACATGTCAAGTTTATGGCTTATAAGAATGCATCTTTGATACTAGCTGCATGTTTGCTAGATTCTAAAGCTATGTAACACACCATAATTTTCTAGATATATAATCAATACTCTGACATCAGTATGATAAAGCCCTTACTGACTGGTACCGAAAACCTCCATATACAATCTTTCGTCTCTTATTTCTGTTCGCTTGTCGTACATGTATGTGTCGCCATATTGGCATTTTGTACTAGTTACGTAGATCGCCACTGCAGCGCTGTGCGACAGCCCATCACGAGCCCCTCAGTCGTGTGCCGCCGTCGGCGAGATCATATTGTATTGTGGCCCGGCCTGAATGCTGTGACTACGTCCGGGCCATAAGTTTGTAAAGTGATAAAAATATATATGTCAATGTGCTTCCAAAAAGGTGTCAGTGTTGTTAATCTGCTTCTCATCCTGCCAACACGTGACTGAATAACTACCCTTTAAAGAGAGGAAGATGTTAACTGATACATCAATGTTGGATTATTAGCTGAATACCTGTTGTAGATACAACAAAAACATTATTTTACTGATGTTTGCTTAGCTTTAATTTTCACATATTGCAGCGAAAACGGTAAATACTAATAACCAGGATTAATTTCAATATCCACGGGGAGAGTCCTGAAAACTTTATCCACCACCGTCGCTCATTAAGAGAATATTATTCCCACAGCTATGGAACAGTGTAACCGATATAATATTTTATGTAATTAGCAACAGTGCTGCGGTCTGTCGATACACAGTTAACTTTAAAACTAATATATGGAAAATAAGCTTATGATACAGCCACGTGTATCGATAAGAAGTTCAGAAAAATATGACTTCTAATTTATTTATGTTGATTTTGTATAATTTAGATTATACCGCTCGTTATAAACCAAAAGTTTCGAGGCTGGGTAGTGACGGAATCAGGTCTTGGAAAGCTTTACAATTATTACGTCAAAAATCAAACTTATTCTTCTTCTTCCAAGTCTTGTTCCAAGTCATCTTGAAGGCATCTGAGTATCACTAAATCCATACTAAATATAATTCTAAACAGATATCTTGGTCGAAAAACTATGGACTTGAGAAAAATGTATATATTATTTCCAAAAAGTTGTTGAGCATTTATAAATCAGTCGCTTTTTTAAAAGACTGTGTGAATTTACAGACCATTTTTCAGTTTGTATGACTATAAACAGACATGAAAAAATGTAATGACAGATAGTTTTCATTCTTTATCCTTTCGCATCAGTTGTCAGCATATGCAGTCATAATATTCCCTGACCGTTGACATTGGTTGACGTGATATATCATTTTGTTACTTTCTTAGAATAGTTTTTTATGCATCATCTGATAGCTAAAGGATACAAGAACCAATGTGATATATGAAAATAGACCAGATAAATACATTTATGCTTCAAATACTAGTTTTATGATTGACAGGATAATTTTTATTCAAACCGAACCGTAATGAAAGGGTTTAATATGCTAGTATTTTATAAAATGAAGCCAGATTAGTTTGTAAGTGTTTCATTTACAATATCTTTTTTCTTTCATGTTGACAATAAATAATAATAAAATAGATTGTTGTTTATATTAAAGTAGGAAACATTTTATAAGCTTTAATTAAAATTTGAAGGATTTTTGGTTAGTAAAGGTACTATTAATATAAAACCATTTTATTTTAATTAAACATTACTTTCTGGTATAAAGATTCTTACGTTTATTATTAATAGCAAAATAACCCTAAAAATTTTATTGACGAGATAAAATATATCAATTTTCAATCGCCTTGTTCTTGAATCTGTAATAAAATAATCCTTTAATCTCATCAAGAGATAAGAGGTGATAATCTTATTAAGATTATCCTTAAACTGAAAAAGAAATTCGTTCACCTAACCAACTTTTTTTCAGATTTTTTTTTATTTCTCTTACTTGTA